>JAKOGI010000017.1:1892317-2219354 GCA_029747015.1 Carnegiea gigantea | reverse complement strand
CTTATACCCACTCCTACTCATTTCTTCCCACTCCTTTCCACTTTCACGCATTCCACACGTACAATATACCTACAAAAAGAACAGAGCCTCAGTCTCTAACCTAATGCTGTGAAAGAATTAGACGTTGGGGGGGGTGCTAACTTGAGAAGAGAAGTAATAAGTGGGAGATGCGGGTTAGATATGCTGTTGCCGCTTTACTAAAAAATTTCAGGAATCATTTGGCACTAAACGCAAATGTCATTGGATAAATTTAGACCAGGGAAACTGGTCATTTGATTTAAGTACGGGTCGGGTTACGTTTGGGTCGGATCATATCTCGCATTAAGTGATATTTCGAGTTGGTTCGATTTGGGTCAGGTGGACTTCGGTTTGGGTTGACTTCAAGTCTATTGATTTTTGATCCAATAAGTTTGTCATGCAAAAATAAGTAACGAACTATGTCCGAAATTTCAGGTCAGATATGATTTGGTTTGGGTCAATTCGGTAAGCCTGTTTCGGATGTTAGGTCGGGCATGAGTTCGGTTTATTCGGTTTGGATTTTGAATTTCGGGCTAGTTTATCTAGGTCCAGATAAATTTCTACCGTTTAGCAATCCAACTTTCTCATTTTAGGGTTTCTAAAATCCCTATGGGCACTTCAGCCTAACATTACTTTTTGCCTTCTGCTCTTCCTCTACCTTGGATTGTGTGCGGGCCAAGACGAGCTAGCAGGTCATCCTGATATAAAATTTCAAGGCCAATGTGTAGTGAGATTATCTCAAGCATTGTTTTTGAGATCCATTCAATTTTGTTAAATTTTATTTTAATTTATAAACTAATTATGTTCTTATGCAATATAACTTGTTTACGTGAGACTTTCTTGCTACACAAATTTGAAACTTAAATATATTAAACAGAGTTAGATTAGCTGGGACTTAAAACAGCAAAATATGTGGTACTCATAAATTGTTTACAATGTTGGTTATAAATGAATATTTGCATTGATTAGATATTTACAATCAATATGTTTTACATCCACATGAATATTTAAAAATCATGGCACTGTATTGGTCCAACTCATTTGATCATTCTTCTTGCATGTCCAATCATAAAACACAAAAAGGAAAAAAACTCATCCTGAGTTAATAAAATAGAAGGAAAAATTTTCCAAAACAGGGTAATACTTGTAATTAAATAGCAATAAACTATAAATCAAATAAAACAGTTATTCAAACTTAATTTTCATCGAAAAAATTTGTTAAATAATATCAAATCCTTGATATATCCATATCGTATCATCATCTAATAAGCAAGGCATAATTAGTAGTTCAATACTTATGTGGATGTAGAGTTAGCGAGCAACGTTGTTAGTTTTATTTCTGATCTGTTTCAGCTTAGGGTAGAGAGGATGTCTTCCAGGCTTGAGCCAGGTCGAACCCAAGAGCGATTGACATCTAGCTTTAGAAGCTACAAATAATTCAATAAGGTGAAGAGTGGTGTTTCCCCTTTCGATAGCCTCTAATGCTTAAATAATAAAGGGAATTGAGAATAAGAAAAGCTTAGGCTACTCGAAAGGTAAATTTCTTAGCAGCTCATTCAATTGCTCAATTTTTTCTCCCCCTTAATACTGATTCTAACATTACTTATGTATTGGTTAAATCAAAGGTGTTGTATCTTAGGAACTATAAAAATAAGTCATAAATGTACAACAATGATTGTAGCACTTTACGGATCGTCCACAAATATGGGTTGAATTTAATCACTAGTATTAAACTACTAAATTAATTTAAAATAATCTAACTAAAACTATTTTCAATAATTGGAAGTAACCTCACAAAAACCCTAATATAAACGATGAAATTAAGATAAAAATTATAAGTGCGAAGAAAGAAATTACCTAGACTACATAGCCTTACTAAATGTAGAAAATTCAAATCTTGAACGAAAGATCACCTCTTGACTTCAATATCCACCATCGACTCGAAAGAATAATAAAGATTGAAACTTTGAATGAAAAAGAACTTTTGTGGAGACTAAAATTGAAACTAATAAACCTGAATTGATACTGAAAGTAGAAAACTTTGAATTGAAACTAGAACTAGAAAAATTAAACTCAAACTAGAACTAGAAAAATTTAAACTAGAATAAGAATTTGAAATTAAATTCAACTTGAAAGAATTCCTACAATTGTAGCAATCTCTCAAACTCTAAAACTACTGCTATAAGAGCAAGGGAGAGAAATTGATGATTTACAAGCACCCCATACACTCTTATTTATACGAGTGCCAATCCCTCCTACTTTCCTAATTCCATGCCCAACGAGCTAGGTGAAGAAAATGACTCTTTTCTCTTCTTCCAATTGAATTAGGTAGCATGAACGAGCCCACTTAGCTTGGCTCGGGTTGTATTCTCTTGATTTCCATTGCTTATTGCGTGTCTTTTATGCCCATTATTTTATTAAATCTTTATTTCATACAAAATCACAAAAACAAAATAAAAACTAAAACAATGTTGATTATGAGTGAAAACTAAGTAATTAGGAGTACTTAATAGGACACTTTGGGTGCCCAAACAAATGCCGTCACACCAAGATCTTGCTCATCATTAAGTAAAATAAAAGAAAAGAAAGACATAACTTAAGACAACCAACTCACTTTTGAAGGAATTACGATTGCAATTAGCACGTGTAACAAGCTCTTTAAGCCTCTATGTTCCCCCTAGTGGATGAGTGCGGTCTCGTGAGTATTTGCAGAAGATATACCCACAAAAACTTTGAAGGAAAAAGAAAAACAAAAAGAAAATAGAAATTTTTTTTAAAATTTTCAAATATAATCAAATATACATAAGGAAAAACTGCATACAGTTGACCACCAGATCACTCCTGCAACCTAAATACAAGAGTATAAACAAGCACAATGTATATATCAAGATTCTTAGTCTCCAGGCATGACACCTATGCACCAATTTTTCACCCCACATACCATAAAATTAATGAGTCTATCCTAGTGTGCAATGTGCAAGTCTACCATCACCCTAGGATTTAAGCTTACAATGGTTCAACTGAATCCCACTTGACTATTTCATTGACTCATTGACTTGGGAAGCAAGCTTTCCCGAGTGCAATATTGCCTCAAAGGGTAGCACCCATTAGCACGTGCCTCAAAAGGTACTTGTCATTCCTGACTCTTTGGCTTTTTATTTTATTTTTTTTCAACTCTTTTTTTTTTGGCCACATAAAATAGACAAGTGGGAGAATCAAACAATAAACATATAAAATCCTAAGATAATGGTAATATATAAATAAGGATCAGACTCCACATTATAATCGGATGATGGGGTTAGAACTAGGATATAGAGTGGCACACTTTGATATAAGGCCTACCATGCACACTATACTTACATACAAACCAGCAATAAGTTACAAGGGGTCATAGTTACTCAAGATGGTACAATTCCTCAAAATCACACAAAGTAAGAAAATCTTTTTGATTTTTCCAAAATTCTTGGCATTTTGGTTTTTCTTTTTCAAAAATTTTAAAGCATAGCTTCCCCCCATACCAAGATCACACAATGTCCACATTATGGGAAAATGAGCATCTAAAAAAATAATAAAATAAAAGACACAATATACACAATATACATGGGATAGAATGATAATACCAGGTCAGGTGCAGAATTTCAACTAAGCTATAACCTCCTAAAATTCATTTAGATAGAGGCTTATGGAGGATCAGCAACTCTATATCAAGTTAGAGATTACTACTCAAATTAAAACCCGTTAGCGATCATAGTACCTCATCAAATAAACAAGAACAACCCTTAATAAGATAAATACAATAAAAACAAGAGAGTTGGTGCCATATAGAGTGTATCCATAATGTCAATGCAGCCCAATTGAGGGCCCGTTTCAACTTATCAAATTGCTGGGCCCAAATGCCAAACAAAGAGATATACTCAGACCTAGCCAGTAAGCAGGTCATCAGCCTAGAAATTTGATCATCATGAGAGAACTACCTAGGCAAAATAGTATGTTCTAAGTCCATAAGTCCTTTAATTTCAATATGCTCAAGAGTCAAGTCCAAATTAGAAGTCATAGGCACAAAGTTCTTAGACTTTACAAATTCAGACATGGATTTTTCGAGGATAAGGTCACTAATGATGGGGTAAAAAAAAGGGATTTATATTGAATACAAAAATCCATATCCAAACCTTCATTTTCATCTAGCCCATATGAAAAAGTTTCATATTCCACACAAAGAATATCATCATTAAATTCTAAATTAATGGGCTCAACCACCCCATCACATGACTCCTGTAAATAAATATCTTCTGGCTCATCTATATCATGATGCTCATCTTCAGTTGTGATTTTCAGATCTAACTCACTAGCATTCTCAAATTCTTTAGCGTCCTCAAATTCAAAAGAGTCATTGAAAGGGGTGGGTGGGTTGGCAGAAATGCGGATATCCTCATTGACATTTGTAGGTGGGCTAAATTTAGGTTCAAGGTTACGGGATAAAGACATAGAGTGGTCACCTGTTCTAGGCTAGAAAAAGAAATATCATCATGTAAATCAGGCCTAGCAAGATAAGAGGGCTCAAAATCATCAAAAAGACTAGGTTCACGTTTAGGAACTTCTAAATTAGAGTCAAGCTCATTATAATCGTCCCTATTCTAATTGAAATAGTGGGAATATTAAACAATTATCTCTTTCATAGTCTTTACCATTTTATCAGTCATTTCATTTATTGTCTTTCCAAGACTTACACATGTAGCATCCCCATAATCACGATATGCATAATTATAAGAATTATGATCATAAGACTCACAATAATTACACAAAACAGGGGCCATATAAGAGTAATATTGGTGATCGTATGAATCTACAAAGTGATCCTAGTGGTGAGGATTAGCAGGAAAAACATACTCGCCATGAGTAGGGTATCCTAAGATCCCTCTAGCTTGTTCAAATTCATAAGTATTCCAAGCTAACTTTTCAAAAAATCCCAAACCTCATCTGGAGTTCTCGGCAATAGTCCTAATAAACCTCCAGGATACATAAACTTAACATGACCTTAGAATTCAATATTCAGACCCACAATAATAAACTCACAAATTTTTCATTTTTGAAAACTTGGTTCAATTGAGCACGATATCGTTAAGTCGTAACCGATAACTCCAAAAACATTCTTGTTCATATGGTGGGAAATTCAAAACTGGCATTCTTGAAACTCTTTTTTCAATTTTCAATTTTTAAAATTTTTTAAGATTTTTAATTTTATTTTGATTTTTTGGGTTTATTTTAAAGGGGAAAAATCAATGACTCTAAAAAACTAATTCAAAACTAATTCTTAAAACAAAAACAAGAAATTTAAATAACTAAATTAACAAAATAAAATAAACTAACAAAAATAAAATTATATTACCAAAAGAAAAGAAAGATCAAAAGGACTTCAAAAACAAGAAGTAACCTAATACAAAAAATCGAAAAGAAGCACAAACAAAAAGCACAAGCATAATTTTATTTTCCTATTTTTCTTGACACATGAAACAAAAAAAAAAGGAACAGAAGCTAAACAAAAACAAAAACAGAAAATGCCACCTAAACTAAAACAAACATAAAATAAACTAAAACCTAAACAATCAAATGCTACAATTGAAACAGAAAATCAAACTCCAAAATTAGAACACTATGTACAAAAAATTCAACACAATCATAGGGAACATGAATAAAATTTTGCTCAATTTGTTCAGCCCCAAAACAATGCAGAAAAATCAGAACAGAAAATTACGTCTAGAATTTGCTGAAAATTCCACAAGTGCCCAAACATTGCACAAAAATTCTTCTAAACTCTAAAAATCCCTCAGAATCCATAAAAATATCAAAATAGCAAAATCAACAGTGGGACTAGCACAGAAAAAATCCAAATAGAAACTGAAAATCTAAAAAAAACTACACTAATATTTTTTTTTCAATTATAGTTCTGTCCCTGCTAATAATATGCTAATACCAATTAAACTACTTAAAGCAAATTAACTGAACTACTTTGGGCAAATAAAGTAAGCAATCAACTTGTTATATCTCAGAAATTGTAAAAATAAGCTGCAAGTGTACAGTCATGGTTGTAACACTTTATGAGTCATCTAGAGAGATCGGTTGAATTTAATCACTAGCATTGAACTACTAAACTAATTTAAAATAATCTAATTAAAACTAATTTCCAATAATTGCAAGTAGCCTCACAAAAACCCTAATCAAAATCATAAAATTAAAATAAAAACTATAAGAGAGAAGAAAAAAAATTACCTTGACTACTTAGCCTTACTAGATGTAGAAAATCTAAATCTTGAATGAGAGATCACCTCGAGAGTTCAATATGTACTATCGACTCGAAAGAGTGATAAAGATTGAAACTTTGAATGAAAAAGGATTTTTTGGAAGATTAAAATTGAAACTAATAAACTTGAATTGATAATAAAAGTAGAAAACTTTGAATTAAAACTAGAACTAGAAAAATCAAACTAAAACTAGAACTAGAAAATTGAAACTAGAGCAAGAATTTGAAATTAAATGCAACTTGAAAGAATTCCTACAATTACAATAATCTCTCAAATTATAAAACTAATGCTATAAGAGAAAGGGAGAGAAATTGATGATTTACAGTCACTCCCAAGCACCCTTATTTATACTTGTACCAACCCCCTCCTACTTTCCTAATTCCACTAAATTTCTAATGTCCAAGCTGATATTCTCACTTTCCTAATTGTAATTAATTTTCTATTCAAGTTGGAAATAGAGTTGGAAAATTCCTTGGCAAAACCCTTAATTGCCTTTGGAATTTCGTTGATATACTGATGCTGGTGCTGGACCTGATTTCTGCTAGGCTAGAGATTGGACCACGAATGCTGGGTCACTTTGTTCGCTAGTTCGCGGAAGGCAAGTCAACAGGACCAATGAGTTGGTCAAGTAAGTGAATCTTTTCTTTGCTTCCAATTGGATCAGGTAGCATGAACAGGCCCACTAAGCTTGGCTTGGCTTGTGTTCTCTTGATTTCCATCACTTATAGCATGTCTTTTAGGCCTACTATTTCATTAAATCTTTATTTCCTATAAAATCACAAAAGCTAAATAAAAACTAAAACGAATCTCGATTGCGCGTGAAAACTAAGTGATTAGGAGTGCTTAATAGGACAAGTTTGGTGCCCAAACAAAAGGAAATCTTTTAGAGATTTTATGATAGGATTCTAGTTCTAACAAGATTAGATTTTCGTTCTAAATACTTTTATTTACTAGATGTTTGCATCTTTCCTGAAGGTTTAGCTGAGACGAGGATCTCATCTACTTTTTTCCCAGTGCAAGTTAGGTTAAGATGCTTCCGAAGGCAACTAGGCCAAATTTTCCTTGAGCTTCTCTTGATGCACACTCAAAGCCCCAAAGGCAGGAGCTTCATTAATAATTTAGGTCTTTCCGACTGAGCTGGATCTTTTGGATTCTATCTAAATTATTTGCCCCTCGAGGTTTACCTAATTCATGAATCAGATGGGCCTTAACCTCGGACATTTCACTTGGCTTATGTATCTTTTTCTGAGTAACCCACACCTAGAGTTTCCCCAGGTTTAGGGCCCCTCAGGGTTGGTTTCAACTCCCCTTATGAGCCTGATCTCCTTACCAAAGAGTTTCATGAATCTATCTCCTAATGGATTCTCCAATTTAGTTTTTGGAAAAAATTTCCTTGCCAATTTTTTTCATATGTTAGGAGATTTCTCATCAGCTGCAACTGTTCAGTTCATTGAGATCTTTGTCCCCATCTATCAACAATTAACTTGCTTAATTTTCGCTTGACTTCTCATCTTTTCACTACTTCCCTATTCACTTAATGATGGATTTTTTTGATTTATAAAAGTTATCTGATTGGACATCTTTTGTTCTTAGGGTTTATTCCATAAGAAATGAGAGACTATTTTACCCTAATTTTGTATATAATACCCATAAACTCTATCAGAATTGGTGATCAGATTCTGAAATTTCTCAAGCTGCTACTATGGGGTGTGATTTCTAGAGTTTCATTTCACTTCTTTCTAGAAGCTTCAAAAATTCTTTTTGAACTCTCTCTTCAAAAATGTTAAACCTCTTAGACATGAAATTAACTTGGACCTCTTCCAATGCTCTTCTAGTCCCCATTACCGAAAGACGGGGTGGCCAGCAGGCAGTTCTCTATGGGAATCATGCTCCATTTCATCTAGACTGTAGCTTTTAATAATGGCTAATTATAGATTTTTCTTTATATTTTTGTTTCTTCTTAGGAAATAAGCTAAGGCCAACAATCTCAGACCTTTTGAGACTTAACGGAGTCAAATCATGTAGAGAAATGGCTCAGGGAAGGTCAAGAAGAAGATTAATGCTTGATGGATTAAGAGTTGATTTTTAAAGCCACATTCAAAGTTAATGAAGTTTTAATTTTATTGAACTTGCTCTATTTCATACTCTTCTGTTTTTATTTATGTTAAATTCTTGTTTTCTCCATTTTGATCGACTATTTTTATACTTAAATTTACTTGCTTCGATCCAATTACTACTTGAAGATGCTTCAGTCCAATTACTTCATTCCCTACTGTGTATGCTTAGATTTTTTCCCATTAAATGTTGTCACAAAATCCTTCTTCTATAAAATGTTTTCACAAATTCTTGTTTTGTGAGTGTTTGGATTCAACCTCTCTATGAGCAGGGATGCTAGTAGAGGTAAGACTGCCTATATTTGGATCTCCCCAAATCCCGTAAAAGCGAGACCCACACTAGGAGATGTCGTTGTTGTTGTTTATTCTCTTAATATCTCTTCCCTTCTTTAAATCTCCATTGTACTGCATAATTTTTTTCTCTCTTTCAAGTTAGGTTTCAAAGCCCATTTTTTCAGGTTTGAACTTTTTGTTAATCATGTGTTAGATTAGGAGTACTTAGGTAGACTAGTGCTCAACAAATGGAGACAAACCACATATCACTTCTCCTTGCTCAACTCTTAAAGATTCAAGTTCTATGGTTGGACAAGCCCATTTGATAACCCTCTTTCCTCTTTCTCCTCCCTTTAGAGCAGTTTTACTATTGTCTTAGTTAATTATTTCATATTTTCTTGTTATTTGATAGTTTAGATGATGTTTTATGTTAATCATTTTAGTGACACTTTTGTGTTCATTAGTTTTGATTAAGCATGCATAAATTAGATTAGGCTTTAATTAGCTTAATTTGTCATGATTATCCTAGGATTGGTGCTTGATTAGTTATTTATTACATGTTTTAGTTATTCATATGCATTGGATTGGCTAATAAATACTTGATTTCAACACTGTCTCAAAGGATCATAAATTTTCCCTTACTCCCCAAATACTATTCAACAAAATGGCATCATTGCCAGGGATGTTGGCATGAGATTAAGTTGCTTAATGAAAATATGACTCCTTTTAGTTCATTGTGTGCTATTGTGATTTCTTTTGTTGTTGCATTATCTTGTATCTTAAGTTATAGACTAGTTACTTGGGTTGACGATATTGAAAAATACCAAAAAAAAAAAAATTAGACAAGTTAAAAATCCCAAAAAATTGAAAAAATCGAAAACCAAGATGTTGTGACTCATTTTAATGATAATGGTGGTAATCGTGGGCTTGGGACTTTTGCTGAAACTAATATGGTCAATATTGATCCCAAAGCTACTAATCTTGATCTATATGGGATGTAAGAAGATGTAAGCGGAAGCAAGGAGATGTAAGAAGATATAAGAGATATTGGAAAATGTAAGAAGCTGGAAGAATTATGTTAAGGATGTAAGTAGTTATAAGGAGATATAAGAAACGGGCTATAAGCTGTTAGCTAACTCCTCCCGAATGCAAAAAGAACAGGGCCTTAGTTCTCAAAAACACATTATATAGACCGTGGGTTCTGAACAACGCACGTGTTAATCTCATTGTCGTTGACAATAATGGTCCACATTATTGCTTGGGTATCTTGGCATCCGATTGCTGAATTTTTTTTAAACAAATTCTATATAAAAATCAATAAAATGTTTATAAGAAAATTCTATACAAGCCTATAAACTTTTGTCAAAAGACACCCATGAAAATAATTGATGCCAGCTAAATTTAGCAAAATTTAAAATTTGACATCCATATGCAAAATTTATGGATCCATCACTGATGATGCAAGTTGCAAACTTAAAATTTGAAATAGTTTATGAAAGAGTTACTGTACAAATAATAGATTAATATTAATAAAACAGCAAACGAGCTCAATAAAAAATTATTTTATTGAGGCAAGTTTATGAATAAATTTTAGTATTTCTCCGAAAATTAGGGGTTTATCTATTGTTACGGATCATAAATAACTAAAGAAATATCTTTTATACCTTTTCTATTATTAGTAACCATAAAAATTAAAGCAATATTGCATTTGGTATTGAAAGACACACCTTAAGGCTTGCACTACAAAGCTGAGATCCATTTTGGTTTTGGCCAAACACAATACTACCCTATGTAGTCTCACGTTAATGAGCACGAAAGAATGAATATATATGAATTTTTACTTTGTAATTAGAGGGACTAATCATTGGGCAAGTGGTCTACAAAAGCTTTTTCAGAAAACATGCTTTAATGGATTACAATTTTTATTTTTTTTGGGTCTAGTATGCTTTAGCAAATTTCTATCATGAAAATGAGTTTTGAATGTAAATTTTGCACACATAACGTGAGAATTTTATTAGCTAAGACTTCAGGCATATCGGACATAACTCAGTTGGCCATCATTTCAATCTATCGAGATCACTAGGTTTCAACCCCTAATAATAATGATTCCTGCATGAGGAAAATTTTTGAGAGAACAATATTTAGCCTAGTATCTCATCATGACCTCCGTTTTGCACCCACCCCCCGATTGTGTCGGGAGTAGTAAGAGCAAAGGGAGGGAAATAGAAATTAATTAATTCAATTTACTGTGATTAAGAAGATTAAGAGGTAGAGAAGGAAATACTTCAAACCCTTCACCCCTATTACCTGGATTTTTCTCCCCCTGCTCGCAAATTGGGGTGGGGGAGCAGAAGCTTTTTAGTGAGTCAACCTTCTTTTCCTTTAATCTCTTCATTTACAAATCCAAATAAAGTAAAGATTATAGGCCTTGTTCCCTACTATATTAACTTCCATTTTGATCCCCTCTTTTTTCCAAACAAACTTTTCCTGTGTCACTAAACACGATTAGGTAGCCCACTTGTTGTCTTTAAAAAAAACAAAAACAAAGATTTAATACAAATATCTTAACATGTGTTGGGAAAGTAAAATGGAAAGAACGACCAGGGCAATAAATCAAAAGAGTTATTAGCAGATGCTTAGGGGGGAGGAATGAAACATACGTCTTGGCGATTGGCGCAGTAGTAATTGATGACGTGCTCTTCCTTTTCTCTCCCTTCTTATTTTTCAATCTTTCAGTAAAAGAAGTTTTTGATAGAAATCTACTCAAACTTTGGACATTAGTTGCTTTACACAGACCCAAACATGGCTTTCCACACACACACACACACACACACACACACACACACACACATATATATATATATAAAATACTGTCTGAGATGGGGATGGAAGCACCAGGATATGCACTACTGCTTAAATCCAAGATAAATAATTAAAAGAAAAGGGCATATGCTAATCAAGTCTATCTACCCATGGCACCCCAGCGGCCCCCACCCCCCCAAAAAAAAAGGGATGACAAAATACATATTTGAACACATTGTCAAAATTAAAAGCCATCAAGCATTGTGAACCGCTGATTCTTTTTGGAGACCATCTGTGTTTAACCTATTCGTATTTAATTAATTGGGATGAGGTTTTGGGGAAACAATGTCACTTGAACTTTATTATAAGATAAGTAAAAATATTGGATCTTGTCCAACTCTTATATGCATCGTATCAGAAAATCTCTTGAGAACTTCTTGTATTAGTCGTAATGTTTGCATGATTGGTACATGAAAGTGGTCCAGTGGTATTTTTCTTGCACTCCACATGGAGGCAAAGGTCCAAATCTCACCGTAGATGTGGGATTAATATTTTTTTCATTGCACCTGTGGCATCTTTTATACCTTCCCTATTAAAGTATTCTCATAAGAGATGAGCTCATCAAGTGGCGAGCTTACCGATTAAAAAAAAAGAAGTCATATTTTATCTAGTTGGTGCTTCTCCTTGGGAAATGATTCTCTTTTTGGGCTGGAGGGGCATCTTCCAAAGTTTAAGCCCTAGTCACAATACATGGGGAAGGATATTGTCTAATTATTAACACCTAAAAAAAAAAAAGACATGTGAGAAGAAATTCTGGCCCATACCAAGAAAAAGTAACAATGTAATGTGGAAAGAAATTTACGGGCGTCTGTATCAGTGAGGTGTTTACAACCCTAAGATTTCATTGCTTATGGCATGAATGAACTATGCTCATATAGTATTCTTGGCAAATCCATAGAAATTATTCTGATGATTTCACTTTAACGGTGTGCTTGGCAGTGTTGAAAACCATTTTCCTAAAAAATGATTTTCCATGTAAGATGGTTTTTCATGTAAAATGATTTCAACTCATATTTTCAATTGTCTGGTTAAAGAAAAAATGAACTTTCTAGATAATAAGTTTGATAAGCAAATAATAAACAAAAAATTTAAAAATAATTTTTCTTAATTTTCGAACCATATGTCGAAGAAATAGACATAGGATAGAAAGAGTGTGAGACCATATGCAAGCCTAAGAAACATATAATCAACTTACGCTCTATTTAAAGTGAAAATATTTTCCTTCATTCTAGGGAAAAAATCATTTTCTTCTGAAAACAAATTTCCTCTCCTTGTTTTACCAAACTCTGTAAAATAAGAAAATCATTTTTCAGGAAAATAATTTTCACCCCTACCAAACACACTCTAAGTGTCACTCATGGACTTTTTTTTTTCCGGGGGGAGGGGTGTGGTTGGTTTATAAGTTATATTGCTTATAGTGGAAACCTTAAAATCAAACTTGATTTGGGGTTAATACCGAGATTTTGGGAACATAAGATCTTTGTTTCTAATTTATTTATCAGCTTATTGACGTATTCTTTGTATTCCACCTGAGCCTCCAAAAAAGGCGAGTCCATTCCTATTTATTTTACAGGCTTCGTTTCAACATTTGGACAACTTCAACTGTTTTCAACCTCTTCCAAACGCTAACTGCTAACCTCCACTACTCTCAATTGTTCTCAACTGCTTTCAACTGCTCCCAACTGCTCATAACTACTTTTGGTGTCTTGCAAATGCTACTCATATGTTGGTGGGTTATTTTAATGCCATAAATGAATTTTACATATCTAAGTGTAAACAGTCATTGAAACATGATAGATTGATGTTTAGGCTCTCCAATATTTCGAGAAATGTTATTTGATTATCAGCTTAAGAATTAACTAAAGCAAATGAATAATCGACCAAAATATTTGAGTACAATGTTAGGAGGATCATTTTAGCCTTGACTTAAAAAACATGTGTTGTCTAGCAAGAAAAACAAAATAATAATATGGGCAAACTTGTCATTCGCAATAAAAGCCCTAGATTTCTATCGAGCTAAAATTGGAGGTAGTCCATAAACAACTACCCTTAATTTTTTTGGGTAGGAAATTATGATATCATTAGACCTGGCAAAACTGACGCGAGTCCTGAGACCCGAAACAAAACAACTCGGACCCATACTCGAATCGACATCCAAAATGGAATGAACTGATTTGGAATCGAACATTCGAATTAATCCGACCCATAAACGAATGCAACCAGAAATCTAGTATGAACTGAGATAACCTAGACCCGTAACAATCCGACCCAATTCAAACCCGATCCATAGTGATCCGATCCCAAAGTGAGCCGAATGTGAACAATTCGAACCCGAACGAGATTGTACCCGATTTAAAACCGATCTAATTCTTACCCAACTCAATTGTACTCGAACAAAACCCGTACCTGAGTATACGCGACCCGAATATAACTCGGATCAAGTGATTCACTGAGTTTAAGGGAGATTTTCAGTTTTTAGGTTTTTTTTGTTAAAATTCTAAAATCATTATTAGTAGTGACTTTTTTTTTGGGCTTTAGACTCTTAGGGGGGGAGAGATTCTAAATTTTTCAAACTCAGAGAAAAGCAGAATAACTTAGAGGGAAATTTCACAAATGAAATCAATGGAAAATTTAAGAGGAAAAAATAAAATAGTTAATAGTTTTAGATTTTTAAATTGATAGACATGTAGCAAAAATATAAGAGAAAAAATATTTTGCCAAAATGAGAATTAAGAAAAGATAAGCATAATTAACAAATTATTAAACTTACTAGGATTTAGCAATCCTATTTTACTATTTAATTCACTTAATGACTTAATGCATGCTAGTGTTTATAATATCGTTCCGTGACTACCACAAAAACTACTGTGCAACTGATCTACAATACTAAATCATCTTCATAACGTGTCAAACTCTACATAATCCTATTCAAGAATAAATGTTTGCATATGAACTCATTATAATGTGACTCATTTGAATTTTAGACAATTAAATTCCAAGTCTTTAGTTTTGACAACAAATATTCACAATCACATAAATGTAATGGCATAATACTAATTGACATATACTCATATATTGCAGTTGCTTTCGAGTTTTGAGTCATTGGACACATGTAGATCAAGTTGCTAATCTCACAAAGACAAATCTATGGATCTTGTTGTATGATCATTTAACGAGCTATCAAAAAAAATTGAATCAATTATTGAAAATGCGGACTTAAACCAACCTATTTTTATTTATCAACTCCAAATATGAAAAAAGTGAAGTTATGAACCAACACTGGAGTCAAAATAAAAAATTTATTATTTCTTTCTTTTTTTGGCCATTTTTCAAGGTAATTTTGGTATTGAGTCTTACAAATGAGACAATTGACTCGTGATTGACATTACGTTGGTTCACTGGTTTTGTCATAGCATGACCTCAATTGAGATACTTTAACCTTGATTTAATAGCCCATAATTCTTTGGTTAATTGTAGGGCGCATATGATATACGCCATGCATGGGTTGTATTTGTATCTTTCTAACTTTTATAGTAAATTTATAACTAAGCCCTAAAAATTTCCATTACAAAAGTCCCTTTTGATTTTACTTGAACATATATATATGTGTGTGTGTGTGTGTGTGTGTGTGTGTGTGTGTGTGTGTGTGTGTGTGTGTGTGTGTGTGTAGGAACTCTAAGGATCTCTAGTCATACCCTCCTCATTTGGTAGTATTCATTCTTATCCCATTTCTTCACTATAGTGAATCATGGATTGAGTTCTTTATGATTAATCAGAAAATGCTCTGCTTAGTCCAATGATAGAAATGGTTATAAGAATTTGAATTTGCTCATGGAACCAAGTTTTGTACATTGGCTAAATTCACTAGTCAATGCTAAGTAATGCTAATTTATCCAAGTCCTTTGGTACAGTAATAAGACATACTATGCTCCTCTAGAGTTAATCCACAAACTCTAAGTACAGCTTCTTTTAGTAATTTAGACTCTTGTGGTGCTTTTTAGCTGGAGCTCATGTTCCTGGCTTCACTAGGGTTGTCTTGGTTTTGTATTTTGTTTCTCTATTCCTTGTTTGGTTGTTCTTTCTTCATGCACTCTTTTCTTGATGGCTTCTCCAACTTGAATATCTTTGGCCTTTTGCTTTAAATCTTCCTTTGCCATACTTTTGCCTGGACACCCAAATCTTGTTGCCTCTAATGATAGAGTTGTAAATTCCGAATATCCTCTTGATTGCTTCATTGTGTCTCTAAAACCTTAGAAAGGAAAATAGGCCTTGTTTACAGTAGCTTTTCTGAATGGGATGTACACATAACTCACTCCACTCGTACTTTGAAAAATTCCTTTTAGGCCATATTGATTGAGATTTTGGGGGATGATTTCAACAGATTTGCTCTCACCCTCTCTCTATTTTAACTTTTGTTATTTATTTTTAAGTTCTTTTTTTTTTTAGCAGTCAAGTATTCATTCACTAAGGTTTCAATGTTTTGATATTTGTAATTATAAATGCCTAAAAATGATGTCTTGATTTCTATAACATGCCGATGACGAAATTTATATCCTAATCTGTGTAGTTGGGGACCCAGCAAGGAAATCCTCAATTTAGGCCTAGAAAAAAAAAAAGAAAAGAGAATATAGACACAACGCATAAAAGCCCAGCCTTGCCCATACTGCACAAATAGAAAAACCCAGCCAAGTTCTGGTTTGAACTAGCTAGGAACTAGGTCAGGTACCTGGCAGCAGGAAAGAACCTAGCCAGGTTCTCAATATCCTTTTTCACATCTAAAATGAGTCTTAGCTATTACAATTTTAACTAGATAGGCGCATTCATTTAGATTAAGCATACTAAGAGTTGGCTTAGGTCTCTTTTCTCTAAATCAACTCGTATTATCACTTTACATGCTATAAAAGGGGGACTACCACTAGATTTAAACACTCTGAACATTGGAGAGGACACACAGGAAAAATTGTTAGACATATCGAAGAATTCAAAGAGAAACATAGTGAATACTAAGAATATTGTGAGGTGCTTAAGTTAATAAATTGGTTAATTACAAAGGAGGTGTAGATATGCTTGGTTGCCAAGTAGATCAGGTAGGTCATTCTGAAAGCATGATTTCAACTATCCTTCCTTCTCTCTCTTTTCTTTTATTTGATTGTCTTATTCAGTCTCGGATTTGAGAAAAGATAAAATCTGTAATTAGTTTAAACCTGCTAGCTATAATTATTCAAATTGCTTCTTTGAATTCCTTTAGGCTAACATTGTATTTTTAGATTTATTATCTGATTAGGTTGGTCTTAATGTGCTGCATGCCTGTTGTTTTGAGTGTAATGGGGTTTTAGTTTCTCGCATTGACTAGTAAAGGCTGTCAGGGATGATAGTCAATGACGTGATGCACTCCATCACATGATCGTACTATCATCCCTGAATCTAGATCCTTGGTTTAAGCCTACAAAGTCAAATGGTCCCCATTCCAGGGATTATTTAGAGGACCTTTTCAAAACCTCTTTGAAATGAGTTAATTGTCCCATTCAGTTCATTGTTCATCTTAGATAATAGATTTGATTTTGCAAGTTTTTCTAAAAACTCACTAGTGACTTATTAACTAAATTTATTATTTTTTTAATCATTAGATCTTTTTGCATTGGTGAGCTTTGAGATCTTAACAATAGTTGTGTTTGGGTCAGAAACATGGACCCTGTACTAACCTAGGAACCTAGTTGGGTTCTTAATTGGACTAGCATTGTAATCTAGTCTCTTGGCCCACCCAGAAAAACTACTGGGGAGTTAGGCAAGAAAACTAGGCTTAGCACTGGCCCAAGATCATAGATCAAGGCTGCTGCCTAGCTCTTTAGGCTAGGCAACCCACTTTCTGTCATAGTCTGATTCATCTTCTACTGAAAATAAAAAATAAAATCCAAACACACACCTAGCAAGTGGGTCTAACCATTCATAGGGGACTGTGTCTAGGATTTCTACCTGTGGTCCTTACAATAGTCAAGAAATATGACAATATATTTAATGCAACTTACAAAAGAGTTCAAGTAAAAATACAATGGTTTAATTTTGGATATCAAAGTTCTTCAATGTCGTTCATGTTTTGAAGTTGTGCATGATGACCAGTTCCTATATTTCTACTTGAAGTGGTGGCCTCTCTTCATATATTCATATGATCGCATTGCTACCCTTTAACTTATGTGCATTTTTAATTTAAACCTTAGAATCAAAAACCAATTCATAAAGTGACCACACGGTCCACTCAAAAGTTGGGGCTAGACACATAGACAAAAGCATAGATCTACCTTTTGGGGACGGGTGTCCCTAGCATAGGTGACTGCAGTTGCAGGCGAAATTTAAAATTTTATATAAAAAATTTGAAGATTTTTAAAATGGTATGGGTACCCATGAAAACTGATTGACATGTATAAAATATTAGGGGCTCAAAAGATAAGGACACTAGTGTATAAAATTTCTTGTTCTGCCACTACTTAGACTATTAAAATGGCATTGGTGTAATGCCCAATTAGCATACTTATTTGGGCCTAGTTACAAAGGATTATTACTTAAAGCCATTGAATGCATCAATCAAGATTGCGCACTAAACTTTCATGAGATCATCACTCAACCACATCAATATCATAAAGGCCGAAGTAAACTACTATTCCAATGTAGAAAAACGAAAACTCTTATATGGAGCTTGTGATAAAGCTAGAGCATTTGTTTGTTGTTGAATTGTGTTTACCATTGCTCTCCTCATTCTAACATTTGATTATTATATATCAATGAAATCAGCTACCCTTGAACACAATGGACAATAGGACCCTTCATTATGACTTCCAGTGCCTCTACAATAAACAATTAAAAACAAAACACAATGACCCAACTAACTAATTAAGCCACCAAGATTTAACAAAATAATATTAGCATGATTTTATAATTGAAAAGAAACATCTCATGAGAGTAACCTTTTGAAGGTCAAGGAGATGGCAGGGTTGGTGACAGTATAACCACCATCAACCATTAAGTTAAACCCATGGACAAGCTTAGCCTCATCACTAGCTAAATGCAATGCTGCATGAGCCACATCCATTGCATCCGGTGCAGCCCCCTTGAGCACCGCGGACTCCGTGATCACTTCGTCCAATGTGGCCTTGTCGATCCCCAATGAATCGGTAAGTATTGGGGTAGACACAGCACAAGGAGATATCGCATTCACCCTTATCCCATATTGTCCCATCTCGATGCATAGATTCTTCATCAAGCCCACGATCGCATGCTTTGACATGGTGTATGCATGTGAGGTCTCTCCACATACCACTGATGCTAGACTCGCAATGAAGAGTATCACTCCGCTCTTCCTAGGGATCATCACCCTTGCGGCATGCTTCACTCCTAGGAATGCACCATAGACATTGACGTCAAATACCTTCTTAAAGTTCTCGTTGGTGGTGCCTAATATGGTTTTATCCAAGTCTCCTGAAAATTTTTTAACGTCAACTATCAGTGTCAAATGGTCATTCCTACAAGGCTCCATGTAAAAACCAAGTCATATTTGACAATGTTTAATTTGTTTCCTCAACAAATAAATTCTATATATTTTACTACAAGTAATATATACAATAAACTGACTCGAAAACTAAACAAAGCAAACTCATTATTCATGGTTTAGCTGGGTTCATAAGATTTTTGGACAAGGTCAAAACTTATGAACCCATAGCAAGTTGGATAAGGAGGGTAAGCCTCCACATAAATGGGACCAAAATTTACATTAGATGGGATTTGAACCCCCTAACCACTATTAGAGATGGAGTTACTTCTTAAAAATTTTCTTCTATATACACGCATGGATCTATATTCATATTCAAATCACATTTTCTTAATTCTTACCTTGAATATGGTTCTATAGTGCCAAAAATTAATTAAGAGTTTGGTATTTGGGGTTTTTGGGTGGGGGGTGGTGAGCGTAGGTGAGGGGATCTTTGGTGAGGTCTAATTTGATATCCTCCATTCCTAATAAAAAAGAATAAAAAAATTACTTAAGAGTTTGGTATTTAGGGTTTAGGGCGGGGGTGGGGCAGGGGATCTTTGTTGACTGTTGAGGTCTAATTTGATTTCCTCCCATTCCCAATAAGGAAGAAAAACATCAAAGTTGATTTCTAGTAGAAATTGATTAGAGAGTTTGGTATTTCAAAGGGGAAAGAATAAGATCCCAATTTCCTTGGTTAGGGTCTAACTTGATTTATCAAAAAGGAAAAATTAAGAAAAATCAAAGTTGATTTTTACATTTAATTTGACCGTACTACATCATGCATTACCTGAAATGCCTGCATTGTTGACGTAATGTCAAGTTTGCCATACTAGGAGATAGCTAGATCGACCACATTCTTGACACTGGTATCATCAGTAACGTCACAATGGGCATAGGAGATAGAAGAACTGTCAGAGTAATTAGTGCCCGAAGCGATGTCATTGCACAAAGCTCTACCCTTCTCGTCTTGCACATCGGCAATTATTACATTGGCACCATGTTTAACAAAGAGCCTAGCTGTCGCCTCGCCAAAACCACTTGCACCTCCCATTATGATAGCCACCTTTCCTTTTAACCTGTGCATGGGCAGTACAAAAAAGATCAGATCTATGCATTTCTTTCTTTCTTTCTTTCCTAGAGTGAGTGCTGGCTAAAAACGAACTTTTTGGCATGATCGGTACCCTTCAAGAGATTTGAGTACCGCCGGGATCAGAAACATCATTTATATTGACGTTCACATATTGCATGAAAAATAACCCATTACACTTTTTTCGGGCACTTTGTGAAACTGAGTCGTCGTTAACCGCTCTTCCTAGCTAGGATAAATTTCTGCAAAAATTGTAGGCTGCAAATGAAGTACCCTTTACGGATCTTATTATCATGGGATGAGGCTTCCATTGTATCTGGTTTTATTCTTTTCTGGAAATTGTAACACACTTACCAATGGCTTAGAAAATCAAAAACAATTTGATGGCCTTCTTTTCTGCAACATGCATTTTTTTCCCCGTTTGCACACTTGCCTAAACTAGGTTGCTTGGGGTCTTAAGTTTGAGTTCATGCGCATTGTTGTTGTCCAATGACATATCCAAAAATTCTAAAATCAATGTCCCTACTGTCAAACTTTCCCTGCTTTTATTAGTATCATAGTTGTCGCGGTCATAATTTCTAAATTTTTTACGTTCAATTTACAATATGTTGGATCCTAAAGTTGTTGGATGCACCTTAGTTATGACATGCACTCCAAGTTATTTATCTATTTATATTTTTGTTATGGATACATTCCATTTATTTTTTTCATCTTCGATACTTTTCATTTAACTAGATTAGTCTAATAGAATTTGCTCATAAAAGATAGAATTCCACCAGTACACATTTTGTCTCCTAACAATTGTTAGTTAGCTTGTTTGAAGGGGAAGGAGGACAATACAGGATGCAGGGGACCCTAGCGAATTGAGGTAATATATCTCAAGATAACTCGGGTGAATAGTAAACTACTGAAGTGCTCCTAATACTTCAAACAACAATTAAACTTATGATCTTAAATTCATGGGCCTAATACGCGACTTCTAAGTACTTACGCAGGAGTCCCCACCACGTTTATGGTGCATTTCTATCTTTAAGCGTAAAATGCCCAACCACTGTTCGATAGGCCACCTACAGAGTCAACCAATGGGCTATCAATCGGAAGAGAAGTAGAAACACTTAACAAATCAGGTCCAACATAGATATATATCACATGTTAACTAAGTTGACTTTTAGGGAACTTGTTGGTTTCTGAAAAATTCTACACCTCAAGGGACCCTTGTATTCTCAAGAAATGCCTTCATTACAAGCGTTGTGTTGAATGTTGTATGGCTTTGAATATAAACTTTTAGGGCCTATTTTTTTTCGCGATGAGATACAGTTATAAGCTATAAAAAATTGTAAGAAGTTGTAGAAAGCTGTAAGAAAATGTAAGGAGATGTAAGAAGATGTAAGGAGATGTAAGAAGCTATAACGAGCTGTAAGAAGATGTAAGAAGCTTTAAGCAGCTGTAATGAGTTGTAAGGATAGATATAAAGAGTTATTGAATTGTTGAAGAGTTGTATAATGCAACTTGTAGACATGTATGCATATTATTGGTGTTTAATATATGATTTGTAAAATAACGTGTGATATATTAGTCATGTTTATGAAATAAATTTGATAGCATCAGTAAACAAATTATTTCTTAATATTATTGAAGCAAAATTTGTTTCTTTTACAAGGAATGTTTTGGATGAGAAACAACAACATTAAAATAATATACTTATTGAAAATAAACCTTTAACCAAGTAAATTAAACAACAATAAAATATATTAAACCCCAAAAATTTTTCCAATCAAAGTATCCTGCACTTAAGGTGATTTCTGATATCTACATTAGTTTGATCTTCCAATAAGCAAAGTATAACCCAAAAAAAATAAAATTTTATTACAAAATTAAATACAACTCTTAAAATGAAATCCTATTTTAAGTAAACAATTTTAAATGTAAATGTCTGATCAATACATTATTAGCAAGGAATTTTATAAAGCTTTGTATTATAATTTTAAGAGCATGTTCACTTATTTCAGGTATAATAAGATATATTGTTCATGTCGAAACCCAAATATAATTTACGTCATTAAATTCTGTTTTTATGTTCATATAAATGCTGTGTTCATAACATATTCACAAATTCTGTATATTGTTAGTATAATAAAAAAATATATACATATTTCTGTAATTACTAGAACGAAAATAAATGAATGTTATACAAACATCTATATGGGATGTAAGAAGATGTAAGCGGAAGCAAGGAGATGTAAGAAGATATAAGATATATTAGAAAATGTAAGAAGCTGGAAGGATTATGTTAAGGATCTAAGGAGTTATAAGAAGATATAAAAAACTAGCTATAAGCTGTTAGCTAACTCCTCCCAAATGCAAAAAGAACAGGACCTTAGTTCTCAAAAACACATTATATAGACCTTGGGTTCTGAACAACGTACGTGTTAATCTCATTATCGTTGACAATAATGATCCACATTATTGCCTGGGTATCTTGGCGTCCAATTGCTAAATTTTTTTTTTAAAAACTTCTATGTAAAAATCAATAAAATGTTTATAAGAGAATTCTATACAAGCCTATAAACTTTTGTCAAAAGACACCCATGAAAATAATTGATGCCAGTTAAATTAAGTAAAATTTAAAATTTGACATCCATATGTAAAATTTATGGATCCATCACTGATGACACAACTTGCAAACTTAAAATTTGAAGCAGTTAGTGAAAAAGTCACTGTATAAATAATAGATTAATATTAATAAAACAGCAAATGAGCTCAATAAAAAATTATTTTATTGAGGCAAGTTTATGAATAAATTTTAGTATTTCT
This sequence comes from Carnegiea gigantea, assembly GCA_029747015.1. Taxonomy (NCBI): domain Eukaryota; kingdom Viridiplantae; phylum Streptophyta; class Magnoliopsida; order Caryophyllales; family Cactaceae; genus Carnegiea; species Carnegiea gigantea. Next base: position 2,196,365 of record JAKOGI010000017.1, on the reverse strand, counting down.
CCGAAAATTAGTGCTTCATCTATTGTTACGGATCATAAATAACTAAAGGAATATCTTTTATACCTTTTCTATTATTAGTAACCATAAAAATTTAAAGTAATGTTGCATTTGGTATTGAAAGACACACCTTAAGGCCTGCACTACAAAACTGAGATCCATTTTGGTTTTGGCGAAACACAATACTACCCTGTGTAGTCTCACATTGATGAGCACGAAAGAATGAATATATATATGAATTTTTACTTTGTAATTAGAGGGACTAATCATTGGGCAAGCGGTCTACAAAAGCTTTTTCAGAAAACATACTTTAATGGATTACAATTTTTTTTTGGGGGGGGGGTCTAGTATACTTTAGCAAATTTCTGTCATGAAACTGAGTTTTGAATGTAAATTTTGCACACACAGCATGAGAATTTTATTAGCTAAGACTTCAGGCATATAGGACATAACTCAATTGGCCATCATTTCAATATGTCCAGATCACTAGGCTTCAACCCCTAATAACAATGATTCCTGCATGAGGGAAATTATTGAGAGAACAGTATTTAGCCTAGTATCTCATCATGACCTCTGTTTTGCTCCCACCCCTGATTGTGTCGGGGGTAGCAAGAAGGAAGGGAGGGAAATAGAGATTAATTAATTCAATTAACCGTGCTTGAGAAGATTAAGGGGCAGAGAAGGAAATACTTCAAACCCTTCACCCCTATTACCTGGATTTTTCTCCCCCTGCTCGCAAATTGGGGTGGGGGAGCCGAAGATTTTTAGTGAATCAACTCACTTTTGCTTTAATCTCTTCATTTACAAATCCAAATTAAGTAAAGATTATTGGCCTTGTTCCCAGCTATATTAACTTCCATTTCGATCCCCTCTATTTTCCAAACAAACTCTTCCTGTGTCACTAAACACGATTAGGTAGCCCACTTGCTATCTTTAAAAATAACAAAAACAAAGATTTAATAAAATATTTTAACATGTGTTGGGCAAAGTAAAATGGAAAGAACGACCACGGCAATAAATCAAAAGAGTTATTAGCAGATGCTAAGGGGGGAGGAACGAAACATACGTCTTAGCGGTTGGCGCGGTAGTAATTGATGACGTGCTGCTCATTTTCTCTCCCTTCTTATTTTTCAATCTTTCAGTAAAAGAAGTTTTTGGCAGCAATCTGCTCAAACTTTGGACATTAGTTGCTTTACAAAGACCCAAACATGGCTTTCCACGTGTGTGTGTGTGTATATATATATATATAGATTATATTGTCTGAGATGGGGATGGAAGCACCAGGATATGCAGTACAGTTTAAATGCAGGATAAATAATTAAAAGAAAAGGGTATATGCTAATCAAGTCTATCTACCAATGACACCCCAGCGGGCCCCCACACCCCCTAAAAAAGGGATGACAAAATACATATTTGAACACATTGTCAAAATTAAAAGCCATCAAGCATTGTGAACCACTGATTCTTTCTGGAGACCATCCGCGTTTAACCTATTCATATTTAATTAATTGGGATGAGGGTTTTGATGAAACAATGTCACTTAAACTTTATTATAAGATAAGTAAAAATATTGGATTTTGTCCAACTTTTACATGCATCGTATCAGAAAATCTCTTGAGAACTTCTTGTATTAGTCGTAATGTTTGCATGATGGGTACATGAAAGTGTTCCAGCGGTATTTTTCTTGCACTTCACATAGAGGCGAGGGTCCAAATCTCATCGTAGATGTGGGATTAATATTTTTTCACTGCACCTGTGGCATGTTTTATGCCTTCCCTATTAAAGTATTCTCATAAGAGATGAGCTCATCAAGTGGCGAGCTTACCGATTAAAAAAAAGAGGTTATATTTTACCTAGTTGGTGCTTCTCCTTGGGAAATGATTCTCTTTTTGGGCTGTACGGGCGTCTTCCAAAGTTTAAGCCCTAGTCACAACACATGGGGAAGGATATTGTCTAATTATTGACACCCAAAAAAAAAAAACAACATGTGAGAAGAAATTCTGGCCCATGCCAAGAAAAAGTAACAATGCAATGTGGAACGAAATTTGCGGGCTTCTGTATCAGTGAGGAGTTTACAACTCTAAGATTTCATTGCTTCTGGCATGAATGAACTATGCTCATATAATATTCTTGGCAAAACCATAGAAATTATTCTGATGATTTCACTTTAATGGTGTGCTTGGCAGTGTTGAAAACCATTTTCCTAAAAAATGATGTTCCATGTAAGATGGTTTTTCATGTAAAATGATTTTCAACTCTTATTTTCAATTGTCTGGTTAAAGGGAAAATGAACTTTCTGGATAATGAGTTTGATAAGCAAATAATAAGCAAAAAAGTTAAAAATAATTTTCCTTAATTTTCGAACCATATGTCGAGGAAATAGACATGGAATACAAAGAGTGTGAGACCATGTGAGAGCCTAAGAAACATAAAATCAACTTACACTCTATTCAAAGTGAAAATATTTTCCTTCATTCTAGGGAAAAAATCATTTTCTCCTGAAAATGAATTTTTCCTCCTTGTTTTACCAAACACTGTAAAACAAGAAAATCATTTTTCAGGAAAATGATTGTCACCCTTACCAAACACACCCTAAGTGTCACTCGTGGACTTTTTGTTTTTTGGACGGGTGTGCTTGGTTTATAAGTTATATTGCTTATAGTGGAAACCTTAAAATCAAACTTGATTTGGGGGTGAATACTGAAATTTTGAGAACATAAGATCTTGGTTTCTAATTTATTTCTCAGCTTATTGAATGTATTCTTTGTATTCCATCTAAGCCTCCAAAAAAGGCGAGTCTATTCCTATTTGTTTTACAGGCTTCGTTTCAACATTTGGACAACTTCAACTATTCTCAACCTCTTCCAAACATTAACTGCTAACCTCAACTACTCTCAACTATTCTCATCTGCTTTTAACTGCTCCCAACTGCTCACAACTACTTCTGGTATCTTGCAAATGCTACTCATATGTTGGTGGGTTATTTTAACGCCATAAATGAATTTTACATATCTGAGTGTGAACAGTCATTGAAACATGATAGATTGATGTTTAGGCTCTTCAATATTTCGAGAAATGTTATTTGATTATCGGCTTAAGAATTAACTGAAGCAGATGAATAATCGACCAAAATATTTGAGTACAATGTTAGGAGGACCATTTTAACTTTGACTAAAAAAACATGTGTCGTCTAGCAAGAAAAACAAAATAATAATATGGGCAAACCTGTCATTGATTCTATCGAGCTCAAATTGGAGGCAGTCTATAAACAACTACCCTTAATTTTTTTGGGTAGGAAATTATGACATCGTTGGACCTGGCAAAACTGACCCGAGTCCCGAGGCCCGAAACCCAATAACTCGGACCCATACTCGAATCGACATCCAAAATGGAATGAACTGATTTGGAACCGAACACCCGAATTAATTCGACCCATAACCGAACGCAACCAGAGATCTAGTATGAACTGAGATGACATAGACCCGTAACAATCCGACCTAATTCAAACCCGATCTATAGTGATCCAATCTCAAAGTGAACCGAATGTGAACAATTCGAACCCGAACCGAATCGTACCCGATTTAAAACCGATCTAATTCTTACCCGATTCAATTATACCCGAACAAAAGCTGAACCTGAGTATACGCGACCCGAATATAACCCGGATCAAGTGAGTTACTGAGTTTAACGGAGATTTTCAATTTTTAGTTTTTTTTGGTTAAAATTCTAAAATTATTATTAGTAGTGACTTTTTTTTGGGTTTTAGACTCTTGAGGGGGAGGGGAGAGAGATTCTAAATTTTTCAAACTCAATTATTTGAGCTTAGGAGAGAAAAGCAGAATAACTTAGGAGGGAAATTTCACAAATGAAATCAAATGGAAAATTCAAGAGGAAAAAATAAAATGGTTAATAGTTTTAAATTTTTAAATTGATAGACATGTAGTAAAAATATAAGAGAAAATTTTTTTTATCAAAATAAGAATTAAGAAAAGATAAGCATAATTAACAAATTATTAACTTATTAGGATTTAGCAATTCTATTTTACTATTTCATTCACTTAATGACTTAAAGCATGCTAGTGTTTATAATATCATTCCGTGACCACAATAAAAACTACTGTACAACTGATCTACAATCCTAAATCATCTTCATAACATGTCGAACTCTGCATAATCATATTTAGGAATAAATGTTTGCATATGAACTCATCATAATGTGACTCATTTGAATTTTGGACAATTAAATTCCAAGTCTTTAGTTTCGACAACAAACATTCACAATCACATAAATGTAATGGCATAATACTAATTAACACATTCTCATATATTGTAATTGCTTTTGAGTTTTTAGTCATTGGACACATGTAGATCAAGTTGCTAATCTCACAAAGACAAATCTATGGATCTTGTTGTATGATCATCTAACGAGCTATCAAAACAAATTGAATCAATTATTGAAAATGCTGACTTGATCCAAACTATTTTTATTTACCAACTCCTAATATGGAAAAAGTGAAGTTATGAACCAACAACGGAGTCAAAATAAAAAATTTATTATTTCTTTCTTTTTTTGGTCATTTTTCAAGGTAATTTTGGTATTGAGTCTTACAAATGAGACAATTGACTCATGATTGACATTACGTTAGTTCACTGGTTTTGTTATAGCATGACCTCAATTGAGATACTTGAACCTTGACTTAACAGCCCATAATTCTTTGTTTAATTGCATGGCGCATATGATATACGCCATGCATGGGTTGTATTTGTATCTTTCTAACTTTTATAGTAAATTTATAACTAAGCCCTAAAAATTTCCATTACAAAAGTCCCTTTTGATTTTACTTGAACATATACACATATATTATATTATATATAATAATATATATATATTATATATATATATATTATTTATATATAATAATATATATGTATATATATATATATATTATATATATATATATATATATTATATATATATAATATATATTATGCAGGAAACTCTAAGGATCTCTAGTCATACCCTCCTCATTTGGTAGTATTCATTCTTATCCCATTTCTTCACTATAGTGAACCATGGATTGAGTTCTTTATGATTAATCAGAAAATGCTCTACTTAGTCCAATGATAGAAATTTTATAAGAATTTGAATTTGCTCATGGAACCAAGTTTTGTACATTGGCCAAATTCACTAGTCAATGCTAAGTAATGCTAATTTATCCAAGTCCTTTGGTACAGTAGTAAGACATACTATGCTTCTCTAGAGTTAATCCATGTTTGCTTTTGAGGTTTCTTGGAAGCAGAGAATGAGCAAGAGGATGGAGAATAGCAGTGAGAAAAGAGAGAAAATAAGACCTACGCTTATATTCCCTGTATATCATATGTATATATATACAACCCTTAAATGTCGGTAAACACTTGGTGTTCACCAAGAATTTAAAGAAATAGAAAATTACATTTTTGGAAGAGGGAGATCCTAATACAAGATATCTAAAAATAAGAAAATACAAAATAAGAAAATACAGATGTGATTCTTCTACACCCCCCCGTCAAGTTGGGCTTGGGGAAAAACAAGACCCAACTTGCAACTGAGATAATGATGTCGATGCGAGGATAAGGGCTTGGTGAATATATCTGCTAGTTGCTCCTTGCTGCTGATGTGAGACGTCTGCAGGAAACCTTCTTGAAGTTTGTCTCGTACATAATGGCAATCGATGTCCAAATGCTTGGTGCGATTGTGAAATACTAGATTTGCGGCAATATACTGTGCAGCCTTGTTATCACAAAATAGTGTAACTGGGTATGATACTGGAATTTGAAGATCGCGGAGAAGGTTTGAGAGCCAAACAAGCTCGCTTGTAGTGTCAGACATAGCTCGGTACTCTGACTCGGCAGAAGACTTAGACGTGGTCTTTTGCTTTTTTGTTTTCCAAGAAACTAAGCTTTTTCCAAGAAACGTACAATATCCAGTCAAGGATTTTCTAGTGAATAAACAGGTGCCCCAATCGGCATCAGAATAAGCATGAAGAGCCAATTGGTTTTGGGAAGGGTAGAATAGCCCGACATTGATTGTGCCTTTCAAGTATCTGGCTAGATGTAATGCTGCAAGCATGTGAGGCTCACGGGGGGTGCTTAGAAACTGACTTAAATGTTGGACAGCATACGATATATCTGGTCGAGTGAGGTTGAGGTATAAGAGACGACCAATTAGACGTCTATATGGTTCTGGATGAGACAATAAGGTGCCATTGTCAGTAGACAATCGTAGGTTGGTAGGGAGTGGAAAGGGAGGTGCCTTGCAGGCGGTAAGGCCAAGGTCTTGAAGTATGTCAAGGATGTACTTCCGTTGATGGAGGGTGATTCCATCCTCATTTCGGTATACTTCAATGCAGAGGAAGTATCTCAAGGTGCCCAAATCTTTGATGGTGAAGGCGTAATGGAGTTTTTGCTTGAGATCAGTAATAAGTGTTTCCGTCTCGCCGGTAATTAAGACATCATCGACATAAACAAGAACGACGAGGAAAGATCCAGATCCAAGGGTCCCTCTAGTGAATAGGGAATAGTCTTGTTTGGATTGTGTAAAATTTTCACTTATTAAAAATTGTGTAAAAGCTTTATTCCATTGACGGGAGGCTTGTTTAAGACCATATAGGGATTTATTTAATTTACAGACTTTGCCTTGTGCCTTATCATACCCATCTGGGGGTGTGATGTAAACTTCTTCATCAAGGGTACCATGGAGGAATGCATTATTGATGTCTAATTGATGAATGGGCCAGTTCTTGGCTGTGGCAATGGCAATTAATACTCTCACAGTTGGTAATTTGGCGACAGGAGAGAATGTATGCTTGTAATCCTTGTCCTTAATTTGGCTAAAACCCCTCACAACAAAACGAGCCTTAAATCGCTCTATGGTCCCATCTGGTTTAAATTTGATTTTATATATCCATTTGGAGCTAATGGCCTTTTTTCCTGGTGGGAGGTCGGTGATATCCCAGGTATGATTTGCCTCAAGGGCAGCCAATTCGTCTTGCATGGCTGTAACCCATCGAGGATCCGTGATGGCTTGAGCATATGTGTAGGGTTCTTTAATAGAAAGTACATTGTATAAGGAGGCAGTGTATTCATGGGGGTAATGCTGAAAATTATTTCTCTGGAAAATAGGATACAGGATAGGGTTTTTGGTGTTTATGGAGCAAGCATAATCCTGTAACCATTGCGGGGGTTTGTGAATGCGAGAGGTCCTTCTAGGAGGATCAGATTGAGGCTGGGATGATGGTAAGGCTGTGGGTTGATGGTTGGTAGGGAAGGAGGGAGAGTCATGGGGAGCAACTGGTATATATATATCATCAGTAGCAAGTAAGTAAGGTGGGGTGCTGCCAGTTTGTTTGTGAAATGGGAAGATGTTTTCATTAAAATGGACATCTCTACTAATAAACACTTGATGAGTTTCGAGGTCATATAGTCGAAAGGCCTTTTGGCCTAAAGGGTATCCTAGAAATATACACCGTCTGGCTTTAGAGGAGAATTTATCGCGATGTGCAGTTAATACTAATGCATAGCATAGACATCCAACTACCTTGAGATGAGATAAGTCAGGGGTCTGTTTAAAGAGAGCTTCAAAAGGGGAAATCCATTTGAGAAGGCGAGTGGGCATTCTGTTGATAATATAAGTGGCGGCAAGAATGCACGAGCCCCAAAACTTGGAGGGAAGATTGGCATGAATTTTAATGGCTCGTGCAGTTTCTACTAAATGCCGATGTTTTCTTTCTACCCTCCCATTTTGTTGGGGGGTTCTCGGCACACTCCTTTGGTGAGTAATACCATGCTTAGAGAAAATAGAAGTGCATAAGGTTTGAAATATTTCGGTTCCATTGTCAGATCGGAAGCATTTAACGGTGGTGGTAAATTGGTTTTGCACATATAAGATAAAATTTTGAATATGTGTGGAGACTTGTTGTTTATTCTGAAGCAAATAGACCCAGGTATGCCGAGTACAGTCATCCAACAATGTCAAAAAATAATACGCCCCACTAGTATCAGCCACTTTGTATGGTCCCCACAGGTCAACATGAAGAAGATCAAATGGTCTAGCAGCAATAGATGTGCTTAGGGGAAAGGGCAAACGATGAAACTTAGCTAAAAGGCATGTATCACAAGTAAATTGTTTATTAGCTTTAACCAATTCAGATACATCAGCAATATGAGTAAGTTTAGACAAGGATATGTGACCTAGTCTAGCATGAATAGTAGCAAGGTTTGGGGTATGTAAGGTTTTACAACTATCAGCAGTGCAAGTTTGCAGGGAAGATACATTATGTATATTTGTGACAGGGGTATTTAACACATACAACCCTACATCTCTGTGTCCAATGGCCATATGCTTGTCAGTAGTAAGGTCCTGGAAGATAAAGCCAGTCTTAGTGAACCAAGCAGTCAAGTCAGAGGTGTCTAGGAGTTTGCTAACAGAAAGCAGATTATGCTGAAATTCAGGGAGGAATAACACATCTGTGAGTATAAGCTTATTTCCTAAATGAACATCACCAACCGTCTTAACATGCTTTAGTGAGCCGTCAGGCATTTTAACAGAAATGGCATGAGGAAGTGTTCTCAGGTTTTGCAACAGATCAATTTGACAGCACATATGGTCTGTTGCACCAGTGTCTACTACCCAAGAAGTAACTTTTAATACTTTACTAGTAGTAAGGGACTGAAAGGAAACAATTTTACCTGATGGTTCATCGATATTGCCTGAGACCATATTTGCTGAAGTGCTCTGCCTATTCTGCAATGTTCTGATTACTTCTTGACAAATGGTGTTGATCAGAGTAGTATCAACTGGTGAATCTTGGATGGGGGTAGCTGGCTTGTCCATGTGGGCATTCTGGGAGGTAATATGTGCAGCAAGTTTGGTCTTGGATCCAAATTTCTCTCTGTACCAGTCTGGGTATCCATGGATCTTGAAACATTGTTCTGTTAAGTGGCCTTTAGTTTTACAATGATCACAGTAGCGCTCTGTTTTCCCTTTCTTGAGCTCCCTTCTTGCTGCAGTTCTAATGCTGGGTTTTTGTACATTGCAGGCTTCAATCTCCTGAGTTCCATGAATTATGTCCGTGAGTTGTCTCTGCTTTTCAATCTGATGGACAATATGATAGGCTCGATTTAGGTTTGGCAGAGGATCCATGGCAAGGATTTGGCCCTTCACGCTATCATACCCGGAATTCAATCCCATAAGGAATTGAATTAACCGGTTTCTTGCCTCCCTGTCTTGTAGCTTCTTTGGCAAACTGCATTTACATTTATCAAGAACTCCACATGCACACACAGGAAGGGAGTCTACATCTTGCAACTCATCCCACAATCGTTTTAACTTTGAAAAATACAAGGACAGGGGATCATTTTCTTGGGATATAAGGGAAAGATTTCTGTGTAATTGATATATGAGGGGGCCATTCGCCTCTCCAAATCTCTCAGCTAATTCTACCCATAATTCTTTTGCAGATTGGGCATACATGAAACTGTCAGATATGTCAGGGGTGAGTGAATTGAGGATCCAGCACCTTACCATATAATCACAACGGATCCATTTTGTTAATTCGGGTGAATCTTGAGTAGGTTTGGCAATTGACCCGTCGATGAACCCAAGCTTGGACTTTGCTCCCAACGCCATTCTGGCTGACTTGCTCCATCCAACGTAATTCGACCCATTGAAGGCCTTGAGTGTTAATTGCATGCCTGGATGATCCGACCCGGACAAATGAAATGGATCCCCTGAAGATTCTGTGGTTGATTTCTCAGTCTTGGCTTCCATTATGAACAATCTGGGTTCTGGGCAACTAGATTTTGGGATTCGGAAGTGAACCCAGGAAGATTAGTTAACCAAGAAAGGAATCGAACCCTGCCAAAAGGAAAGACGGGGGCTCAAGTGTATTCAGGAAAGCAATGAAGCAATTGAATGGTTTGGAGGCAAATTTGGAAAAAAAATTCCCTAAGATCGGCAACCATGGCGCTCTGATACCATGTTTGCTTTTGAGGTTTCTTGGAAGCAGAGAATGAGCAAGAGGATGGAGAATAGCAGTGAGAAAAGAGAGAAAATAAGACCCACGCTTATATTCCCTGTATATCATATGTATATATATACAACCCTTAAATGTCAGTAAACAGTTGGTGTTCACCAAGAATTTAAAGAAATAGAAAATTACATTTTTGGAAGAGGGAGATCCTAATACAAGATATCTAAAAATAAGAAAATACAAAATAAGAAAATACAGATGTGATTCTTCTACAATACATCCATTGCTGATGTGTTTTTTTTTTCAAGACACTCTTTTTTCCTAAAATGCAAAAAATCTCAAACCTTATGAAACTAAATGTTATTTCAAAAAGTAAATTTTAAAAAAAAAATAAACAGTTTTTTTACCCACCCCCGCCCGCCCGAAAACTTAAACCTAGATTCTAAGCAACAACTATCAATATACTTCACTAACATGATTGATAGGGATGTTCGGTTTTTGAAATTTTGATATAAAATGACTTTTTGGGCGCTTTTGGCTGTTTTGACCTGGTCAAAAAATCAACTTAATGTTTGATAAATTGTTTTTTTGTAATAGTTATTTTAGCCCAAAAGCTCAATTTACAAAAAGCTCAGGTGAGTAGCTTTTTATAAATGATTGTTTGTATAAACGATAAGAATGTCCAATACTTTATCAACATTACAAAACATGCCATTAATGAAATCAAAAATCATAATTCTAGTCTTTAAAATTACAAGGCATGCCATGATTAGTTAAGATGGGTAGTTTTTATTTGATATTATATTTATTTGAATATAGTCTAATGAAGATCAAATCATTTGAAATTCACATAAATTTTAATTTGTAAAAAACAAAGAAAAATATCTTTTCTTTGAATTAGATAAAAAAATCATATAAATTTCAATTCACAACCCAAAAAAAAAAAAAAATCCTCGAATGAGTAATGAAATAACATTGTAAAGCGTAGGTATCACATGAGTACATATAAATTGAAATAAATAAGATAAATAATGAATACAAAATATGTAGAATTAGTCTAAAAATAAGTTTCCAAGTATTGAATTAATTTTACATATGACATAAATTTAATTATTTTTGAAAAGAAAATAAAATGGCCTATAAGTAAAAACTCATGTTCAACTAAAAGTAACGTAGAAAAGGGAGACAAATGAAATTTTAACAGATAATCTTTCAAAAACAGTAAGTTTTATACTAAATATTTTTTTAGTGACAGATGATTCAAATAGTTAATATAAACCGTCAATTCAAATAGTTAACAGTTATCAGCTAATAGAAACAGTTAATTATCAAATAAGGTCATAATTTGACATAAAAGCAACGTCTATGCACCTTTAAATGAAAATACCATCAAATTTTCTGTATAGACATCGTTAAAATTTTCAAAACAAACATCTATAAAGTTTAATTGTCATCTTCAAATCTTATAGAATTTAAAAGTGAAATAATATCGCTGATATAAATTTTCTAAACCCGCCCCTAATACAAACATCTCAAATTCATTTCATTTTATGAGATCCATGATCATGCAAGCTGTACAAGTCCGTCCTATGTTTTTGCTCTCCGTTTCCTTCAAACTATAAGAACAAACTCAATCTGAAAGTACGATCTTTTTTCCCCCAGTAGTATGACTACGATGCAGAAGACAGTAAGCTAGGCACTCATCCAGCTGGCCTGGTCTGACGAAGAAATGGAAAAGATTCAGAACGAAATCAGAATGGCTTAATTTGTACATTGTGATTTATCATTACGAATATGAATAATATGATACTGAGCCGGTGGTCACTGGTCACGAGGAGACAGAAATGCAGCAAAGAGCAACGCATTCTTCCAGGAGATGCAGGAGTAGGGGCAGAGGCAGGACCAGTTCCCCCGCTGATTTCATGACCTCCAATAATTCTCATGGATCGTAGCTTCTGTCTTCCTCTTCCCCTGCCAATTTTCTTATATTTCTTACAAATTATGGCGTTGGGTAAACACATTTTTTGCTTGCCATTAGAGTGCAGAGTTGTAACGCGTTGGTTTGGATCAACCTATTTAATAAGCGGATTAATTTTTATGTCAATCTTGAAAATAGTTTAAATCTACTCTAAATTAAAAAATAACACATGTTCATGTTAAAACGGTCAAATCGCATCAACTTCGTGTTGAAAACAGTGTAGATCGTGCAATGGAGATATTTTCATTGCCAGTAGTCTGTGTAAAAGGACAGTGGTACATTTGGTACTTTTGCAATAATTATGAAGAAACTTTAGTAATTGAACTTATTGATGGCTAGTAGTTTGGGTAAAATGTTTCTGTTTTGTGTATTTATTTATTGTAATTTTGTACAAGTGTTACTGTAGATGTTTCCGAGTTTGGTTGTTAATAGTATTTTGTCGAAAGTCGTAGATATCTTAATTGCCGTTGGATCGTCGTCAGCATTACTAAAAAGTCAAATATTTCATCCTGGTCAGGTTGACACAACTATAAACTATTATTTTTCATGTACATAACTAGTGGTCAAAGCACTCGTACTCTTGTCTATTTCATGAAAGAGATAGTGCAATTGGTAATGCGACATTTTGGATCTTTATCAATAGTGAATAGTAAATTTTTCATTTGCATAAAGGATGTTAAAGCCTTTTGAAATTGAAAATTTGTTACAACATCGTAACAAAAATTAGATTCGACAATCACCGCCAAAATTGTTCGAGTATTTATATTCAAATGCTTCCTGTCGCTCTCTAACACCAGCTTCCTTATTATAAGATTCAGTTCAAATGTCAGCATGGTTAAATCCTTTCTAAGATGCCTTATGAAGGAGAAGGGGAGCGGAGGGGTGAAGAAATATCTAGAGGCCTGTTCGTTTCAACATATTGAAGTCCCTCACCGCTTCAAACAGCGTTTAACCGATTCAAACTATTAATTACTGGCCCCAAACTGTTCATAACCACCAAATAAAAGAAAGTCCAAACCATGAACCTTTTTTAGGTGGTTTTGTCAAGCAAGTGGCGGGGATTTTGAATGCTTACAGCATGGCACAATAAATTAGGGGAATTTGGCGGCAGAAAGGTTGAAAGAGAGAGCTTTGATGGATCAGCCACATAAAGCAAGAGATTTCTATGCATTTTGCCATTGATTAGGGCCTTAGTGACTAATTTTGTTTAATGTATCAATTTTCTAACCATGACTCTTTTGGAGATGCTGTTGTGCATTTTTGAGATTCTAAACAATTGACGGTTGTCTGATGTAGAAGTAGTGATGGAGGACTTGTTGTAATTTCGAATGATTGAAATTATGTGTTTGTTGTGTGTAGGTTTGGTTTCCTAATTTGGGAGCCTTTCCTCTCTTGCTTTGGTTTGTTATAAACCTTACTTTTCCAGCCTATATAGCTATACTGATCGGAAAAAAATCGCTCTATACTGCTGTTGATAACTCTACATCATTCCAAACTGCAAACCGAAACAACTAATGCTAACCACTCTTAAATACTCCTAACTGATAACCGTTAACTTTAACTACCGGAAAAACAGGCCCTAGGAATAAGGAATGCCAATAAGAAGCAATTGTATAAACTTTTGTGCCCCAAATTCGAGGAAAAAGGTTGACAAAACCTTACAACCATGGACATTGCTTCCCATCACACGATGCACTTATTAAGGGGTTATCTAGCTAGCTAGCATGCACCTTCACCAAGTTGGTTTAGTGTCCAAAACCAAAAAGAAAAGGCCACAAAATCCCATCCCTAGGACCATCATCATCAACATTATTCATGCACAACCATATATGAAGATGTAACATACTCATACTATGCCCCATCGCAAATCCCATAACATCATGAACAGAGAAAGAGACGTGGGGAGCAAATTGTCAGTTTGCTTGGCTTCTGCTCCCATCAACATCTCACCAATCCAAATTGTACGTATCTTGTAGGGTACCACCCCGTGATCACGTCCTCTACTCTGTTTTTGCTTCCGTTTGCTTTTCACCTCCCATTGTATTTGCCTCATTTGCCCCGCCACTATTACAGAGCATCTTTAGTCTCTACTCCTCAGCCTTGAGGAAAAGGAGCTCTTTTCTTTTGCGTTGTATGTATGGGTCCCAATTTGATTTCTCCTTGTGTTTTTCATTTTAATATAATATTAATATTAATATTGCGTGCAATTTAAGCTGGATTTTTTTCCCCTTCTAGACATATGGATGTATGGGTCAAAAATATATGTCACAAAATTTCTCTCATCTTTCTTTCATTTGTCACAAAATATTGAAACCATGACATTTCATGATTTGATTTGAACTGAACAAGCCTGACTCAATACGATGATGTGATCCGAACTCAACATGATATTGTTGAGATAAACACGAATTGAACTGACTTGGATACGAAGTGACACAATTTCACTATTTAGAGTGAAAATATTTTATGTATCAATTTTAAGCAAATTTAAATTATATTCAAAGTCGAAGCAAAATTGGTCCATTTTTTTAAATGAGTCAACCTAAACTAACCAATTTACCATCTCTATTAAATTTGATCCGCTTCTTCATGTATGTCGTTTTTGGGAGGGTGGGGGGAAGGTTTCGAGGCTTTTTCAAAACCAAAAATTTAAATGAAAGTTAACTTTGTCATTAACAGAACTGAATTATTCACACATCTTAAGAACCATATACTTTATAATCCTTGGGGGGGGGGGGGGGGGGAACCTTCCTTTCAAACAAGCATTTACAACAAACAATACTCAAGATTTTGGTTTGGTAATCAAAAGGCACTACTACCTACAAAGCTCACTGCCAAAACTTTTTATTTAGAGTACATCACATACATGATACATGCAATGATCATAGGACAGCCCATCCCTGAACAGATGAGATCAGATAATTGAACTGCAGAGCATTCAACTCCTGTACAAAGTACAACACCTTCCTGCTCAAGAATCACTTCCTCTCAGCACAATTTAAGGATGCAATACTCAAGAGTCCACCCTCATCACTATGAAACAAATTAGACCATTTTCTTACACACTTGGATCAACATATAGCACAAGCATTAGGGTTCTCCTCCATGCTTTGGACATAGTAATGGGTGGTCATTTGAGGGTTATATGCTCTGTAGGCTTTGACAAGCTCCAACACTGGGTCTGGCTTCTTCTCTTCCTCCTTTTTCGGCTCTTCTTTCTTCGCGTCCTCTTTCTTCTCCTCTTCCTTCTTCGGCTCTTCCTTCTTCGCTTCTTCCTTGGGCGCGTCTTTCTTGGGCTCCTCTTCCTTCTTCGCTTCTTCCTTCTTGGGCTCTTCCTTCTTCTCCTTCTCCGGCTCCTTGGCCGGCCCCACAAGTATTATGTCTGTCGTTGGCCAATGCTTTCGCAACTTACTCACTACACCCACCGGATCCACTGTGCCTATCACGGTTAGTTTCCTCTCCTTCATGTCCATTGCTATAGAATCGATCCCTACATATACTCAAAGTTCCTATCAAGGGTTCCGCTTTCAACCAAATTATCATGAGAATGGGGGAGTTAGTTATCTCCTACTGCAAACAATTTCCTCATAATGGAATCTCTCGAGCTACCATGCATTAACTGTCATGATTCTAAATGTAAGAACCAGTAAATTTCACCGTACATACACATCTTGTTTGGATATGCTTTCAAGCTTGTTGCTTTTACTTAAAACAAGCTTAACTATAAGTGCAACAAACTTTCACTTAGGTACTAATAAAGGTACATAACCACAATCAATGTGTAACCCATCTGAGAGTAGGGTTTGAAAGGGACTCATAGAAGAGCCTTTAACTCTACAAATAGAGCTAGTAAGGCTCTATTTAGTAACTTGTAATTAGTGTATTTAGGACCAAACAAATGTCTCATACCACAAAAAAATTTACATTGCAAGGCCAAAACGGAAGATAGGACCACATGAAAATGAAGTTGCTGGAAATTGATCGATCAAAATCAAGCTTGAACCACAAAATTTTGCAGGTTGAAGTTAATTAATCATCAAAAAATCTTAACACAGGGACAGATAAGTAAGAGTAAAAGACAATTAATCAAGTACTTGTTTGGCACCTGGAAGAGTAGAAACAGTCTTCAGGGCTTTCTGCTTAGCCTTATCATCATGCAAATCCAATCTCAACACAATTTTCTGTCAAAAACCAAACAAGCATCAGTCATCCTTTGATCAATTTGGCTGCCCAGAATTCCCCTGTTCATCGCAGAGCACCACACCAAACAACCCCCCCCCAAAAAAAAAGGGAAAAAAATGCTTGACCCCAAATAATTTCTCCTTTTAATGATGAGATCAAAGCTAAAAATAAATCCCTGGAAGAAAAAAGCTTTTTACAAGAAGAAAATGGGAGAACTTTGGAAACTTCCATTAAATCCAAAATTAAAGACACAATCTTTTAAGAGAATCTGAAGAAAATTTGAAGGAAGACCCAGTTAAAATCCAAACGGGAATAAGGAATTCATACCTTCATTCTTATGGAATTTCGAATTTCCTTATAAGAGGATCTGAATCAGAATCAAGAAGAGATTAAGAGTATGAACTCTGAAACAGAGGCAGGGAAAAAAGCAAAGAGAAAGAGAACAACAACTGGGCTTTGAAAAGAGAGAGAGTTGAGAAGAGAAGGGAGAATACGAAATCGAATAATGCTGATCTCTAGGGAAGATATCAAGGGCATCTCAACCCGGACCCGGACGACGTAATAATGCAATCAAGGAAAAAAAAATAAAAAGGGAATTCCCACATCCAAACAAGGACAAAAATGTGGTATGGCAGCTTGAAAATGAGTACGAATTGATGAGTTGGTTTGATTTATGGTTGAAATTTTAGTTTACCTTTCTTTTAACCCGCCTCAATTCTGGTGTGCCTGAGGTTCAAGTCACCTCATTTGTTTAATATTTGATTTGATATGATTGTTTAGCAAAGAAATATAATTTTTCATGACACAAAAATTTATGTTAGATTTAATATCTTTGAGTTGATTCCAGTGCACTTCAAATCAAATTAGCCTTGTTATGAAGTACCATATACACATTGAGTATTTATTTTCACTTGTCAAATTATAATTTATTTTTTGAAATAAATCTAGTTTTTAATGTATTTTTGTTTGCATGACTCTTCCTACATGTATGATATAGATTTGGATAAACCCTATTTAAAACATATAAAATCGGACCATTGGATTTGAATTTTTGGTGAATTTTACAACATAATAAATGATGAAATGTCCCAGAAAAAAAAAAACAAAAAGAAAAGGGAGGGAAGTGAGGACAATTGGTCCCAATGTCCTGTTAGAAGCATCGCTTTTCTGAATGACGCTGTGGGGAGAGTAGGAGGAGAAAATGGTGAAGTTAAATGACTTATCAATGCCACGCGCGAGTACCAGTCACGTGGCAGTCACGCCATACATAGACATGTAGGGTGTGGCCCGAAGGGAGGGTGGCTCGGTGGGTGGGTTAGGTTTGCTGGATTTGGGCCACGGGAAATATGAATGTAGTCTTGTGTACATGGGGCTGTATAATGAATGCATAGCACATTTTTATCCGCCCATAACTTGTGGGATGTGACATATCAATTTGACATTGACATCACTCACATTTTTATTGTGTTAATTTATACAACAACAACTTTCAGTGTGGGTCTCGCTTTCGCGAATTTTGGAGAGATCCAGCTGTAGGCAATCTTACCCCTACCGGTATTCCTACCCATAGAGAGGTTGATTCCTTAAGACCCACAACACAGTTTTTTTTTAAAAAGGTTTAAAGAGAATATAAACCAAAAATCAAGGAGGAGAAAATGGGCCGGATAGCAAAATAAATAAGGAATAGAGACATACCTCAACCAACCAGAGGTGATAGATGCCGTCACATCCCAGAAAAGCACGACTTGCAGACAAGCGCACCAAAACTCTACCCGCCCCACCCCACCGAAACTACTACCACCTACGCGTCCAGTCCCCTACAATCAGATACCTTAATCCTATCCCGCCACAATCTCCATTCCTGAGCCATGTTCTCCGTCAGACCGGCAATTCTCAGGTCCTCTCTAACCACTTCCTCTACCCTCTTCTTCGGTATACCCCTCCCTCTCTTTCCACCGGGGGGACGATCATCTCGCACCTCCGCACTAGGGCGGCCACACTTCTCCTCTTTACGTGGTCGAACCATCTGAACCTCGATTCCCTCATCTTCTCCTCTATGGGGGCCACTTCAGCTAAGCTCCTGATTACTCCATTCCTAATTCTGTCCAATCTCGTAAAACCACACATCCACCTGATCATTCTCATCTCGGCTACCATCAACCTTTGGGCCTGCGTCTTCTTTAGAGGCCAACACTCCGATCCATAGAGAACAGCCGGTCTAACTACCATCCGATAAACTTTGCCTTTCAATCCTAGGGGCACTCTCTTGTCACACAGTACCCCTGACGCTGACTTCCACTTTTGCCAACCCACTCTTATCCGCTGGCTAATATCCTCGTCAATGTCCCTATTTTGCTGGATGATCGAGCCCAGATACTTAAATTTAGCGACCTTTGGTATCACCCTCCCATCCAATGTGATTTCTCCCCCCTCTTCTATCCTATCACTGAAACAGCAATGAAGGTATTCCCTTTTTTATCTACTTAACTGAAAACCCCTATCTTCCAGCGTATGCCTCCAACTCTCCAACCTGTCATTCACCCCCTGCTTGGTCACATCGATAAGAACGATGTCATCTACGAATAACATGCCCCAAGGCACCTCGTCCTGAATTCCTCTAGTGAGTTCATCCAAAACTAAAGTGAAAAGAAACGGACTTAGGGTGGAGCCCTGATGTAGGCCCATACTAACAGCGAAGTCATTAGAGACCCCTCCCGATGTCCTAACACGCGTCCGCCCTCCCTCGTACATATCCTTGATTACGCGGATGTACGCTGGCGACACCCTTTTCTCTTCCAAACACCTCCGCAATACCTCCCTTGGGATTCAATCATACGCTTTCTCTGGGTCAATGAATACCATATGAAGATCAACCTTTCTATCCCTGAACAAGCCCATGAGCCCTCTGAGGAGGTGGATCGCCTCAGTGGTCGATCTGCCCGGCATGAAACCAAATTGGCTCTCTGAAATCTCTACAATATCTCATAACCTTCTCTCAATCACCCTCTCTCATAGTTTCATAGTGTGATTGAGTAGCTTGATACCCCTAAAGTTATTACAAACTTGAATGTCCCATTTATTTTTATACAGTCGGATGACTGCGCTGGCCCTCCACTCTCTGGGCATGTTGGCGGTCATGTAAATAACATTAAACAGCTCCATGAGTCACTCTAACTCTACCTCCCCCATAAACTTCTAAACTGCCACTGGTATCTGATCTGGGCCCACTGCCTTCCCATTCGCCATCTTCTTCAAGGCCTCCATGATCTCCTCCTTTGCTATGTGGTCGCCCGCTCGCTGATCGCTACACTCTGCGCCTCTACTACAGTCGTCTCGCACTCGATCTCATAAGGTTTCGAATTTATAATAAAATTAAAATGATATTAACTTATATTAATATAGTTTGGTTCAAGTAATTTGATACTTATTTCACTTAAATAAGGTTTCGAATTCGAGTCTAGTGAATAGAGAAAATTTATACTGAGAAAGCTCAATCCCTTATTAGGTCAACAGTAACTCGATCTCATTGAAATGGAGGATTTAAGATCAAAAAAATTGGTATTAACTTATAATGTTTCTTTTTATTTTAAAGACTTGAGTTTAGATTTTAGAATTTTAGAATTTTTTCATTTGAAATTTCGAAAGTGGCTAATCAGTTTGTAAATTTTTATGAATTAGAACTTACTTTTTATCCTTATATTCTTCTACTGGAGGCATGTGTTTTTTGACTTGTACTGAGTACTTATTGTTGGTGTTTATTGTTAAAATTTGTTGAACTTGCTAAAATTTGTTGAATTATACTAACTTATACCAAACAATATTGAATTTTCCTGAAAGCTGTTCAATTCTGATGATAAGTACATATGAAAAACGCATACTTTATTGCTTCTTAAGGTATGCAAAATTCTTACCCCTCATATATTGTTTTTGTTAACTCATGTTACTTTAAGTGTTTAGATCCTGTGCATGTTAAAACCAATCGTTTTTCAACATCTAAATATCTTTTTAAAATTTTTTATGTGGGTTTACTAGAAACAGGCTCTCTATATGCAGTCATATGTGCATAAATGAAATTGTCTACATTTAGATATCTCTAGATCTAGCGAAAATGAAACCTACACTAAGAAGAATTGTTGTTATTCATACTCTAAATTTCATTAAGCCAATCTGTTGTAATGGTTTACAAGAACAATTTTTTTCCCAAAAAAAAGAAAAAACCCTTCATAGTTATTTCATAAACAAAAATAACCTTAGCAACCAAAGAAAATTACAAACTTTCAGAGGAGGGAGTTGATAAAGAAGGGCATCTATTGTGAAATAAAAAACAAGATGAAAAGAATGTGGTAAAAATTCACAATCATGGGGCGGCTTCACTAATGCAAATTCAGCCGACTCTAAACATGGACAGTGAAAAATGCATTACCCACAATACCTTCACATTGCGACGCGCGCGCGTGTGGTGATGCGAATGAACTCTGAATTCTGAACCTCTAATAAATGTTCCAGGAAAAAAGAAATAATAAAAAAATGGTCCCTGGCCTGCTTATTGCCTCCACGTCATTTAACACTTAAGTTAACAGTGTGGGCCACCTGTCCTAAGAGCCTTTTTCATTTTAGCCTTTTTTTTTTTTTTTTGGGCTGCGGTATAAATAAAGACAAATGTACCCTAAAATCTTGTCAAATTGTTCTACTATCTTTGGCAATTTTAGTGACATTGGACTTCCTAAATCAGGGGCAATTTTAGTGACATTGATTATTCTTTTTTAAGAAATCAATGTGGTCTTTAAAATAAGATCTTCTTCAAGTTATGTTAAACATGAAATCTATATTCATCTATTATACTGTATATCTTGTCTTTAAAGTTTCGAATACAACACAATAATTTAAAAAAAAAACTCACTGAAAAAATGGGCTTCTAGGCCCAGTTCAAAGTTATTTTTATCCCTAACCCAATAACCTTTATAACCAACCTTATTAAAAAAAGTAAAAACAGAAATTATTTTTTATTTGTCATGCTCATAAAACAAAGAGCACTTACAATGATTATTTATGTTTTTGGATCACAAGTAGAGGCATAAACTTTTCACATCATCCTACGATCTAAGTTTTTCTCTCTGTTTTATATCAAATGGATTACCAACTTAAATCATCAAATAAAATATTACTCATATACCCATATTTAAATATATTTAATTAGTTTTAATCTTTTATTTTGTACTATTTATTAATGAATTTGTAAAAAGAAGGGAAAAGAAAGTTGTGAGTGGATCACCGCAAGGAGCTGAACCGCGAGACGAGGTGTGTGGATCACTGATGCAGATGATATGATGGATCGTGAGCATCCCTTTTGAACCATGATCCAAACAATGCATTATCTTTTGAAGAGATAATAATGTATCAGGTATCATTGTGCTTCAGTTATGTCAGGTAAATCATTTCCAAGAAAGAGTGTGACTTATAACACATTTTTTACCTAAGGAAAATGTGTTGTTGAGGTGAGTTTTGGAGTTGTTGTCAGGCTTTCTTCTCTGTCATGATATATGTTTATTTTGGTCTACTGGCTAATTACAAGTAGTAGTTGTTGGAGTGGTAGTTGCCATCAAATATTTTGATCACCTTATCCCCTTTGTTGTTTTTTGGCATTGTGGTGTAGTTTCAGTGGAGAGCCATCTTTTATGTACTTGTGGGCATAAGTTTTTTCATTGTGTTTAATCTACATTGGTATCTATCAAAGAATTTCTTGATTCGTTAGTATCTTCTAACCTAGGTTTTAGGTATATCGTTCTCTGTCTAATGGAATCATGGAGTGATGAATAATATTGAATTAGTTTCAGTCGAACTTCTACTCATTTATCCCCTTTTCAAACCTTAATTTAGGTTTCAAAGCTTGTCTTATTGGTTCTATTAGAGTACACAATTTCACGATTCTTATGCTTCTACACTTTCGATTGAATGTGTTGATGAATATGACTGAAATCAACATATTTAATAGAGGATTATCTAGATAAAATCTTAATTAGCGCATCTATATTGAACGACATAAGATGAGACATGCTTTTATATCCAATGCATTTAAAACATATCAACGCATTTCAAGAGAAAATAGAGTATAATAAAGTGCATATAATATTATTTTATTTTAAAAATTTCACGTTCCCACGACTAATTTGAACCCTGATTTTTGATAAGGATCGGTATAAAGCTCATGTAAAAGAAAAGCAAACAAAATAGAGTCATGTACATCTTTATTCCTTCTCACAACCAAATCGGAAATAGAGAATGGAGCATCACCCTATAACTACTTTTTGAAAAGCCTAACCCAACAAAACAAGATTGGACCCTGAGAGGAAAGAGTTGCATCTTATTCTTATCTCTATATGCTTGATCAACTACCTCATCATAATGTTCATTATCATATAGGCTTTGCCAAACAATTGCAGCCTTACAATATTTTTTTTTAAAAAAAAAAACCTCAATTGCATGTGCTTTGCTTCACATCTGCATTCTGTAATCCTCACGATCCATCATTAGATTGAGGAATAGAAAATGAATGGGACACTGTATTCAACACTTACATCGTAGATCCGGAGCTATAAATCGATGTTACGACACGTTTCGGGAGAGGGAAGTTATTATCATTATTGTTTTGGGAGGGTACAACCATGGAGAAAAGGGGTGTGTTTTAAAAGATTAAATAAATTCCTATATATAGTAACTCGAGCTGTGGGTGATATGATTTCTGGGCTAAATTCTGCAATCACTATCCTGGAATTGGCCCATGACAAACCTTTGCTACTGAACTTTCAATGCCTTCAGTAGACCAAACAAACGACCTGTGCGATTATTTTCACAGCATCTTGGGATCATGACCCACTTAATCAAGCCCATGTCTTTGAAAATAAAAGTCTGCAAATGGGTGCCCTTAAATGTGAACGAAGCAAACTAATTTATCGGATCAAATGTTTGAATTGAAAATACGAATTTGTTGGACCAAACATTTGAATTCAAAGTAAATGATCTGTTCTAAACAAAAAATGAACTAAAATCCTACGAAATTGTGACAACTTTATATTTATAAACAAATTTACGATGACTCAAATCGCAAGTTAAGATATGTCATAAATCAGGAGCAAATTAAAATCTTATCAGATCAAGATAACTTACTCCGAGATTACTCGAAGTCAAATCTAAGCCAAACAATTGGATTGCATGGGTTACTCTCAAGTTATTACATCAAATATTCTTGAATTCACTATCTCCTGAGAGAGAACTGAGATAAGAGCCCTTATCCAAAAGTAGCAAAATAAAGGGATCACAGACCACCTGCTATCCTCGACTCCTCATATCATCCTCAAAACTGCCACGTCATCTCCTCATTATCTGACATGTAATCAGACCTGGCCTATCACATGAAAGTAATAGATTTTCCCACCAATCATAACCCAAGGCTGGGAGTCCTACGTGGCACCCCCATATCCACCAAATCAAGCATTTAGCTCAGCCTCGTAACCCCCCACACTTCACCTCCGCAGATCAATCAATCTTTTTTTTTTCATCATCCTCAACAGTAACCACCACCACTAGCGGCGGAAGTGATGGCGTCCTTGGCGGCAGCGACGGCGGCGGCCTGCCTAGGCAAGTCGGAGATGTTGGGAACCCCACTCAACTTGAGAAATGCTACTTCTGCCCCTGGAGTTAGTGCTCGGTCTAGTGCTGGTGCTTTCAAAATAGTGGCCCTTTTTGGTAAAAAGAAGGCTGCTTCCACTGCCCCTAAGGCTAAGACTGCCTCTGTTTCCCCAGCCAATGAGGAGCTTGCCAAGTGGTACGGCCCTGACCGTCGGATCTTCTTGCCTGAGGGCCTTTTGGACCGCTCTGAAATCCCCGCGTACCTCACGGGCGAAGTCCCCGGAGAGTAAGACTCGCACACCCTTTTTTTTTAATTTTTCTATAATTTTATTAGCATAAGTACTCGTGTAAATAGATAGGCTAATTAAACAGTGAAAAATTGGCGTAAAATATTGTGGCATATGACCTAAATCTGTAAAATGATCTAAATTACAACATTTGCATGTTGTACATGAAATCCAACCTATTTGTGTACCACATATCAATACATACATTGAGCGATTCCTAAACTTTCAACCGTTAGCTTGAACTTTTGATTGAGTTAATATTTGAACGTGGTATCAGAGCTTTTCTAACTGAGATACCTCAAGTTCGAATATTAGCATCCCTCATATTAATTCATTGCGTAAGGTGTGGAAACCTTTGCAGTAGCAACGCTTCAAGGGTATTCGCGTGAGGGGGCTTATTAGACTATAAAATTAAAACCTAGGCATTCAAATATTACCTTAATTAAAATTTTGGTTGAGTTTGTCTTTGAACAAATACATATATGATGACGTATTTTCTATATGATGCATTGGTCTTCATTCCTTTTGTTAAACCCAAGAATGTAGTAGTTGACATGTTTGCCCTATTTATGCAGCTATGGTTACGATCCATTTGGTCTGGGCAAGAAGCCAGAGGACTTGGCCAAGTAAGCGAAATTAGAGCTTTTCTTCAAATAAACTGAATGGGTTGTATATCAATTTTGCAACTCGATTAATCAAGAAAAATTAATTTAATTTGATTGCAATTGTTGGACATATATTATGCAGATACCGAGCATACGAGCTGATCCATGCAAGATGGGCAATGCTTGGAGCAGCTGGGTTCGTCATCCCTGAGGCCTTCAACAAGTTCGGTGCTAACTGCGGCCCTGAAGCTGTTTGGTTCAAGGTCTGCTTTTCTTTTTCTTTTTTTACTTTTCGATGTAATTGAGTTAAATTGATGGAAAATATAGAAGTAATTAGTTGATGGGCATGGATATAATGTAGACCGGTGCACTGTTGTTGGATGGGAACACCTTGAACTACTTCGGAAAGAACATCCCCATCAATCTGATTGCTGCTGTTATTGCTGAGATTGTTCTTGTTGGTGGTGCTGAGTACTACCGTATCATCAATGGCTTGGTATGTCCGACCCCTTTTTTTTTTTTTTTTTTTAAAGATTTGATGAGATGATTTTGCATAACGGTCTGGTTATTAGTGACTGAACTTGGTTAAGTGTAGTACATGCTTGGCAACCATTACTATTAGGTAAGGGAAAACATGTATTTGCTATCATGATTATGATTGACTAGCAATTAATTATCAAACCCCTATTAATTTAGTTACGCAAAAATTCTAAATGTGCGAGGTTAAGATACTTTTTTTTTTCCCCTGGGTCTCGGATATTGTATTTCACTGAAGTCAAGTCACTACTATTACATATTTTCTCCGTTCACAAGGTTCGAACTCAAGACCTTGGTTAAAGAGAATAAATGTCAAACCACTTGAACCAACTTGTATTGGTATCAAGATACATTTTTATTGATGCACTTCTTTAGAATTTTAATAGTCTTTATTATAAAGTATTTTGTTTGACGTGTTAATTGGACATGAAAATCGATGAAAATAGGAGGTTGGATAACTTTTTTTTTTAAAGTTGTATCTTCGATACTGTTTTGCAAAATAGTATTGTAATTATGTAATAATTTGCATCAAAGTGAGTAGCGAAGGAACTAAATCGCAAGAAATTGCATTGAATAATTATTGATTTGTGTTTTATAAATGAGGCAGAACTTGGAGGACAATCTCCACCCAGGAGGGCCATTTGACCCATTGGGGTTGGCAAACGACCCAGACCAGGCAGCCATATTGAAGGTGAAGGAGATCAAGAATGGAAGGCTTGCAATGTTTGCAATGTTGGGCTTTTTCCTACAGGCCTATGTGACTGGCCAAGGCCCGGTTGAGAACCTGGCGGCCCACCTCAGTGACCCATTTGGCAACAACTTGCTCACTGTCATTGCTGGCAATGCTGAAAGAGCTCCCACCTTGTAATTTGGGTTTTAATTGAATTATCCATTTTAATTTAAAGGTCAAAAATGGCTTTTGTACATCTCAATCTAAGACCTAGTACTTCCTCCCCCCCCCCCCCCCAAAAAAAAACAAGGAAACCATGTTGATGATGAATCTATCTTATCTTATAGAGTGAGGGTAGTACTATAATCCGACAACGTTTTTTTTTTTTTTTTTTTGGGAGGATGGCCACGTCCATATAAATTAGTCAAATCTTCAATAGACCACAATTATAAATTTTTGATAGATAAACTATATACAATTTAATTCAAGTATACTTGTTAGAATTTGATATCTAATTATAAACCTTAATTGTTAATTTTTCATACTACAAAACGTAATTTTTGCAAATGCTAAATTTCAAACTTTATTACTCTTTAAGAAATTCTCAGTTGGCTACATATTTTAGAAATTTTTTTTTTTAACTATATATACATATATTTGTGGGTGTGCGTGAAAATAGAGACAAAGCAATCAAGTTACATAGGCTTCAAAATAGGGAAGGGTCATGGATTTGATCGGATTAGGATCGGCCCATTTATATAATGGGTCGGGTTAGGTCATAGACAGCCTATTAACAATTTGGGTCGGATTGGACCTTTTATGTAAATAAATGGGATGGACCAATCCACTTTTGATTGTTTTAAAATAGAATAAATTTGCACAAAAAAACTTTGAATCATAATTATTTTTATGCATCAAGTGTGGTAATAAGCGTAACTAACTACAACATACAAATTAGTGTGGCAAGTAGGTTGAAAAAGGAATGAGTCATTCACCACCACCAACAACTACACCACCTCTCAGTGTAGATTCTGCTTTCGTAGAGTGTGGAAAGATCCAGATGTAAGCAACCTTACCTTTATAAGCATCTCTACCCGTAGAGAGACTTATTCCAAAAAACCCATAAAAAGAGATTTTCTGAAAATATTTTATAGAAAAAATTAAATATAAATATTAGGGAGTGAACTCAGAAATACTAATAAAATAGATGACAGCAACTACGTAAAATATAGATACAACATAGCAGATGAAAGTACTATATCTTGACAAACTTACGTAGGAAAAAACATATCTCTTCCCATACGTATGCACTACCTGCATACAAGCACGACGTACGGAAAAAAAAAAAGAAAAAAAATCCATAAACACACCACAACCAAACGTATTCTTCTGCAACCAAATGACATCTACCGGACCATCTATCTCTAATCTAAGACCTTAATCCTATTCCTCCATAGTCTCCTATCTTGAGTCATGTCATCCGTCAACCCTACAACTTTCAAGTATTCTCTAATCACCTTGTCTAAATTGTTCTTTGGTCGTCCCCTACCTCTTCCAACTTCAAGGATGGTAATTCTTTCACATCTCATCATTGGAGCATCCATACTCCTTCTCTTGACATGACCAGATCATCCGAGTCTAGTTTATCTCATCTTGTCATCGATGAGACCCACTTTAACTATATCTCTAATTACTTTATTCCTAATAATATCTACCCTTGTATAGCCACACATTCATTTAACTATCCTTATCTCTACTATTATCAACCTTTGAATCTATGTCTTTTAAATAAACCGACATGCTTAACCTAATAGGTGCCCAACCCATTGTGCACCTCTATTTCAAAACCAAAATTTAAACAATAGTGCAGTGATAATTTTAATTACTTGTAAATCCACATTACCCTGTGGATTGTACACGAAATGAAAGAAAGAAAACAAAACAGACATTTGAAAAAATACAACATCTAATTACCAGCGGGTTCAATTCAAAGCACTTGCGACTTGCGATAGGTTTTGAGTGGACTAATAAATGAGTAGAGGTGTTCATTGGTCTAAAATCAAACCAGATCAGACCGAGTTGGACTGAAGACCCACTAAGGGAAAAAGCACGGACCAAGGACCGCATAGGATCGGGACCGGACCAAAAAAATTCGGACCGGATCGGCCCGAATTTATTTTCAAATGCGGTTAGAGTAAAGTTTATTGGCTCAATTAATTTTGGCCAAAATCATGCTACTGTCGGTTTTATTTACTAATTTTAAAGAGCATTAGTTGACATTGATATTATTCTTAGACCAAAAACTCAATAGAAAATCTCAAACTCACAACAAATTTTATTTTATTTTATTTTCTTTTAAAAAAATAATCAATCCTTGGTCTAAACTGGTGGACTGGACCGAATATCAAATAAAGGAGTTTTTTGGATTGAGAATCAAATGGAATGCACTCGCTCTAAACTGGTTGATCTAACGCGATCTTTGGTTCAGTCCAAGTTGGGTCCAATAACATACATTCCTATGAGCGAGCGAGTGGGTGAGTGAGTGAGAAAGAGCGAGAGCGAGAGGCAATTAAACGACATCCACGTACCCTTCGTCTTCTCTGTACGTGGTCCTCCCTGGCGCCACGCACTCTGATCAAATTTGGAGTGGATCTTCCCGCTCTTCTGCCGCCTCATCTTATGATTTGAGGTCCCATTTTTGTTTGTTTATTTATTTACTTGGTGAAATAGATCCCCTCTTGTTATTTTCTTGCTCTTCTTTTCAGTAGTGGACCTCTTTATCTTCAAAACCTCAATGTAGTGTCTACCACAGCCTATGAGGACATCTTTTTAGGTATCCAATCTATGAAGTTAGGGGGGTATAATGAATTTCTATGGCATTATAAATGCTTTTATGAAGATTAGGTTGATTTGGCATTAACAAACTATATTGGACCAAAACAAATATTAATGTGATATGACAAATTTATAAAAAAAAGTTTTTATTCGATCAATGGAGTTTAGAGCGATACAAATAAAATTTGAAACTATACTGCATATATTGTCAAATTCTAAAAATCTGGATCAGAATTTGATGAACTTCAATCATCATTTGAATGCAGTACATCGACAGCATAAAAGAAGTGGGAGATTGAATGAGGAGAGAGATATTTATTGTGATGTCAAAAATCTGTACAAGGATGAGGATTCTCCTCTATATATATACATAGGAAAGAATATAGAAAATATCTAGCCTATCTCCTTAACTAACTGACAGTCTATTTGTGATAAACTTACTAGCTCAACCTAGCTAATTTGAATGTCAGTTAGTTGTTGCTGTTGTTGCCTGCTATTGTGAGGATCTCCAACATGTATTTTTTCATTCGTAACTTCTTAATTAAACGTACATTATACTATATAGTTTTAGGTTGTTACGTTGATAGACGATCTAAAATGTCAAACAAGTTATTGAAATCTCTATTTCAAAAAGACCTAAATGACTGACAAACCATGGAAAACAAGTGGCTAATTTTTGCGTTGTTGCTAACTTACATATATTTGAGTAAGTTTTATGTGTTTAATTCATTTTTTGTATTTTTTTGTCATAATTTTGATAATTTAAGAATAATTAATAATTAAGAATTAATGTTATAACTAAGAATTAATATTATTTTAAATAATTATGTGCGTGTAAATTGAACGTTCTCCTGTGGTTTGGACTATGTTGAAAAAAAAAAAATTTGCATTTGGACTAGATAACACGGTATTAACCTGATCAAAGAAAAAAAGACGTGATTAATAACAAATTGTTAGGTACATTCGAAAGTATGTGATCGTATATATATATTTTTCTGAGTGTATTTATTATATATTTTATTTATAAATATTTATTTAGTAATGAATCTTTTGAAAATATATGCTCTTATGGATATGGTGCAATTTTTGGCGATTAACCTCATTTAAAAAAAAAAGTACGCGATTAACACACGAATAAACCTTTTTTTCTAACCCAAACAAAGTCGAGCTCCGTCAAGAGGTCAACCCCACCGTACCTCCCTAAATACTCGCGCTCCCACAATCTTCCCTCCCTCTGCTCCACCACCCCAACCCACCTGTTGACTCTCTCTCCTCTCTCCTCCCCCCCCCCCCAACCCTCCTTCTCTTTCTCCCAAAATTTTTCGCGAAACCCTAATTATGCCGCGCAATCTCTAACAATCATCGAATTTCATCTGAATTTCTCAAAGATTTCCTTTCTTTTCATGTCAGGGAATCCAAAAACGATTTCACAATCATCATTAATGCCGTCGATTTCTCCCAATCAGTACCGTCTAACAATTGGCGGACAATCGTCGTCAATCTGGTTCGAAATCCGGTTGTTCTACGTCCGTATCGGTCCTTGCGCTGTCGACCACGCGCCGGAGTTCCTCACTCTCCGCCACCTTGGGGACGAGCTCGGCGCGCCATTGGAGATCAACGGGAACCGAGTTCCGACGTCGGAGACCGTGTCGTCGACGCTCCGGCGGGACCGAGTAGACCGGGAGTCGTCGGAGGTGACCTACGTCGGCACCGATAGCGTGAGGGTCGCCGGTAGTGTTGGGTTCGAGGTGTATGAGAAGGAGGATTTGTTGTTGTGTGGGTCCATTGAGAAGGTTAAGTCTGATTGGAGTATTGATTGCTATGCGGCGGCGTCCAGTTGCGGCGGCTCGTCGGCGTTTTTCCGGCCAAAACTCGGGATTTCTTCGCAGTCCATTGAAGTTTACGTCGCCGGAAGGTGCTCCGATGTGCCGGTGATTCTGACGAAGATGATTAACCTTACTTCTCGGAGGAAGCACCGCCGGCGTTCCGCGTTGGACGCGATTCCTGAAGTTGATGATGAGGTTGAGGAGGAAGAGAAGGTTGGGAATGGGTTGATTTGGCACCAGAAATTACAGGTAATTTGATTGAATTCAGTTGAATTTTTGCGGTTCCCAATACTTCCCAATAAAAAGTCATGTACCGTTGATATTAGGAAGAAAGGTTGTGGTTTTGATTGATATCTTTGTTGTTGATGATAACTTCTAAAAAAAATAGGGAAAGAAAAAAAACTTTTGGTCGAAATGAGGGCTGAATTAATGGCATGTTTATTTATCTATACTGGGGATTCAAGTCATCAAGTGAGTTATCTGCTGGTGGTTGAAAAGTTAGTAGTGGTCCTGATGACGTTGGGGAAGTATCCCAGCACGCTTCTTCCTGGATTCTGGATGACATGATTGCTACTTACTAATGTAGTAATGTTTGTGGTTGAAGGCTAATGCTATTATGACTTAAAATTTTGAGTATGCACTAGTCTGTGACCAAGTGCTTTATGGTCTGGCATTCGTAAAGTTTACTTGTGTGATTTCCTGAAAATTACATTTGTGGGCACCATTTGTGTGTGATGTTCCACTGGGAATCCTGTGCAAAGTGACCATATTGTAGGTCTTAATGGGATAATCATGAATGACCATAACATTAGCATGGGCAAAATTAAGAAGCTGAATGTATGAATTTTGCCGGTTTGTTTTGTCCTGCCTCAAACAAAGGAAGCTTGTCAAACAGGCATTACATTTCCTACTAGCTTATAAATTATAATATGGACAAATGAGGCCATCGCTTTTGAACGTTTGATGTCCAAGTACTTCAGAGGAATGAGTAACTGATGAACGAAAAGAAATAGATCGTATGCTAACTTATCTTTCCAATCTTAGCCACAACAGTGTGTTTTAAAATGGGCATGAGAAAAACCAAGGGCAATGTTACTTATGGTTATTCTGGCTGGTTTCTGGGATGATTTTGCTACAGGAGCACAGAGGATGAGCTGCTGATTTCTTCTTTTGTTTAGTCCTTACTTCCACTCCCTCATCTAACACATGCAATGGAAAAGAACAGATTCTCAAACTCCTGGGTGCTCCTTCCACCCAGCACTGTTGATTTGTTTTCCCTGTACTAATGTCGTTTGATTCAATATTGCTACCTGTCTTGCCTTCTATTGATGTGAACTGAACCTTCGAGATCCCTTCGCAGCTCCCTTGTTCCATATGATACTGTTGTATCCAGTGTTTTCTATGTTGCAATGCTTTGTCTGTTGTTCTGTCTCTATCCATATATATTTGCATATTGCTAACTGCTGATATGCTAATTTTTATGTTCAGCTTACTGGGACTGAAGACGAGTATGGGAGGGAGAGCAAAATTGCACATGGGTGGTATCCAGAAGACATTTATGAGGGAGAGGATGGTCAGCTCACTTGGTTCAATGCTGGGGTAAGAGTTGGTGTTGGCATTGGCCTTGGCATGTGCCTTGGGGTCGGTATCGGTGTTGGACTACTAATGCGTTCGTATCAAGCTACCACTAGGAATTTTAGGAGGAGATTCTTCTGATGTTGCTGCTTACACGAGTGCTTGATTTGAGGTAGACTAGATGCGAGAACAAAGAAGAAATATATAGCAATACCTGCAAGATTCGATGTTGATGACGATGATAAAGCAGGAGAAACCCAAATCACTTTGATCGTGTTTCTTCTGCGGATTAGGACTGGAAGATGGGTGAGATTTCAGTAGCGCTGATAATATGAGGCAAATGAGAAAGCTACTGTGTACTTCCAAGTCTTCCCATGAAGGAGAGTTGTGCTGCATTGGGGTGAAGTGTTAGAGGTGTCTCCCATCCCATGTGATTTTCTGAGAAATTCCAGAAGTCCCCGATGCCACATAAGTGTCTTGGTTGCATGTCGAGTACACAAATCCACGAGCCAGTGTTAGGGCGTTGTGTCTAGGTTGGTGGTGTCTAAGATATGTATTTGGCCAAGTAAGGTAGCTTTCCACATGCATGTGTTTTATTTTAGAGGTATGCGATTTTACCATGGTCTACCAAGAGCGTACATATTTAATCATTGTGGCAAGCTGATGCCTGTGTTAAAAGCTGTTTCCCGCAGTGGTAGCTTACCAACTTGTTGATATAGTTGTATAGATATGGTGTGTATACTGTGAGTGTACATCTTAAGGTACAAGTATGTATTGGGTGGATTTTTCTTCTAGATATTTGCTCTCCGCCTTGTCGTTATCAACTTATCATGTGGTGAAATGAGCGTTTTAGACTTCATTATGATGTACTTGTTCAGATTGGTTTATGAGATCATCCTTTGCGTATAATTGTTGCTTCTTAATTGTTGCTTCTTGACTGTTATTTTTATCAGCATTTTCTTACGTCCATGTGTTTGTTGCATGAATGTGGCCTTGTAAGATTAGTCTCTTAAGTTTGCATGTACGTCTTAAATGTGTTTTAGGGGTTATAGTTTTACTTAATTGTTTTGGACTTATAGATGTGCATGTGCAATTGTAGGCATAACATCCCTAAGCTCCACTTTGGATCGTTGTTTCTTTACTCATGGGAGTGCCTACCCCCCCCCCCCCCACCCCGACTGTTTTGGAATCCGTATTTGGTGATAGGTTGTTTTCAACTACGAATGCTTGGAGTTGTATTTATGTGATATTTGGTTGAATGTGTTGCAATACAATCAACTTTGTAATGCACTCATGATTATATAGTTTGTATAATCGTAATTATAAGATATTTGTTATTTGCAATACTTTTTATAACCAAACAAGATAATGGAAATAATATTACAAACTTATTTACATAATAAGGTTAAGTAGATCCAATCAAACATTACCTCAATGTTTTGGAGTTGTTGCTAGTGTTTATGTGGTAAGACGTGTACGTAACGTTTTTGTCAAAGCAAGCACTAGTCATCAAATATTACTAGTGTTTAGGCAAATGACAGTTTGCATAAAACATTGTTAGTACTATTTAGGGTTTCAAATAGTAAATTTTAAGGAGTAATATAGGTACTTTTTACTTTTCACTCTTCATTTCTTTTTGAAATGGGAATCACCAAATTAATTTTAGATTGGCAACTCTTTAAATTCTTATATCAATTCGCATTTATGAATTAATCCAACAGTTTAATTTATATGCACAAATGTTAAATTTATATGCACATGTTAGCAACATAACACATATGAGAGCCTCTTTTGAAACGACTATTAGCTATCCAGATAAGCATCCACCATCCCAATTCCTAATATCAAAGTTATTGGAACTCTAGTCATACTTGCATGTGTGTTGGACTTTTCACACTTAAAAAAAAAAAAGAAAAAAGTTTTGAAAAAATGGATTTACTGTTTCAAACTCGAAAACTTCCAATAGTTATCCCTTGAGTTTTTCGCTGCTCTTATATTATGTTAATTCCACCTGGCATGGTCCACTTGGCTGAACAAATAATCTTATCTTTTCTTGACAAGTTTCAGCAACTGGAGTGGTAAAATGTCAAAATCTATTTCTCGTTACTTTGCTCTTGAAGAAATTCAAGATAAGAACATGGAGTTGCCACGAAAATGCAAAATGAAGTGTAACACTCAACAACCATTCAACCATTCCATCGTAACCAATGTATGTTGGTTCAAGTGATTTGACAATTATTCTTCTCAAGTGAAGTCTTAGATTCGAGTCTTGTGAATGAAGAAAATCTGTTGATGGGATAACTCTACTCTTTATTTGACTAATAGTAACTCAACTCCAATGAAACAGAGGATCCAAGATTTTTTAAAAAAAAATCATTCCATCGTAACAGCAAACTATATATTTCCAAAATTATTTCATTGAGAAATTTTACTATATATTTCCAAATTAACTTGCTTTAATATATATATATATATATATATATATAAAGATGCAATATCCATGAGCTAGAATCTAAATTTAAATATTGGTAGTAACTCCTAGAATCTAAATTTAAATATTGGTAGTAACTCTTAATATTTTGCCAACCAGTAATTAAGCCCTCAAATTTCTTCATATGATAGTAACTCTTAATATTTTGCCAACTAAACTTATTAAACCCTCACATTTCTTCACATTTTTATCTCCCCCCCCCCCAAAAAAAATACATGTGATTATGGTGGGTAGTGGTGCTTTCTCACAAATAGTTTCTCATGAGCTTGTCCTTTTTGTTCGTCCACAAACCACAATCCCCATTGAGCACATGCATGCAATACAAAAATAATTTTAATCTATTATTTTTCATTTGTTAATATAGGTATTTACTAAGTTTTTTTTAATCTTAATCAACTAGTGAAGCTAGAGCCCAAAAAGGACGAGACTAGCAAGCATACTTAACTCCGAGCTTATGCCCACCAATTTATCGCTGCATTTATAACCAGAAAGTCGTGAAAAATTTGAACTTCGCTTTGAAGGAAGCAGGTAAACTTCCCACACTCAACAAAATTGATTTAGTTAATTTTGAATTCTTTCATTTGGTAACCTCGTATAAGACAAGCGTATGGGAAACTCAACTATCACTATGCAATTTGCCATGAAATTATAAGTTAACATCGTGATATTATGGATGATGCTTGAAAAATTGCTATTAGGGGTCTGTTCTTTTCGCTTGTAAATTGAGGTTGGTAAAAGGGCGAAGTGGATTGAGGTAGGTTGAAGTGAGTTAAAGTTGGTAATTTTTGTTGAAGTATGTTGAAGTAAGTTAAAGTAGGTTGAAGTTGGTATATTTTTGAATTTGGTTAAAATAGTGAAAATAAAATTTTGAAGAAGGTGGGTTAAAATTGGTTGAAGTGGATTGAAGTATGTTGAGGTTCGTAAATTAAAAAAGACTAACGAAAAGGACATTGCCTAGGTCTTGTCTTTTTGTCCTTTTAAAGGAATGCAAATAGATTATGCAATGGTTGCTGCGCTATGTAGGCCCTGTTCTTTTCGTGACTCAATTCTAAAATATCAACCTCAACCTACTTCAACCCACTTCAATCTACTTCAACCCATTTCAACCAACTTCTACTATTTTAACCAAGTTCAATTTATCACATAAAAAAATTTAACCCACTTCAACCTATTTCAACCTATATCAACCTACTTAACCTATTTCACTTTTTACCCACCTCAATTTACCTACGAAAAGAACAGGCCAGGAATAAGTAGGTTTTTAGTTGATATAATTTTGACATGTCACAACAAACTTTACCAGAGGATCACATGATTCACAACCAACAGAAACTATGTTGTGAAAAATGTTAAATTCACTGCACATTATTGACAAACCAAAAAACATAAGAAACAACGCTTTATAAAATCTCTGTTTACAACAACTAACTTGAAACCTTTTGACAACTTGCTATTCCATAATAAAGCCCTGTTTATTTTATCAATTTTAAAATATCAATATCAATTCACTTTAACCCAATTCAACTTACATCAATCCATTTCAACCTTACTTCAATCTACTTTAACTTACTTTCACTATTTTAACCAAATTTAATTTATTATATAAAAAAATTCAACCCACTTCAACCTACTTCAATCCACCTTAGCCTGATTTAACTCACCTCAACCTATTTTATCTTTTTACTCCCTTTACAATTTACCTACGTAAAAAACATGTCCTAAATCTTATGCCATCACTCATCATACAGCGCAAAAATAAGAATGCAATCGTGTTGAAATTCTTTCCCAGGAAATTGATTTGCCATGTACAACTTTTCCCTTACCGAAGGCGGTCTATGTACGTTAGTTTGATAAAATTTAACGCTTATTTACAAATTTCAAACTCTTGGTAAAATTTCAAATGTGTTTTTTTTTTTGACTTCTTTAGATTTTATAATTAGCAATATAATAAGCAATAAATGCTTATTTACAAAATTTAAGGCACCTCAACAAGAAGTATCTTAGACTTTATCATTATATATTTTCAAACAACTTCTAGCAAGTTCTTCGTTGAAAAATAAGGGTTGAGAAATGAGTGAATTTGATTGAAGTAGGTTGAAGTGGATTTTTTTTATTGAAATGGGTTGAAATAGGTTGAAGTGGGTTAAAATAGGTATATTTTTTATATGATGGATATAAGTTGGTTAGAATTGTGGGTTGAAGTAGGTTGGAGTTAGTATTTTTTATTGAAGCTTACAAAGTGGGTTGAAATTGATAAATTGAGGTTTACCAACGAAAAGAACAGGGTCTAAGTATGTAATTTATCATGTACAACCCGATGGACAACTCAATTGTCCACCCAGGCCCACCAACAGCGGTTTTGAGTCCTTCAACTGCCGAGCCCTAGGTTTTTTTTTAAAAAAAAATTCATTCTCCTCGATTTTTTGAAATCACGATTTTCATTCTCTCCATTGTTTGATTATTCTTCACTGCTTCGATTGCTTTAATGTTCAGCAATTATTGAATAGTTGGGTTTGATCTTAACGCCGCTATTGATGTTGAATCTTCATAAAACGTGAATTGTTCGTCAAGTTTAATAGTGTTTTTTCGATCTCTATTTTTGTTTTGGGATTGGAAGTTGTGTTCGTTAATTTTGCGTTTTGATGAGTTAATTTCGAGATTTTTGAATTGGATTGCATTATGTAAATCTTGGTTTGCGACATATGAGAAACGATAACTCACCGTTATAACTTATGTGCTCACTAAATATAGTCGTTGGCTCACTAAAGGTATACATTTACCTCACTATAAAAAATATGTTACCCTGTGCTACAGAGCAGTTTTTGCTCACTAAAAGAAACGTTTGGCTCACTAGGATTGACCAGTGTACTCACCGATATTGCATTGTAGCTCACCACAAATGTTATAGTTGTTTTTCCATATGATATTTTCATTTGTTGCTATATACATATGAGAAATAACAACTCACTAATATGAGTTATGTGCTCACTAAATATAGTCGTTGATTCACTAAATAAATATATTTTAGATAACTTATATTGAGCTTGTATTCAGTAATCATAAATCAGTTATCTGTTCACCAAATATAATCACTATAATTAATCTTGTGCCTAACAGGGAAAACAATAGCTCACTATAAAAATCTATTGCCTTGCAGTACAGAACATTTCTGCTCACTAACACAAGCGTTTGGCTCACTATAATGAAGATTGTGCTCACCAATTATGCGTTATAACTCACCACAAAAATTATGTTGTTTTTGCAGATGATATTTCATTTTTGATATCTACATTAGATCGTTCTGTTGCTGAGGTTGTTGATATTGATTATTATGTTAGAATTTTATATAATCCTATTGGTGTTTCAAAAGGCAAAGGCGCATTCGTAAGCTATATAATATATTTAATGAGCAATACAATATTAGTAAGAAATATTTATATTATCTTTTATTATGCCATAAGCGTATTCGTATCATACATATTTAGTTAGTATAATACAAATATAGTCAAACTCACTAAAAGTATGTCATAACTCACTAAATATAAGTCATAGTTGACTAAAAGATGAATATATCATACCTTAGAATATGAACAAAAAAGTATATGTGCTAACTAAAATTGTTTGTTCACTCATTTTTTATTATGAATGATTAGTATTCCACGCTAAATCATATTGGTCACAAAATATATTTTATAACTCACTAAATATCTATTACAGCTCACTAAATAAATAGCATAGCTCACCAAAAAGAATAATATAGATAGCAAGCAAATAATATTGTGAAATTCTTAGGTTATGTTATAGCTCAATAATTTTTTACTATGCCATAAAGGTGTTTGTATTATATTTTGTGAGTATAATAGAAATATAGTTAATTAATTAAATATAATCCAACTCACTAAATATATGTCATAACTCACTAAATACATGCTATAACTCGTTAAATATATGTCATAGCTCACTAAAAAAATATAGACAACTAGCATATAGTTTAGTGAGTTTCAGATGCACAATAATACTTTTTTTTAAGTACAATAACACGTTTTAATAAGTTACATAGTATCTTTACTAAGTGAAACCTAAGATACATAAGATGCATTTATTTGATCTATCCGCTCACTAAAAGTGCGTATTAGCTCACTAAAATTGTGTCTCAACTCACTAAAATATTATAGTGAGCTATATATTATTTTTAGTGAGCGAAATTAGATGCACAACAATATATTTTAGTGAGCTATAGAGTATTTTTAGTGAGCCAAAATCCAGCGGTTTTCTTTATGTTTTGTACGTGAGGGCAATTTATGAGTCCGATTGTACAATTGTATGTGTACAATCGAATGGATGATATATCAACTGGTCTAAGTATAGCCAACCATCTCAACAGCATGACTTGATAGGATTGGAATTGGCACAACTTAGATCTAGAAAAGTTTATTTTATTTTTGGAGAAGGGAGTGGAAATAAGGCTTAGATCTTTTAAAAATAAAAGAATTACCACATAGGCCTTTTTTTCTCATTAGTAAATACGAATTGGCAAATATGTAGGATTGGAATCGATTAGCAAGAATTGGTGGGACACTAAGAGTTGGGGAGGATTGACATTTTTTTGTTTTTTGAAGGATTAGTAAGATTTGAAAAAAAGTCAATATTAGGTGGGAGTTTTTTTTTTTTTTTTTTGGGGGGGGGTGCAAATGAAAGGTAAACATGATAAGGATTGGTAAGAACTGAAAAAAATTGGTTAACATTAAATTTTTTGGGGATGATTCGTTAAAACTAACAAGAATTGATAAGAATTGGTAAGAGCTGAGAAGAGTTTACAAATATTGATTTACTAATGAAAAGAACGAATTGTAACCTAAATTTATGAAGTTGAAACTACCACATGATTTGTATTCTAGTGGTGTCTAACGAAACAAGATGAAAATTATTTGAAGACGTGCGAGTATGTGGAAATATTTGAAATACGTACATAAAAAAAAAGATATAAGAACTTGTAAGAGTCTTTATAAATTTTAAAACCAATATGCTCAATTTTCTTTTGTTTTTTTAATAAATAAAAAAAAGCAATTCATTCAATTTTAAAAACGTAAATGTTGAATCTCCTACGAAAATGTGTAAAGTCTATATTATACTGCTAAAAGTATATACTTTTATAAATTACATTACCATCATATATTAAAAAAATCTACATGATAATTATACTTTAAAAAAATATATATATATTTGATAAGTGGGAGTATATATGCTCTCATATGTATGATATTAATTGCGGAAAATGTGAGAGACGGACTCACAGACGGGCCCCATACCCATTTTTGCGGGTCGTTTTCCCTTCCCCCGATCTTCGAAGATTGAGAACTGCAGGCAGAGGTAGACCCCGCCTCCCCGGGGCCCTTGGCGTTCCTAGATTCAGAGAGAGAAAGTGTGGCACGGGTTGGTGGAAGTGGAACTGAACATATCGATGCTAGAGAGAGAGTGAATCCCTAGTTCGCCGGGAAATGTCGATCAGAGAACCCAACACTACCACCTCCGCCGCCATCGCTGCCAGCAGAGGGCCGAGATCCACCGCTACAATGCCGAACCAGAAGAATTGTGCGCCACTTCCCCTAGTCGTGACGCTGAATTGCATCGATGACAACGCTTTTGAGCAGGACTCACTCGCCGGAATCGCCGTCGTCGAGCACGTCGGACTCAACCGCCTCGCCGATGGCCGAATCGAGTCCGCCGCCGCCGTGCTGCTCCACTCGCTCTCGTTCCTCCCACGCGCCGCCCAGCGCCGCCTCCGCCCCTCGCAGCTGATTCTCTGCCTCGGTTCCGCCGATCGTGCCGTCGACTCCGCACTCGCTTCCGATCTCGGCCTCCGATTGGTCCATGTGGATGTTTCGCGCGCCGAGGAGATTGCTGATACTGTGATGGCGCTCATTCTTGGACTTCTCCGGCGAACTCACTTGCTGTCTCGCCACTCTCTCTCCTCCTCCGGCTGGCTCGGCTCCGTCCAGCCCCTCTGCCGTGGGATGCGCCGATGCCGGGGACTTGTGCTTGGGATCGTCGGTAGATCTGCCTCTGCTAGGTCGTTAGCCAATCGCAGCTTATCTTTCAAGATGAATGTTCTCTACTTTGATCTTCATCAGGTATTTGATTTCATACTATCATCATCTTCTTCTCATTCTTAACATTCTTTAAGTTTTGTTAGAAATGTAAATGTTGTTAAAGTTAGATTTGCCGCATTGTTTTCCTGAGATTCGTTGGAAATGGATGGATCTGGGATGTTGGAATTGTGATTTCTAATGCATTTTCAAGGCAAATGTGTTATATTTGCTGGGGTTGGTTCTGATTGGTTGGGGTTGTTTGAAATTTGGCTTCTTAGAGAAGTGCAGGTAGTTTATAGGTATTCTCCTCAAGGGTTAGCTTTTAAGACAATTAGACCGATGGGAGAAAACGTGAAGCTCTCCGTTGCTTTTGCTGTAGTAAGCATCCATGTTGTCCGGTTGTAATCCGAGCAGAATATTGGGTTAAGTTGCTGCATGGGAAATCTAGGTTTACATACAAGTTCTGACTGACAAAAACGGAAGTCAATCATCCAAACTCCAAATTCGTTCCCTGGTGATTGCATAAAGACTAAAAATGCAAGTGGTGTTGACATTGTATTATACTGGACTAAAAGATGGATTTGCTTAACTTATGTTTAGGGCTATTATTTCGTGGAAAGACTGATGGTGGAACTATTGGTGTACTTTTTTCTGGAAAGACTCACAGTTTCACAGTATAAGAGGACCCTGGCGACGGGTGAGCTCCTCAAAAGACAAAGGGAATGGAGCTGGAAGTGCCAACTGATTAAATTTTGAGCTGTGTCAGCAGTGTATATATTGGACATTTGAAGCGATGGGAGCATGAGACTGAACTTCAACCTTTTCAATATAGTGACGCCCCTGTTGTGTTTTAGCTTATCTGTCTAAAAAAATGCTGCATAATTGATTGCTGTAGAAACTATGTTAGAGTCTGAACAAGTGCTGTGTTTGTAAGCATGCTACATCATTGGTTTCTATGTAGTAAGTTTACAATGTAGTATTTTAGTAATATATCTTCGATGTGTTTCCACATTTTAAGAGCAAAGGATTTGACAGAACAAAGCAAAAAAAGGAGGAAGTTGCAAAATTTTGTATTTCTAGTGGTAATTAATGCTTTCGACATGGATATTGGAAAAGGCAAAAAAAACAAACGAGCTGATGAACTGATCTATGCTAGCCTCTGCTTGCCTCAACTCGGAAGGCATGACAGCTGCGTAGGCTTGGTGTGACTAGAGTGTGACCTGAGCTGTGACCGAGTTGAGCCCAAGGGCTTTCCAAGACAGCTCACTTGATGTATGACTCTGGTTACTGTTGTACATTTTCACATGTATAGGTGATGTTCATACTCCCAAAACATGTGAATGTTTTCTCTTGAACCCAATTAAGGTTGTGCTCTAAAATGTTTTCCTCATGCATAAATTTTTCTGGTACAATTCTTCTGCTGCATATTTTATTTGAGCTAATGGTGATGCGTGTTCCAGAGTCACAAGATTTTCTTGGGATCAGATGTCTTAGCTACTGGCTCGAGATCCCATTGGATTGCTTTTTTCTTGTCAATAATCTGTGCTTGTTTACTTTTCGGGGCAGGGGCATATGAGATCTTCAATAACATTCCCCCCTGCTGCCAGAAGAATGGAGACCCTTAATGATTTACTGGCTGCAAGTGATGTGGTATCCCTCCACTGCACGTTAACAGATGAGACTGTCCAGATTATCAATGCTGAATGCTTGCAGCACATAAAGCCAGGTAACCAACTCTTTTGCGTACTTTATGACAAAAGATTCTCTCCTGTTGGCTGTTTAAACGGTAATAATATGTTTATTCAGGGGCATATTTGGTTAACACTGGAAGCAGTCAGCTTTTAGATGATTGTGCTGTGAAACAACTTTTGATTGATGGGACCCTCGCTGGCTGTGCACTGGATGGTGCTGAAGGGCCACAATGGATGGAAGCATGGGTACGCTGACTACTCTCGCCTTTGAATATACATTTGTATATTTTACGTTTGCTAATGATTGACTTAGTGCTCTGCTGGAGTTCTTTGATCCATTATATGCTTTACTATGGGCCTCTCTAGCAACTCCACAATGTGATTTGCCATATATTTAGACCTGTGTCTTTGAATCTTCCTATCTGAAAACCTTCCTGACTTAGTCCATAAGAAAGTGTCCGTTCTTGATTCTGGAAAATTGTTGGGATAGATTTGGTTACTTTTGAACTTAGTTTTTGATTTTTTCTGGATGATTTACTCTAGGGGCAGCAAATTGCTTACTATCCAAGGTACACTAATTACTGAAAATGAAAGAGGAATATATGGAAGTTTCAGTGAGCTAACTGTAGGTTTCCTTTTTTGGGGTTAATGTTGACGAATTTTTAATGATGAGATGGAGTCATTGACAATGTCACTGTGGCTGGATGAAGGAGGAAGTGCTATCTTTTGTACTTTTTGGAGTTTCATGATGTGATTAACGGAATGCTAGTTCTCCTTTTCCTCAATCTATTTTGTCATGATGTTGGTTCAGGTAAGGGAGATGCCCAATGTGTTGATACTTCCACGTAGTGCTGATTATAGTGAAGAGGTATGGATGGAGATAAGAGAAAAGGCAATTTCTCTATTGCAAACTTATTTTTTTGATGGAGCTGTTCCAAGTAATGCTGTTTCTGATGAAGAGGAGGAGGAAAGCGAAATAACATATGAAAGTGAGCGGCTCGACAAACAAGGAAAAGAAAGGGTTCTACAAGGTCCTGCAGCTGGACGACTGACAATGAACAATGCCATGGTTCCAACAACTTCTCAGGGAAACGGTCCCTTGCAGTCTGATTCTCCTAGCCAACATCACGATTCAGGATTATCTCCTACTAATTCCACTCGGTCCGAAGGGAAACGTAGTGGATCAAATAAGAAGGCCAAGAAAAGGCATGCTCGCCAGAAGTCCCAACAGAAATCAGAGGATATATTGGAAAAAGGGAGTACCTCACAGAGGGAAGATGATATTGCCATGAGTGAGACTGAGGAGGTTCAAAGTTCTGGTTCTTGTTGTGCCTCTCCAGAAGACTCAAGAAGCAGGAAGACACCGATAGAATTGGTGCAAGAGTCATCTTTTGACCTGCTTCAGAAATCAGGCAAGAGCAGTGGTAGAAAGTCAGCTGACCTACTAAAAGATGGTTGCGTTATAGCTTTGCATTCCAGGGAGCATTCTGTGTTGCATGTCTCCAGACAAAGGGTAAAAGGGGGTGGTTGGATGCTGGATACCATCTCTGGAGTGACCAAAAGAGATCCTGCAGCTCAATTCCTTGTTAACTTTGGAAGCAAAGTAGGTGTAAATCAACACTGTTGTATCCAAGTTTATCCCTGGATATGTGGCCACTGTTTCTTGTCATTTTAACTGATAGACTACATGTCTACATTTTCCAGGGTACAATTGGTTTGCGATCTCTTGCAGCCGGTGGGAAACTTTTGCAGGTAATTTCAGTGATCAACGAC
This sequence comes from Carnegiea gigantea, assembly GCA_029747015.1. NCBI lineage: Eukaryota > Viridiplantae > Streptophyta > Magnoliopsida > Caryophyllales > Cactaceae > Carnegiea > Carnegiea gigantea. The sequence goes on along the minus strand of JAKOGI010000017.1, from coordinate 2,152,193 downwards.
CTTATTGGGTGCTCTGTCATCGGTTTTAAAGTGCTGCTTTTCTGACTTATATTCAGTTGCTTGCGGGAGAATTCCGAGAATTGTGCCTCTTTTTTCAGGCTTTTTCAAATACTTGTTTTGTTGTTTCTATTGCTTTGTGACAACAGTCAATGTTACTAACCTAAATTCATAAAAAATCAAATCCATTAGAAAAGTGATTGAGATAGTTGTGTATATTACCTGATTAATATACCATCTACTTTTATTTCTGTACATGTTCCACCTTTGAATCTTGAGCAATACTTGTGAGTTTGCTACTGGTTGCAAATTTAGGCCATCTTTGTGCCAACAACTGAGTGTGGATATCACCAACCTGTGATCTAGAAACAAGGAAGATGCAAATGTTGGTACTCTTATGCCTACTACCGAGAGGCTATTTTACTCCCAATGTGTGCCAGCTCAACCGATTTTGCTGATATAAATTATTAATGTGAAAATGGGTCTCCAAATTGTAGATTTGGCTCTCCAAATTGGCAGTCATACATGTCATTTAGTGTATCCCCCCCCCCCAAAAAAAAGCTCATTTCAGTAACCTTTCTTTGATTTTGAGAATTTGAGCTCTCTGCTGCCTTCCTGGTTGATTTTTGTTCTCTGTTCTTTCATGTTAATCATTTCTTATCTAATATCAGTCTCGAATTTTTTATTCATAGTTCATGTTGGTAACCTCACCTTCGAGACTTTTAGCTCTTCGCTGTCTGTGTTCTCCCTTCCATTCTTTCTTTTTCCCTTCAATCGCCCCCCCGGTTTTCCGCTCCTGATGGGAAGGGGAATCCAATGGTCTTCACTAGTGATCTGATATCTAAATATTACTGCATTTCCCCCCTCGTTCCCCCCCCCCCTGATGTAATGCGTCCTGATAGTCATGATTTCAAATTTTGAGTATTAACTAGCACTGGAAAACCTTAAATTCTTGCGAGCCCTTAGCAACGAAATGTGGGCTTAATGATAATGGTTAGAGTGAGGACCTTTCCTGATGCTGCAATTGATGCTTGCTATTCATGTTGATGATTTTGTTGCTGTCCAAGTTGTTAATTGACTTCTTTCAAAATTCTTTCATGTTGCAGATAAATAGAAGGATGGAGTTTGTATTTGCTAGCCACAGCTTTGACATATGGGAGAGCTGGTCACTTAAAGGTCCTTTGGAGGAATGTAGGCTGGTTAATTGTAGAAATACACAGGTAAGCATTTGAGGTCATATATCTGCATGATCAAATGCTCAAATTCCGTGGAGAACATGTGTGAATTTGACTAAAACACCACAAGGTCAATAGCTCTCCACCTCCATGCTGTCAAATTGTAGTTTGATGTTAGTGCATTATCCTCTCTTCTGATGCGAATGGGAGGATGTGGGTAGCTTCCGAAGCTGCAGAGATTTGAGAGAGTAGTGATTGGGGTTTAGGACCACGCAGCATGCAGGACAATGGGAGGTCTTGTCAGCTGTTGCTAAAATTGAAGATAATGGTAGTGATAATTGCTTAGTTCTACCTCTTTTTTGCAGAATTTTGACATGCTACTGTTAAGCTTGTCGTGAAGTTACAAATTTAATCACTACTCTAGATATAAATAAGGATATAGCATAGGGGAGTAGAGATCGAATCCACGAGGAAAGATTATGTCAAAAGGCTAGTTTAATTCTAAATGATTTTACTACTCTAATTTATTGTTTCTACTCTTTGTAATTCTAAATTAAATCAAATTTAATTAATAAAAATCTGGAAGAATACCCAATATTACTCCTAAATATTCTAGATTTAATTTTGGAAATAAAACAGCTAATAGCTATCCGAACTAACCTAGAAAAATACAAACAGAATTATAACTAAATCTCCAATTAAAAATCAAAACAGCAAATAATAAACAGAAAATAAATATTAAAAATGTCAAACAGTAACCTAAAATATTATTCTTCAGGTATATAAGCTTATAACTCGTCAATTGTATCCAAATAATTTCAGAAAAATCAAATCAGAAAACTACCACAGAATATCAATGCAGAATATTAAATCTGAAATTAGAAATAAAATAATCTGCATAAATATAAATACGAAAATAATCAAAAAAATTACCCTAATTCTAGGACACTATTTGCTAGACTTAACAATACCTAATAATTGTGAAGTAACAATTAAAATCGAAATTTTCAGAATTAATGACCTAAAAACCTGCGCATATCTAATTCACAAAATAATTCTGAAAAATTATCAAATAACTTCCAAAAATTACGGAATTAAATGTGGGCAGACTAGGACACTAAATAAATTCTAAGAACTGATAAAAATCGAAAAAGAACAAAAATAACTATTTTTAGTCTAATTTCTAACAAACAAGTAATTAAATACTAAAACTGAATATAAATCAATCTAAAATTATAACCACTCTAAAAATCAAAATCTAAACTATCTAAAATTACCTAGGCACTCCTAAAAGACTATACTTTTAGGGGGGGTTCGATTGAAATTATATTGAAGCTAATAAAAATAGAACAAACTAATCAAATTAACTCTAAACAACAAATAATGATAAAAAATTATCAAATTTATGAAGGATAATTAGTATAATCTCAATCCACCATGCAAATTAATATTTATCATTAACACACAAGTTAATTTCATTCATGAGTTAAACGGTAGAAGACATCCACCAGCAGTTCTTCCCGTTTTTCCTTAGATTCTAGTTTAATTAGGTCCAGCCTTAATGTAAACCCTACTAATTTGATAACCCTTACACCAGCACAAGAATTTAATCAAATCAGAGCATTACGTACTAGGAAAACATCATCTAATGCTTTGTAACTAATTTACCAGCAAATCGATTTAACAAAAATCTATAACGATTACCTAATTAAAAGAGATGGATTTGAGCCATCCATGATTAACTAGGGTGATACTAATGCTTAAAAGACGATAACTTTTACGTATTAAAGCCCTTTAAACTATCATATGAATTCGCATTAAACTAATAGCATGCATTCTAATTAATATAACACGAATATCATAAACAATAAATACTAATCGCTATAAAATAATGAATATAAATCAACTAGACAATAAAGCATGAAATTTGTTTCAAAATAGTAAATTTAGCATGGATTCAAGAAGATTATACTAAGTAAAAAGGAATTACTCACTCATATTAAAAATAACATCACAAAATTCATCCAAATAATTCATGTTTAATAGTAAACTAAACACAAAAGAAAGATACAAAATTAAAAAAAAAAACAGAGGAAGGCCGTGAGATTGATGGTTGCGTGTGACGAGGAGGAGGTTGAAGGCTTTGCTACGTGGGGGTGATGGGTTGATGCAAGATGATGATGGTGTTTATGGTGATGATTGAAAGATGGTGATGATGGTATGAAGATAATGTTGATGGCGAAGAAGATGAGGTAGCGTGGAGGAGAAGATGGTGAGGGATGATTTTGGTGATCGTGGGGTTGTATGAGGCTTGCCGTGGCTGATGGGTCTCCTCAAGTTAATTTATGGTGGAGGTATATATGGTAAGTGAGGGGGATTAGGGTTCGTAAGTTATGGTTTCTTTCATCTCTTCCTTAGATTTCTTCTCCTTCAAGACTTCTAGCCTTTTCCAAACTCTTGAAACCCTAGCCCAAACTAAATAATTATGAAAATAATTTTTTCCATAATTATTATTTTTGGACTGTCTTTATAGCCAACCGTGTAAAATCCGCTCCTCGACTACTTGTCTTCTCCTTTTTATTTTATTAATGCCTAACCTGAAAAATATAAAAAATAAAATAAATTAGACGCAATAATGTGTAAAATATAATCAAAATAATTGTTAAAACAATGCATGATTTTTTGGCTTAATAGTTACGTAGAAGATGATTATGACAAGAAGTCGACAGATTCAAGCGTACCAATTGGTGACCACTTTCCAATAGCTGAAGAGGGACTAGGGAAAACTTTTAGCTATGGATGATATTAGAGTGAAGCAAGATATATTTGTTGGTTGTTTTGTACTTAAAGTGTAATGCTTTTGCCTTTTCAAACCTGCGGTCTGATAGAAAAAAGCCTTTCCATACTGTATTTGAAGCGGCAATACTGTGCATATCTGACCACCAATGCCTTGCCTAAATTTTTTGGAGGGGGGTGTATTTGATTGGTTTGCTAGTTGCTAGTACTCATCAAGTGTCTGGAGTTGAGCAATTCTGAGGTTTAGAATTGAATGGAAAGACCTTGACAAAATGTTTTCAAAAAGGTCTTGTGTAGGTCTCTTAGAATTGATAAAATTACCCACATTTTATGACCTTGCGAAAGCAGGATTCATAGGAAAACATTGGGACTGCAGAGAATTCAGTGACTTGTATTCTTCCTAGATTGGCGTGTCTGTGCGTATGTATATAATCATGCAAACATTGCTTGATTCTCTTATCTCAATTTTCTTTTGTAAATTATTTGCAGGCCGTTCTGGATGTACGAATTGAAGTGCTGGCCAGTGTAGGAGAAGATGGAATTCTGCGTTGGGCTGGTTAGGTTGCAAAGACATTCCCAGCTCAAAATCCGTGGAATATTTGTTCGTCATTTTTGTGTTTCTACTGTGTATTTAGGTTGATTAACTTGAAACGCGTTCTTGTGACTTGTGTAAAGCTTTCAGCTTTCATGTATCCCAACGGCATTTTGTGCATTGTTATTTTCATCCGTTATTGCCTACTGGCTGGCCATTTCTTTTTTTATATCATTCCCTCAATCCATACAGTAAGTAAAAGAAAAATTAAAAAATAAATAAAAACACTTGATAGATTGGCATGAAACATAACCAATGATGTTTTACAAAGTGAATGGATAGTCCTCCTTTTTGTGTGTGTTTTCAATCACAATAAATATTCTCCTAATAAGTTGCTGGTTGCATTATTGATTACTACTAAATTCATTTCCCAAACTGCCCTGAAAATGAAAGGAAATAAAAATAGTAATACTCAACATGATCAACCCATCATATTTCACCTTTCATTTCATGATGATATGCAAGTGTACGTTGTCACTTAGTTATCATTTTTGGGTCATTTTCCCAGCTAAAAATGAAGTTTAATCCCTTATACTAGTGTGCCTTTCTTTCGGGTGTCTCTCAATCAAAAATACTACTATAACAACAACGGTAACTCTCAGTGTTAGTTTCGCTTTTGTGATATTTCAAAAAATTCAAATATGAATAACTTTATTGCTTGTAATTTATTTAATATACTTGAAGTATATTTACAACTTTTTAAAGAAAAGGGTGTTGTCAGACACGTGGCAATGCAATAATGTATATTATACATCTAAAAATATGTACTCTCACTTGTTATGTATATATATTTTTTCGCGTATATTTATCATATAATTATTTTTTAAAATAAAATAATGATGTAATTTATAAGAGTGTGATATAAACTTTGTGACAGTGGGACCAGCTTTTCTTCGCTTACGCTCACGTAACACTAGCCAAAAACATAAATGTGTGTGTGCGAGGAGAGAGGGGGGAATGCGACAAAATGGAGGGAGAGATATTCCGGAGGCGCTTTTGTGGTCCGTTGCGAATGCCAATTGTCTGGACGGCACTAGAACTTTCACACCACTGCTGCGCTTTTCTTGAGGTCCACCATTCCATCCCTTCCTTTGCTTGGCTCCCAAATAATTCGGACTTTCTGAAGAGACTGAGAAATACGGAATTTGGACAATAGGCCCCACTTTTTATTGTCAGGCTTGGCCCACGTCTATTGCTACTACTATTCAATTCATTCATAATAGTTCTGCAAATTACAAATGTACAATACATCCTCCTTTTTGAGATACGAGACAACAATAAATAGGTTTGAGTATATTTTTTAATATTTGGAATCCATTTTAGTGGCTTCCGACGCTTCTGGACAGGTAGGATTGTATGGGTTTAAGTGAATGGCACTATCACATGCTAGTTAAATTACAAGCTAAAGCTCTGTTGACATTTTTAGTTGGTATATATAGATGCATGTACCTTTTTTTAAGAAAGATAAGCATTACAATCTAAGCAGCCCTTCTCTCAAGGGTTCTCTTTAGATAAAGAATAGAAAGAAGGTTTCTATGCGGAATCACATTCCATACAACCATGGGGTGCACGGAATGACTAAATTTTACCAGCCAATCGGCTGCGTAATTTTCTTCTCTAAATATATGATGAATAAAAACCTCATTATATAACTGAATGTAAGCGAGTATGTCTTGTACGAGTACTTGTATTTCCCACGGCAATTGAATATGACCTTGAACGGCTTGAATGAGAGTTTTGTTATCTCCTTTTATGTGAATATGAATGAAACCTGCTTGCACTGCGACTTTGATTCCGTTACGCATAATTGTTACTTCTGCTATCAAGATCGAGGATGCTCATAAGTTGAATGCTGATGCTTGAATGAACTTTCCTTCCCAATTACGAATGATGAAACCTCCTGCCGCACCTTGTGATGATTTAAATCCATCAAAATTTATTTTGATTAACCCCTTTGTAGCTTCCTCCATGCTATCTGGTATGTCTTCTATCAGTTGATAGCTGAGTGATGTGATTTTGGTGGTGTGTATGTATATAAATGCGTGTGTTTATTAAATAAAGGTTGTTTTTGATATTGGACTCACTATGGTCAAGATTTTGTTTTAGTTCTTCTTTTATATTTAGATCCAAATACGAAATGAAAATGTGAGGAAGGGAAGAATTGAAGTCATGAGTCATCATGTTTACTCGAAAATACTACTAAAGTTTTAACCTGATAGTAAAAATCGAAGTCACGAAAATACTATAACTCACTTCTATATTTTTAACCTTTTTAATCCCTCTTTTCCGTTGTAAATTTATAATACTTAGGTAGTAAATAGGTTATTCAGCTTGGACACATATTATGTTAAGTTTGGATTAAATTATATTTCAAGTTAAGCGACATTTTGGATCGGTTTTATTCAGATAACATGAACTTCACTTCAGGTCAATTTTGAATCAACTAATTTTTGATTCAATAAGATTGTCATGTAAAAATAAGCAAGTAATCATGAAATTTTGGTTCGGATCAATTCGAATTTCAGATCCACTTTAAGATGAATTTATATTGAATGTTTTGAATATGAACACAGATTGTTCAATTTAAATTTCAAATCTCATATTAATTTTGTCACATTTAGTGATGCTATTCTATTTAATTTTTAAAAATAATAATTGTCTTAAAATAAAAAATAAATATTTTTGGAAGAGAAGCCCACAGTACAGTGGGGAGGGGACACGTCAGTCAGATACGTTGTGCTTTGTACAACACAAGCATATCCAGATAACTCCATCCTGTACTTTAATTTTTGAACCGCCGTAATTAAATGACGATTTTGCCCTCATCCTTCGTATATAAATACCCCCAAGGACGCTAAAAAGGCGGTTATTCTTCTTCATAAGCGCCTGACTCGCCATTTTCCAGAACCTCAGAGAGGCCCACGCACACACCAAACTCAAAAACCGAACACAACCTGAAATCCGAATCCAAAGCCCCCAAATTTCCCTGATTTTCTTTCTCAATCATCATCGTCATCATCAATTCATCATCGTAATCATCTGAATCGATTGTTTCGGTAGGATAGAGAGGGCAATTCATGGTTTCCGTGAACCCGAATCCGGTGCAAGCTCAAGGGTTTTACCTTGATCCATCTGGCATGCCTCTTCCCGGCCTCAATACGCTTCCTCCGGCGACAGCTCCGGTGACTTCCGCTGGAGGCGTTGCTATGGTTCCGGCGGAGGATCAGAATAAGAAGGTGAGGAAGCCGTACACGATCACCAAGTCTAGAGAGAGCTGGACCGAACAGGAGCACGATAAGTTTCTAGAAGCTCTTCAATTGTGAGTTCCTCGCTTATTCTTCGTAATCTTCTTCTAGTTGTTCTTCTTCAGTGTTGCTTGGGGTTTCGTCCTGTAATTTCTGGTTAATTGTTTCGTTTGTGGTTGATAAAGACTTATTTCTGTTCGAAATTTGGGTTAATTAGTGGCTTAATCATTAATTAGTATTCTCTGGCGTGCAACTTTTTTGATTCGTGAACCTGAGCTCTATGTTACGAAATCAAGACAAGTATCATGTCAAAGAGGAGAGGCGCCAGTCCTCCATTTGAATTTGGGCATTTTGGATGTAGATCTGTCAGATCTGTTGTTTGTGAACAGATGGAAAGTGTAATTATTAGCATCTTGTGTAATTATCAGCATGGTGGATGAATCGTGTGATCATAACAAAAGATGGAAAGTTTGATTATGGACGTATAACTCTTACTGAGTTGAGGGCAGTTTTGGCTAGGAGTGATTCTCATTAGCATCTTGTGTAAAGATTTAGTCTTGTCGCGTATGCCTTGGCGGAGTAAAGAATTTTATCCCCTCGATCATTGGCCCTTCAATGATATTGTGAGCTGTGGGGATGGCTGGTTGAAGGAAATTCTGAGCTATTGTCGGCAAATTGGAGTCAACCTGCTGACTATTAAGTTGCTTTGTCTTAGACAATGTCGACGGAGTATTTGGGCGTGGCCAGCGCATACATTCTTGGGACAGTTCAAAGGCTGCACGCACTCTTGGTGGTCAAAGTTGAGCAAGATGCTTCAATGGCAATTTGTGGAGTGGCCGGACATTTAGTTGTTGGGGTGGATCTATGACAGTCTAAGTGAGCCCAGAATGTGAGAAATCAGCTGTGTCAGTTTCACTTTGTTATGCTCCTCCGTGCAAGTAGGTTAAAATGTGTGTTGATTTTCTCATCATAGCTGAAAATGTATCTTGTTTTGTTTCTTACATGTGCCTCACTTTTTGACATATGCATAAAGCAGTACATGAGCGGGCTGTGGAAGTATATTTAGTTTTCTTTTGGGTCAATATATGGTATTCTTCTGCAAAAAGACCCGTTTATTGAAGTCAAAAATATTTCATTGTTTTTAATAATTATGAAGTTATCTGGGAAATCTTTTCCATTTGCTAACCACAGCATGAAAGCCAGTTGTTCTTTGCTGCACAAAGTCAGGATGTGAAGCCTCCATGTATTTCTCTGGACTTGATTTTGTAACTAGCTAAATCATATGGCTGTATGGAGTTGTTGCGGTTTGTTATGCTGAGGATGTCCTTGATTCAAAGAAACTTCTTTTCAGTTTTCCCTGTCTTCTAGAATTTTCCCCTCCTCTTTTGAAAAGAAGATTTGAACTCAGCCCTCCTCAACTGCAGGTAATTCATGTGACACTTTGGCTATGTTAAGTTACTTATTACATGTTCTTTCTTCAATGTTTGTTTCAGATTCGATCGTGATTGGAAGAAAATTGAAGCCTTTGTTGGTTCTAAAACTGTTATTCAGGTAATGTACATGGAATCCTGTTATTCAGTTATCCTGAGATTAACCATGATGCTTCTTAGAGCACTTGTGAACTTTTGCTGCTTCTGTTATAATTTTATGTCTAAAACTTGTCATGTTATGAGGAATTTATGCAACACACCCACACCCACACGCGCGCACGCACGCACGCGCACTCTTGTTGACTTTCTTTTTAGGATTTCTGCTTTACATTTTCCCCATGTTTTGGATGGTCAATAAAAATTTTTGCTTGTCAAAAGGAACTTTGGACTGTGGCTATTTTCTGCTTAAGTTTCGCAGTGAGGGTTACATCTCTTGCTGAGCCATTGAATGGAATATCATTTGCCGTCTGTTATCTTTTGCCTTTCACCTTGAGAGATAATTTTGTGGATTCCCAATGTCATGAGCTTATCATAAAGTTGCTGGTTGCAATGTGTGAGTGTAGCTTGCTTTCTGTTTGGTAAATACAAATTAGGTACTGTAAGGTGATTGGACCTGTTCTTGTCTTTTATGCTTCTCTCTTTGACCTGTAGATGTCAGGTAGGTGACGAGTTTTAAGATATTGAATCAGTCTTTGGTTGATTTGCCTGTGTTGCTGGTGAGTCATTTGAACCAATTTGTCTTTGTTTTGATGATCCACTGCCTCTGATGTCAAGTGATGATTATGATTCATGCAGATTCGTAGTCATGCACAAAAGTACTTTTTGAAGGTTCAAAAAACTGGGTCTAATGAACGTGTTCCACCCCCTCGACCTAAGAGAAAAGCAGCTCATCCATACCCACAAAAGGCTTCTAAGATAGGTAAGACTGCTACTTGCGTGTGCCTGCTTTGTTCTGCTTAGTGCTTGGGGCCATGTACGGTAGGTATTCACAGTCTGTCATTGTTGGTTGGCAGCTCCGCTGACGGGTCAACCTACAGGGCACTATCAGAGCGCATCTGTGGCTATTTTTGAACCTGGATACGTTTATCACCAGGATCCTTCATCTGTGCTTACAAATCAAAGTGTTGTTGTACCTACATCATCCTGGACTTATCGGTCTGTGCCTGCAGTCGATTCCTCAAACATGAAGACAGGTGATTTTGTCGCACCTGCTTTCTACGAAATCCATATTTGATCACCTAGCTCTCTATAGTAGAAAAGTGTTCCTGGCGAGTATCCTAAAGTTTGGGCATTTGTTGCGAGCATTTCGTCAAAGTCATTCATCTAGGACCACTCCTATGTTAGAAGTATACCGACGAAAACAAAGAATGCCAGAACACAAAAGATCTCTAAATATTGAGATATAACCTGATTTCTGAAGCCTTTTTTCCCTTCCTAATCATGATCTTGTGGCACTTCTTTTAATGTCTTCTCTGGGAGAAAAAGCCCTCGGGCGGGGGGGGGGGGTGGGTTGCGTTATACTAATGAAGGGGATGTTGGGGAACCAATGAGGAAGCCCTCAAGCATATATCATCTATCAAATAAGTTTTGGCATTTATTGTTTGCTTTTTGTTAAAAGCCATTCTTCGAACTCTTACTCCTATGTTAAAGGCATCCCTAATGTAAAAAGTATCAAAATACAAAAGATCTCTAATCATTGAGATACAACCTCATATTTGAAATCTTCTTTTTCAATTATTATCCTGCATCACTTATTTGGTGTCTTTTTGGTGATTTGAGAGAGGGGGGTGGTTTGAGTTGCATATATTAAGGGGAAGGGAGGTTGCGGAACCAAAAAGCGAGCAAAATGGATAAAGTAACTCGAGAACTAAATATAAAATCTAAGAAAAAAAACTGTCAAGCACTGCAATCTATTGGCTGACTTCACTGGCGAGTTAGTAGTTGGGGCAGTGGAGTTATTGTTTTCCAGAAGTTGGGATAATGGACTGAGATTAAAATATATGAGTATCGGAGCAATGTGACATATGCCAAATGATGATGACTCTAGGTTGGGACTTAGGAATTTTCAAGTGGAGAACCATGGAGGAAAGTTTTTAGTACTTGTGTAGTGTGTTGCTTGTTTTACTCTAAAGATAAGATCTTGGTTGCAGATGATGCAGCAGTAGCGATGCCTGTGATAGCTCCTAATTGTTGCTGCAGCAGTAGCAACGAAAGCGTCAGTGCCTGGACAGCATCTGGTCCTATAGAGAAAACTAATCAGGCTAAGCGCCTCAAAGGTCGGTGCATGTTTGCCACTTTCTATTTAGGTTTTGCTTTGATCTAAATTTGTGGGCAAGGAGTCTCCTGGACAATGATAGCTCAAAATGCTTGTTCTTGATTCCTTTCTTTGCTTTTGGGTTTGTATTAAATATTCCTCGCGCCATTCCTCCACCGTAAGGGGCAGTTTCATCAATTTTTGTGTGATGTAACAAAACAGTGTAGAATAGGTTATGTAGGACTATTGGTCTGCAGTCTTCTTTCTAGAGCGTTATGCATGTATGATTGCTTGTAGTATCTATAGAGTTGGGATACGGGACGGGTTGAGTCGACCTATTTAATAAACGGGCCAATTTTGTGTCGACATTAAAAATAGCTTAGATTTGCTCAAAATTGAAAAATAACATGTTTTCAAGCTAAATGGCCAAATTTGCGTCGACTTCATGTTGAATCCGGTTCGGGTCGCATTACTCTTAGTAACTTTAGGTCGGGTTCGGGTCGGATTATCATGTTGGGTCAGGCTCGCCCCGCTCTAATCTCTCATGTTGCATACCTTTCTATTCATCCCAGTGGATTTTCATCTTGTGCAGTTTGACTCTGGATATCTTTGCCCTACAATCTCTCTATGAGCTAATTTGCGAGTACATAGACTTTCTAATTGAGTAAATGTTAACCTATTCACTGGTGATAGAGAACCATATTTGATGGTTGAGATTTGCTTAATTAAGATCAATGACCCATATTTATCAATTACAGCAGTTAAAAGGAAAATCAATGTCATAGAAATGTGATTTCTGATCTACTTGAGTGGCCTTTAAAACTGCCAAGATATTCAAGTCGGGTCCTAGTCAAAGTTATCCTGATCAATTGATACAAGAACTGTCATACACTTGACATGTTAAATGATTGGGCTACATGTTTCTAACCAATTTACTAGGTAGGTAAATCGGCCATCAGTTATGGGAACCCAATGTGTCTAGTCGACCTTCTCCTCTCGGTATTTCCATGAGACACACAATGTTACTTTATCATGTCCTATGGCCGTTTCAGATGGTACTGTAGCCTTTTGATGAACTAGGTTGATTTTGTTGTGATAAACTCGAATTTGTCAAACTCATCAAACTTTTATAAAGACTTAAGCTATGTTCTCCTCCTGTGTTGTTTTGAGTGTAGTTCCTTTACTTTTTTTTTTTTTTAAAAAAAATTTATTGGTAGGCTTCTAGCTCCTTCTCGAATGGCCCGACACGTGTAATAAATGCAATATTCAATTCCTCTATTAACTTATAAGCATGAAGGGCGAACTGATCATAATCCTTTTCCGGTTTACCTTTCATCTGATGCAGTTATGCCAGATTTTGCACAAGTCTACAGCTTCATTGGCAGTGTTTTTGACCCCTACGCAACTGATCACTTGCAGAGGCTAAAGAGGATGGATCCAATAAATGTTGAAACAGTATGTGTTTAACTCTTGATCCTTGTTTTCCAAGCCTTGAAAAGTTTTTCAAAATTTTTGAATCTAGCCACGGCATTGTGCAATTGTAGTTTGTTCAGTGCTGTTTGAATGCTCTGACTATGTTTGTTCACCTGGCATTTGTCTGGATGAACTTTGAAAAACCTTTTTATTGGTTATGCCTTATGCTTCCTTTGAAACAAGTCACTGACTTTCTTTTCTAAACCTTCTGACAGGTGTTGTTATTAATGAGAAATCTGTCAGTCAACTTAATGAGCCCTGAATTTGAGGAGCATGTAAGTGCATCTTATTGAACTTTCACTCTTGTGCCTGTATACATTGTGATCGACAATAGCCTAAAAGAAGGGACTGTTATTATTTGAACATTTTTTGCATAAAGCGAGCCCCTTGTCTTCCTGTGGAAATGACCCCCTCATATATAATGGTAGTAGGGTATCCCCATACATTGAGGAAATGGGAACTTTGTCGAATAGGGAACTAGTGTGGATAATCCATGTTACTGGGAGTATATCGATTGGGAGGATTTCTGATGGAAACTTATAACATTATTCTTCAAAATATTCTTTGGATTATTTGGAGGTGTGATTTTGTTAGTAGTCTTCATGTGGGCTGTGCTCGGTCTGCTTCTGGTATACTTTCTGGCTATTCATGCTTTCTGATATGCTAGGGTTTACACTTATTGTTTACCCTTTTTGGATAACTTCTTATGCCAGATACATGACGTACAAGTTGGCTTTCAACTTGTAGTTTATGCTTCTTATAGCCTGCTCTCTAGATCATAATCAACCACTTGAAACCTACGTGTGTTTCTATTTTGTTCATGATTCTGATGTGATGCGTTCTGTATGATGCCAGAGAAAACTACTTTCATCATATGACTTGGAGTCAGGGAAAGCCAAGTGTAGCCCTCTGATGCCTGCTCTCAACAGCAAAAAGACCGCAATTCCTGCTATATAGAGGCTGTAACGCTGGAGGAATGAGCTGTCAGTTGTTTCTTTCTCATGTTCTTGATTTCTGTTTCCTTGTTCTCACCGGCATCTATTTATTTTCAAGGCAAGCAGAGCAACATGATTCTTGGCTGATCTTTGATAGATGAATTGCTCGTGTGATATATTCATATATGCTTTTGGAAGTACATGCTTTCTCCGGAGTTGTGTTAGAGGAGTGCAGAGGGAAAAGAGGGCCCTCTATGATGCTGTCGATGTGCAAATGCAGTGCATTGGAGTCGCTTTCTTAAGACACGGGTTTAGGTGTGTAATATACAACTTGCTGTTGTCGTAGGGTTGTATACTGTTTGTGTAAGTTTTGGATGGAGGGTGTGTTGAGATCCTTTGTGGAGATTTCAACGTTCTGTAATAACTGAAAGTGGTTGCTGTTGTGGCTACTGATTATGTGTAAATATGTTTGTTCTTTCTCCTTTTCCATGAGGAATGTTTTGTACGTACTTGACCGAGAATGGAATGTATATATATCGAAGTTGTTCGAGACCTCGAATGATCAAAATTCAAAACCAAGTATGAAAAATGTTCAGTGCAGCATATTTCTTGCAGTATCTGAAATTTAATTTGGTTCGAGGTTTGCTGCTTTGCTTATGAGTTATGACAGGCTCAAAAAGGGGGAAGAGCCTTGCGGGCTTCAAAATAAGTTGTATTTTGCTGAAGTAAAATTTGGCCTGGTCGTTGCCAGTGGTGATGGGAAGCCGAATTGGCCTTGTCGTTGGCAGTGGTGATGGGAAGCCAAGGGCTTTGCATGGTTTTCTAATTCATTAATTTTCTAAAATTTGTGTCACTATTTTTTGCACGCGTAATTGGTGGCAATTGAATGTCATATGCTCAAGTGTCTCTCACCAATTAAATGTTAGGGTTTTTTTTAAAACCCTTTTTATAAGAGTATGTTAATTATACTATTGAAAGGGAGTGCTCTGAGAAGTGGGGAAAAACAAAAATTTGATGAGAACAAGATATAATAAAATGTCCAAATTTTGATAATCGGACTATTGTTGTATTTGCCTTATGGAAGATGTCGTTGGTAATGAAATAATGTCTTATAGCTCAACCAAACGTGCTGTTTAGGGTTTTGGATGTTTCCTTTTAGTAATTGAATCACAATTTGTTTTTTGCCTTCAATGATAATTTTGTCGAATCTCGTTTGAACTGCTTCAGTAGCTTCATCTCTAAGAGCTTTGACTTCTACTACAATAATAGATGTCTCCTTGTAATATATTGCTTCTGCTTTGATTAGCTTGCTCGTCCAATTGCATAAAAGGAACTCGTCTCCTATTAAAGAATTGTTAAGTTGATATACCAAAGTTGATTCTGACAAATTCTATGGAGGGTGATGCCATTTCACAAAGTGGCTAGAGTAGGAGGGGAAGAAAATGACCCCCTAGAGTGATATATTGCCTGCATAAGTAAAGCATATATCTCAACATTCGGGAATGTGATGACATTACATTATACTTGCCTACAAATAGTTGTGCTAGGAAAAGAAAATGAAAAAAAATGAAAGTACACTATTTACATATGACAAGTAAATTACAATGTCATCAAATTATTAAGCGGAACTGTAGAAGTACTTTTAATTCGATGATGGTACGTACAAAACATATGCCATCAAAGTGCAGAGAATTTTATTAGCATTTATAAATTTATTATCTACTGCTTATTTATAATTTTGTCATTTTTTTACAAAAATATTTTCACAAAATTCATATTCTATAAAATGTTTTTCACGAATTCCTATTTTGTGGATCTTCTGGAATAAGCCTCTCTAATCTCTACGGGTAGGGATGTCAATAAAGGTAGGGTTACTTACATCTGGATCTCCCCAAATTCCGCAAAAGCGGGACCCACATTGAGAGGTGTTGTTGTTATTGTTGTATCAAAGTACAGAGAATTATTGGCATTTAATGCATTTAAGTTAAATTATTTGCGTACAAAATTGTTGATTTAAAAGGGAGGAAAAAAAAGGCAATAGGGCGAATCCAAAACAAAGATTGCCATCAAGGTGCTGACTTTGTGAAAGACGCAGAAACGTGAAAGAAAGTGACTCCTGACCAAAAGCGAATAGACTGCTACAAAACACAAATATTGCACTTTCTTGAGGAATCAAGCCTATGATAAACACAAGTGAATATAAAGGGTTCTTCCTTTCTTTAAAATAAAGAAAATTGAGGGTTTTAGTGGAAAGATGTTATTAATGTCTCACGATTAATGAGTTCATTATTATTTTTTTAGAATCTTGGATTGTTCATTTTATTGGGGTGAATTATATTAATCCAATATGCAATAGAAATCATCCATCATATATTGTTTATTCATAAGATTCAAACTTGAAATCTTACTTAAGTGGAATAAGTGTCAAATAACTTCAATTAACCTGTATTGGTTAATGAGTTTATTTATGTATAATATATGCTTTTAGGAAATGAAATAGGAATTGAAATTAACATGCATTGAGATCATTTCTTATTCTTAATATCACTTGTTGATTCAGTTAAAAATAAGAAAAGTTGATTTTAATTGATTTATGTAGGCGAATAAGGAGGGACGAGTGTTATGAAACTCATAATCTAAAGATTTAATTAACATCTTACAGGTGTGATTCTTCATTAAAAAAATCACAAATTAAACATTAGGTATCTGAAAAACAACAACCACCAAAATTACCTGCTTAGCTGACATATCACATACAGATACAACAAGTATTAAATTTCGTAGAAAGCCGTATCACATAAGACTTACTGCACAATAATTTTTATATAATTCTATGTCACTTTTGTTTAAGAAAAAATTATTCGAAAAACAAGGACACCAATGGGAAATTATCAGATTACCCAATGACTTGAGCCCAAGCCCATGCTGCAGCCCAGGCCACGAGTGGGCAGTGGAAGGAGGCGGGTCGCTTTCACCCGACGCCCATTTGAGGCGGTGCAACGCACGCTTTGTAAGGACCGTTGTCTCACTTCTGGAAACCGCGAAGCGCGTGAACCCACGTGGTTGTGATTAACCATGTCTCATTTTCTTTTTCTTTTCATTAATTAATTTGTAAAACATTCCCAATATTTGGGTTTGGCCTTCGTTCCTGCAAACGGAAGAGGGATCACCCTCTCTCTCTCTCTGTCTGTGGCCCCCGTTGTTTCTCTCTCTTCAACCCCCAAAACGATCCAATAAACTGGAGTTTTGAAGGAAGAAGATCGAATGTTGTGTTGATTTTCGCTCTCCTTCGATCCTAATCAGCTAGTTCTTGTGCTACAATTTACCGCCATTGTCATCACTCAACAACAACCAAAAAAAAAAAAAAAAAACCCTAGTTTGTAAACACTCTGTAAATTATCGGGAGAATTGATGATCACTCAGCAGAAACCCTAGAATTTGAATTGCAGTTATCTGGATACGCTTTTTTGAAGGCTGCAGCATTGGAATTCAATGCGGTTGGAGTCAAATTTTTGATTCAGGCGTTGAACTTGTGATTTTCGATTTTGATTCGAGATATTGAGCAGCTGCTCTGTGTATAGATATTTGTATTGGGCTGTTGTTGAGGAAATTTGTGAAATTTTTTGCGGATTACTTGTGAGGTAGCATTGATCGTATGCCGGCTTGATCATGAAGTGAAATGTGTTAAATTGAACATTGAAGGGCCTGTGAATTGTGTTCGGTTGAATCTTGTAAAGCTGATGTCCAAGGGAATCAAGGATTTTCGTGCATTTAAAGATGATTTGTTAGCTTTTGAGGGGCTACTATAGCAATCTTGTACTTCCATTTTGTTTTTACAAATACGGATTTTTGAGGGAAGTGGACGTAGAGGCAAATTTCTGGGTTGGAATTTATTGACAAGAGAGGATTCTGTACAGTTTATAGAGCAAAGGTATATCACTTAATACACGCGGGTTTCATTGGAGAGTGGAGTGGAGTGGAGAGTGGTGCATTTGGTTTGAAAGCTCAGATTGCACATCTTGGAACTGCATTTATACAACACATACCCCGCCAACTCCGAAACATGAGTGGTGATATTGAAGGACTCCCGGTGATGCAGCCAAAGGGCCCCCTCATGGAAGCTCCGAAGTACTTGACCATTTTCTTTATTTGTTGACTAGATTTTGCTTGGGGTGTTTTTCCTTGCTTTCTGGATTTGATTTGTGATGAATTGGCCACTAATTCCACAGGAAGCCAAAACGAGCATATACAAGAGAGTTTCTTTTATCATTAAGTGAACTTGAAGTTTGTAAAAAGCTACCAAATGGGTTTGATGAATCCCTTTTAAGGTAATGGATTCATTTTTTGGCCTGCAACTGCTGTTCCTTTAAGGCATTTCCATGTGTTAGCATCCTTCTTTTTTTTCTTTTTTTTTTAAATTCCTGATTCATTAGTATGGGATAATGATGTACAGCGAATTTGAGGATGCATCCCATGGCAGCCCAGACCGTCTGCGAGGCGTAGGAACTTCATCATTGCAAGGTTTCAGACGGACTGATTATGGGTCATCTGTGCCAACTAGAGGAGATTCAGGTGGCTATTCTAGGGGACCGCACAGGTGGGACAGCCGTTCTAGTGGACGAGGTGATACTGACTCAGATTCAGGTATATGGCTTGTACTCATCATTATCATGATTTTATACATTTTTTTTCGTCTTACGCTGCTCCATTTTTCACGTCATGTGTTTTGTGTTGAAGCATTTCTTTTAACTTCTGCTCCTACACCACTGCATTGGGTAGAGGACATATTGCATATGTGGATTAGGGATGCACTTGTTTTGTAGATCAATTCATATCAAAAGGAGCTTAAATCTGAATTACTTGAAGACGGAAATGAAATTAACTGAGAGCCTTAAATTTTTATGTGAATTTGTGGTTATGCGCTTATGTAAACTCTTGATTGCAGCGTAGGCCATATGAGTGTGCATTTTGGATTCTGCCTAGAGAGAGTGTGATTAAGGCTAGTAGTCTAGTCTAGTTGCAAACATGAAGCTATAACAATTTTTTTTGGCACAGTTTTATCCTCCGGCAGTGTTTAAGGAACTTCTTCCTCATAACAAAAAAGAAAAAGGAAAAACCTAAGTTATAGCTAAAACTTGCCCAAAAAACTTGGATTTCAGTTTCATTTAACAGTTGTTTGTAATAGTGGTTTGAGGGAGGAGATACTGCCATGGGTTGAAACAAAAGAGATATTTCATAATGTTATGTTTGGGAGGCCTGTCAATTTACAATTACAGTGTTAATTGTTGTCAATATCCTGTCGTATGTTATTCAACTCATCATCATGTTGCTCAGAGTCAGGAAGGTGTTATGGCAGCCTCGCAAGGTCTGGGCAGCACCCTGAGCATGATGGACTTCTTGGAAGCGGTTCATTTCCAAGGCCTACTGGATATGCAGCTGGTGCATCATCTCCAAGGTTTCGTCCAAATAGCAGCTTCCACCTTAACAGGAGCAATGAAGCGTATCAACCCCCTCGTCCATTTAAGGTAATTTTCTGTCTCTATGCTACAGTGACATTGTTTATGAACAATCAACAGCTTGAAGATGTGCTGTGTGATAATTCTGCATTTACTTCAGCAATGTGGACCTTGGAATTAGGACTGCAAAATTAGACGTTTTATGGTGCATTTTGTTGTAAGAAAAGGGGGTTAAGTCCCAGTAATGAGTAGTGCCAGGCATGTATGTTCACCAAATTTTATCCACTTCTCCAGGCAGTTCCTCAGTCAAAGAGGGCAACTAAGGACACTTATAATGATGAGACATTTGGTTCAGCTGATTCTACAAGTGTGAATAAAGTTGAAGAGGAAAAAAAGAGAAGAGGTATATCTCGCCTCATCTACATTACCAGCGTTGATGAGCATTTGTTGGACATAATTTTACAGTTTTACTCCACGCCACTTATATTTCTTTCGAATTTTCTGCTGTTTTTTCTTTAGTTCACTCATTAAACCTGATCCAACTGTTGAACCTTTTCTATCCCAGCCGAATTTGAACTGATGAGGAAGGAACAGCAAAAAGCTCTTCAAGAGAAACAAAAATTGAATTCAAGCAAGATTGAGGATTCCTTATCTGACATCACAGAGCTCCTTGTAAATCCTACTGATGGAAAAATGTCCGATGACTTACATAAAGTACTGAAGCAAGCACAGCAGGATAACTCTGGCAAGACTGTTTCCAAACCAACTCATCCATCAAGACCATGTGTGCCCCCAGGCTTTGTGAATAGTACTGTTGATAACAGCTCCCCAGTCAAAAGTCTTATGCATGGTGAACTGTTAGAGGTGAGTGTTTTTTGCTCCCCCCCCCCCTTCCTTCCCAGCGAAACAATTCATGACAATTCTTTCCCTGAGTTCAGTGTGAGAGTACTTGCTATGATAAAGACGACTCAATATGGATCCCAAAGGGACAGGGCATTGGGAGATGGTGATGTACACAGTCTTGCGCCCAAGGTGCAAGTAGATAATAATTCAACGTATAGGATGGTTTACTTATCATAGAAGATAACACTGCCTTTTTTCTTTTCTTTTTTGTTTTTTGGTTGTTGAGGAAATGCCCCTCAATCCCCATAAGGGTCCTAACGGACAAAGATGAAGAGAAATTGTTGCATGAGTCTTCTGTTTTCATCTTGTTGGACAAGCTGAATGTTGTAGGTGAAAAGGCAATAGCCTTTCACACCGGAACCGGTGAATTTTTTTAAAGAAAAGTGGGAATAATGAACACAAAACAAAAAGTTGATTGGAGAAATGTTCTTATTTTACTTGATCAGCCAACTATTTTCTTAGAGTTGGGTGAAGAGATTGGGGATGGTTTCTAACATCTTGGACTCTTAAACAAGGAAATGTTATGGTTTCTTCAGTCATTGCTTTAATGAAACTGTTTGTGCTCGGATATGAATCGCGTTGCCTGGGCTGCAGTTCAAAATTTGATTATCTTCTCTACCCCCTCCCCCCGCCCCCCCAAAAAAAACACACTCAATAGGGAAAGAAGAAGAAATTACAAACTGGATTTCATTTCTTGCTGATGAGAATTAAGGCTATAGTCATAGTCTTTCTAGCTGCATTTTGGAGTCAGATTATTTTCCACATCCATTAAGTGCCATCTCCAATGATAAAAGCACCTCCACCCAGTGTGGATCTTGGTGGAGTGAAGTTTGTGGAGTCTAAATTTAGGCAAGCTTCTGGCTGAGAAGATGTTTCCGAGAAGCCCACGAAAAATTTTTCTGAAATGTGAGGGATTAGCATATTTCTGACAAAATTGGAAAGAAGTTAGGAAGGAGATTATTATAAGATATGAAATAAATACACGGCTAGTTACATCAACAAGCGTTAAATATGAATAGCATAGTGCTAGAAGCAATCAAATTTTCTGAACTAAAATGATAGAGGACTCCACAGTCCACATTGAAACGCATTAAGGGAATCAACACTAAGTACATGGGTAACTATATCTGTACTAACAAATACAAGAGGCATGGGACGTAAGTGAACAATATTGAAAAAGTAGAGATATTCCTATGTAAGCTCTGTGAACATAGTCTTAGATCGTCATGAACTCTGTTCAAGGGTCATGTACGCACTAATTTGCTAGTGATCCAAATTTGATGTGAAAAACTCAATCCAATTGTCAGTTTTTTTTCCCGTTGCTTTCTTACAATCCAAAGGTTAGTCTTGCACCTTGTTACTGATGCGCATAGAGGTCTCCTCTAAATGTGTTTGAATTTTTGAAAATTTGAGCCTGCCTTCCCTTATCGAAGAATTTTGATGGCAGTGTTTAGCACGTTGAGCTTTGAGAAGCTAGATTTTGGAAACTGCTCTTCTTGTATTGTGTTTGTTGGAGCTTACTCATAAAATTGATGTAATGTGTGATGTGTTTGGCCATCTATGCTGGAGGACTGATGTACTATGTGGAGGAGTTTACCATTAGGGTATGGGGGTGCCTGTGGTTTGTGAGATGTGCTAGCTTCTTTCACCATAGTATGTAGACCTTGTGTGGCAGCAGTCTAGTGGGTTAAAAAGCCTTATTGCTATATAGTCATAGCTCTCTTTTTCTTTCTTACATCAGAAAGGTATCAAACGAGGTGATGTTGGAATGGCAAAGGTGATGTTGATGACAACTCTAGAAAAGTTTGCCATGTAAATTTATTCATATACTTCCGTTGCCTACAAATAAATAGAACAATAAATAAACTAAAATATAAATGTTAGCAGTGATGTTTGCAGATAAGACTGCCTACACATGTATTTGCCCATACCCCTTGAAAGCAGGACTCACGCTGGGGGTGGTGGTGGTGGTTAACGTTGTCGTATTTTGGCAGCTCCCAGTGATTGATGGTTAAGCTTGGACACAAGGAGGTTGTGTGGTTAGCCTTTGACTGTTTGTGACCTTATGCCATCCGTTTTGGACTTTTGATCCTTTAAAGCTTGTCATACTTTCGCCTTGTTCTTCTGTCTTTGCCCCTTGTTTACCATACTTATAAGTAATTTATTGTGAACCGTTTATGGTTCTGCACTTTGTGTTCCAGAGTTTATCCTGAACTATACATGACGCACCATCAATTCCTTCAGACAGATGTAATGACTTCAATTGTGCATGCACTCTCTTTCAATGAACAACTTCATTGTCCTCCAAGGATGCCTGAAGTAATCATAGTTATGATAGCATCATACCTCCTTTGGGTGGGTTGCGCCGAAAGTGTTTATTGTAAGTTGTCACTGTGCATTGGAGCTTCTATCTCTGTAGCTGCATCAGCTTTAAACCTGGTGCACATGAATGAATGGAATCCTATTAGATGTAACCAATGCTTTGAGTGTAGCAGCAGATTTAGACTGGTCACTGGGTCCACTGGAATCACCACTACTTTCTATTCGACATTTGGTCTGCTTCCTTCCAACCCCCCCCCCCCAAAAAAAAAAAAAAAAGCCTCTGTTATGCAGTGTTGATAATGTAAGGGGAAGGTAAGGCTGCTTATGTCAGCACCTACTAGATGCCTTGTCTGGATTCTAAGGTTCACACTGGTGGTTATGGCTATACTAGAACCTAGCTTATCCTTGCAAATTGTTATGTGCTTAACATAATCTAGGTCTTCGACTTGGCCATTTCCTAAATTGCTTTGGCTTTTCTGGTTTAAAATGGTCCATGCTCCTGTGTATGTTGGAATAATTGTCCTATGCTTTACAAAAAATTGGGGCGAACTCGACCATTGTAGCATTTACTGTTGTGTTCTTTTCCACAAACAATTAGTCATATATTGTTTACTTTGATGTTACTACTAGTGATATATTGTTTACTTATATGTGTTTTTGGGTATTGGATTGTACCTAATATGCGGGATTGGAAATTGGAATTTTCCTACCAATATGCTGTTTGACTCGTATGGTTTTTAATTATTAATTTATTATGAGCTATGTATGTTTGTCACTCAGTATCGTTAGCTCCTTTCCTGCCTGCACTCTTTCCATTTCTCCGCCACTTTCTCCCGGGGGGGGGTGGAGAGCTCTAGCAGCAAGTCCATGATTTTGGATGAGGAATAAGGAAGTTAGCTTTGCTGATTTGTTTGTTAAATGTGGTGAATGATAATGTTTTCACGTGCAAACAATTTTCAAGTTCTTACTCGGTTCTGAGTGAGCAACTCTGTAGTTCTTCCATTCTTTTTGTTGTTGACATTGCCATCTTTGTGCTTGCATCTTTTGCTGCTGTAGGTTGGAAAAGTTGAACTGGATAACAGTCATCAGGATATCAAAAGCACAGCTCAGGAAAGTGATTCCCACAAATTGCAGTGTGTGACCATCCCATCTGCTTCAGAATCTGGAAACATGATGGGCATGCCATCAGTCCTTCATGGTGCTGATCAAGTACAAAAATCAAATCTTACAGATGTGAGCGAACCCCTTGATGATGGTGAAATTTTGTGGCTTGATCCCGAGATAGCTGGGCATAAGATACTGGGTAAGTCGGGTCGTTCAACGTCCATTTTAGAGAAGCTTTTTGGCAGTTCATTAAAGGCAGGCGGTGATGGTGCATCTAAGCTTGTTGAGGTATTTTGCTTATTTATTAATTTTTCGCTTTTTGTTGATGTGTGAATTTAGTTTTTTGTAACTCACCTGTGGAGTTGTGGAACTTCTGAAATAAGATCCTGCTCTTCATGCGTTGTGTGGGCTGCATCTGGAAGGTATTTGCATTTTGAGGAATCTTTGTGCAAACCTCGTGGGATTTTTCCCCCAGTTGTGCTTCAACAGTCTATTCTTTTGTTCATTTACATGAATGATTTTGTTGATGCTGGATGCCTCAAAGACTCATTATATATGTATGAGAGAATGTTGACCTTCATTTGCATCAAGTTTAAGAAGAATGTATTTAGGACCCACCAAAGATTCAAAATGCGGTTTCGGTATGTGGCAATCATGTTCAATATCGCTGTTGTCGTGGGGCGAAGATGCGGTTCGCCCAAGTGACCCACTATGTTACTCAAACTGGCCACCGGTGTCTGACTCTCTCTGACTTGACCCCATGTGTGATTGTCATAATTCCTCCTTGTCTGGAAATTTTGAATCCATGTGACTCACTATGTTACTCAAACTAGCCACTGGTGTCTGACACTCTCGGACTCCACACCATGTCTGGTCTCCAGAACTGCTCATTATCTGGAAAATTTGCATATGTTTAGTCTAAATCGAAGTGTCAACTGTTGAGTTTTGTAAATGCCCATATCCTTGTTGGAGTGTCAAATGTCTAGCAAGGACGCTTAAGGTGAAGTCAAGAACTCTAGTAACATGGAAGACTAGCTTGTTCCAATATTATGCTTGTTATTATATTTATTTTGAGTTTTGGTGATATTTTATTATGTAACCAGGATCAGAATGCAAAAGTGGATGATAGATGGAGCCCTAATGCACTCCAATCCAAGTTTGCCAGCTGGTTTCTTGAAGAAGGTAAGCTCTAGTCAAATACCTCCGCCTTTCAAATTTCAAGCTTGTCATACTATGGGAAACTAAAAGTTTCAGGCAACATTATCTATTACTTCCAAAAGGAACGAGCATCTTTGATCTTCCTCTATTGACTTTGGATTCTGAATTGGGGGGTGGGGGAAGGCAAAAGTTTTAAGCAACTGATATTAAACTTGTTATGATTTGGAGCATGCTTAGTTCCTTACCTGTTCTTGCAGACAAGAAAACTTTTGGGGATACATCGCAGGGTAAGCCACATGATCTGCTTGCTCTCATTGCTGGGAGTGAGAAAGTTGGATGTGACATGTCTGATGTTACGTCAGTGGCACCAATATTGCCGCCTGAGATGAAAGCTAGGGGGCACATGGCTCCCAAATCAGCAACTGCAAGTTCAACTGCCTGTATATCAGAAATATTTTCAACTAGCAATGCTGCAAACCATGAGCCTGCAGTGCTTACATGTGAAGATCTTGAGCAATCAATTCTCTCAGAAGTGGGTGGAAGCGGTTCAGCTTCTCAGCATGCAGAGCCAGAAATGTTTGCTGTAGATGAGAAAGGTGCAAGCTCTGATACTGGTGTTGACAACCTAGCTTCGCGACATCTTCTTTCCTTGCTTCAGAGGGGAATGGGATCCAAAAATGTGGTGTCAACCTCAGCAGTGGAAGAGGGATTCCCGGAGAGACCACGTGATCAGCAAGGAGGGGAAACAGATTTGATTCTTAGCGATATCAATGCAATTCCTGAAAGATTAAATAGCTCAGGCAAAACCCTGACCCTTGAGGCCCTCTTTGGGGCAGCTTTCATGAATGAGCTGCACTTTGCCCAGCAAAATTCAGTTGGGTCTGTGAGAACTGGTTTTAAAGAGCCCCAGGGCTTACCTTTTTTGGGTTCAGATGGTGCAGGCTTTTCTTCCGCTGTCAATGAAATTGGAAATGGAATAGGTAGCAGTGACAAGAGCATTTTCATGTCAAATAATGGAATCACAAAAGTAGATAATGCCGGGCACCTGTTGGGTGTTCATGACCATGTAAAGGAATTGGATTTTTCAACCCCACTAGCTGGAGTTGATTTGAAGTTTGGGGGGCTTGATAAGGGAATTGAAGTACGACTTCCTGAAGAGGATAACTTGATTACTCTCGGTGATCGTATTAATGCCCGGAGCTCCATCATGTCGTATGATTCAAGTTTGTCTAGGGCAGATTTGCTACACTCATTAAATTCATCAATTAATACTGGTCAAAAGTCAGGAGCCCTTGGTGCTGCTCTTGAAGATGAAAGATCCATTATCAGAGGGCGAGACTCACTTTTGTTTCACGGTCCTCATCAGATGGTAAAGCCTGAACTTCCATACGAGAATCTGCGCCCACAGGTGTCTTCTCCTTATCTTTGTGCTTCACAAGCCAGCCATCGGAAGCCATTGTTTGATCCTTTAAATCCACATGATGATCATCTCGATCCACATATGAAATTCATCCCTCCGGATGCTCCCATTCATCATCAACTTCCTGTAAATATGGGTCACCGTCCTCTTCCACACCACGGTGCTGGTCACCAAGGCTTTGATCATCCCATTCCTCCTGCCATCTTACAGCAGATGCACATGGCTGGCAATCTTCCTTCTCATGTCGCTGGGCCTTTTCCTGGTGGCCCACCAATGCCTCCTCACTCTAGTCATAATCCAGCCAGCTATTTGCAAGAGCATAATCCAACGCAAGGATTCCCATTCGGTCAGTGGCAGCCAAACTTCGGAGGTCCTGGAATGCCCCCTCCTGGTAAAGTTTGGGCTCAAATGCATCTTTTTCTTGCACTGTCGTCGTTCTATTCCCTTGGGACATATGTGTCTATCCTCTTTCATAGGCTTTTCTTGGCTATATTCTGTCTAGAGATTGGGGATTTGTTGGGGGCTTTGGAAGCATAGTTTCTCTCGAGTCTCGGTTCTTATTTTGTTTGTTTTTATTTTTTTGACACCTAATTTGGAAAACAATGGCCATAAAGTTTTTGTTCTAAGTTGAAGCCAACGTTACATCATCTCAGGCGTATTCGTCACCTAACTTGGAAAACATAATCATCAACATGCAGTACCCAATACATATCGAGGTGTCTAAGTTGACTTTTTTCTGTTTTTTTTTTTTTTTTGGGGGGGGGGGTTATATTAATGATTTGGTTATAGTGGATTACAGGAGCCAGCCTTTTGCATAGTTGCTTGAAAATTTGTGATCCTCTCCTGCTTTTGCTCTTGTTCTGAGCTTCTGATGGTTAACTATGGTTGGTCATCTTCTCATTTCTGATGTTTAGGTCCTGAGTTCGGTGGCGCTTACAACCCCCCAGAGGCATGCCAAAGGCTACTGGAAATGGAACTTCGTGGAAATCCAAGACAAGCACATCCTTTTGCGGCAGGTGGTCATGGTCGATCAATTCATGGACCTGAACTGGACATGGGTTTTAGTTACAGATAGTGTTAAAAAGATTCTGATTATGGTTGTGTTATGAAGAGAGAGAGAGAGAACTATATGCCATCATATTCTTTTTTCTACAGCCCAAATGACTTTTGTAGGATGGGTTTTGGTGTTATATGGTTACCAACTAATTGTGAATAGTGTAATTTTGTGTTCCTGGCGCTCCCGGAGTACACATTTATGTTGTTTCTCATAGATTTCCCCCTTTTCCTTTTTACCCCAAGAATTTTCGGACGAAGAGAAAAGACTTGAAAAGGAAAGTGAAATTTTTCGTTCATCGTATCACAAATGTTATGATCATGACAAGCTTCTCAGGGGAAGAAACTGAAAATATGATGTTTCTCTTCAAATTTTACTTTGAGTTTGTGCGAGGTAAGATATGAAGTTTAAATAACTAAAAAAGTCCAGATTTTTGGAGTAAGAATGAAAATAAGTCTGACGATGTTAAAAAAAGGTTTGAATGCAAAGTTATCTAATCCAATATTTGTTTGGTGAGTTCTTGAAGTGTCAGTTCTGCTTGCATGGGATTTGGCAAGATTAAGATATATGTCGGTTTTTTTATGCGAGTATCACTTTTTACGTAGAGATTGATTTTATTTTTTCTCATATTGTTATCAATTTAATAAATTCATCTCTGATATTGACTTATTCATATAAAAAAAAATAAAGTTTGGTGTGGAACTAAAAGAGCTGGACTTCAATGTATGCTTTGCTCTTATGTTTTCGGCCATGAGAGGTCTGTATTCTGATGTAAAGGGAGAGGTGGAAATGTGGAATGTTTCCGAGTGTACATTTGGTGGTAAGGAAGGATCCTCTTTTTTTGAAAAAAATGTCTGAGCCCGGGTTCGAACCGGGGACCTCTAGTGTGTGAGACTAGCGTGATAACCAACTACACCACCCAGACGTTGGTGTCAATGGGCATTTATATATATATTTCATGCATCTTAAAGAAATGGGAAATGCCCACAGCTAATCCTCAAATTGGAGCTCAGTAGATGGTAGTGGCATTCTTCTCGGTGACGAGGAGGTAGTCTCCTCTCTCTTTCTCTCTCTCTCTCTCATGGCGACAATGGCTTCCCCATCGTTGCTGCAGTCGACATCCTCCTCCATCCACGGCCAACGCGCCGCCGTGCGCTTCCCTGCACTCAGAAGCTCCTCCTGCCGTTCCGCCAGAGTCTTGTCGGTTAGGGCTGCCAAAGTGGCTGTTCTCGTCGACAAATCGGAGGTCGAGAAAGTCCACCGCCTCAAGACCGCCTATCTTGAGAGAATCGTCCCTGTCCTCAATGAAGAGTTCTCTTACACCAACGTCCACCAGGTCTCTCTCTCTCTCTCTGCGCGTAGCTGTTTTCCATTTCATGTTGTTGGATTGTTGCATTGAATTTGAAATAATTCAGCTTCCGATGCGAAACTATGTGGAAATAGGGAGCATCGGTATAATTTTTGGCGGTTTGTTTGGGGTTGAGCATATAAATGATTAGATATGGGGTTGTTTGCCAGTTATTCATGCGGAATTCCTTTCTGATTCTTCAAAGTTCAAGGGTTTTGTAACTCGGATAACGTGATACCTGAATGAATGAGGAAAACTGCTCGAAATCTGTAGTGTTTAATGTGTTTGTTCTTCCTCAGAAATCTCTGATTTTAGTCATATACCAATGGAGGTTTTAGTTCTTGAGATGTTGAGTTGAAGAGGGTCATTGTTTGTTGTTTGTGAATTCAATTTTGTGCAGGTTCCCAAGGTTGAGAAAATAGTGGTGAACTGTGGAATAGGAGATGCTGCACAAAATGCGAAGGGTCTGGATGCTGCTATGAATGATTTGGCACTAATTACTGGGCAGAGACCAGTGAAGACCCGAGCTAAAAGACCTATTGCCAGTTTTAAGATCAGACAAGGTCAGATCCTGGGGATTAAGGTCACACTTAGAGGAAAGGTAAGCCTATCTTTTCACTTTTGCTGGTGTTTAGTTCATTTTATCTGTGAATTCCTTTAGAAATTTTCTTTGTTTTGAATCTGAGAGCCTTGATGCTTCATTTCTGTGTGATATGTTACCTTGATCTTGTGGGACATTGGTACAACTTCATTGTGTTTAGTGAGCAGCATGAGCAATCAATCCAGAATAACAGACGAATGGGAAGGAACTAGTCATGAATTGTTCTTTGCTTCCTGGTTTTACGCAAATTCAATGCAATCAAAGAGAGCTTAGGGAAGAGCTGAGGACTGGCTATGTGGTTCCTTCTACTATGGTAGTCATATTATGGGTGGAAACTGCTATGTTGGTACTGTCTGCAGAATTCATCAGATTCTGATCAGACTCAAATGAGATTCACGCGCACCATTAAGTGCATCACACTTTCAACAATTACCATTTCTATGACAATAGTGGTTTGGAGAATTGAGTGGCTTTATGCATTGTGGGTTGTCATTTGTCAACAATTACTACACGACTGATATGCAGGCCTTCTGGGTGCCTTGGGCATTAACCTCTTTCAGCCATTCTCGATGCGTCATTTTAGATCCTCATGCTAAAGATCTTATGCGCACGCTTGCTGTGTGCTTTGTGCATGTGTTCCACTTGGTAAACTAAGTCACAGGCAGAGTGCATTTGTTACTGCTAAGGTCTAAGTGAACATATGTCTATGCTCGAAAAGAAGGGGGGAGGGTCTCTCTCTTTGAGATATCCATTTACTGACGTCCCTAACATCTACTCTTTATTGTCAATTGAATGTTGCAGTTCATGTACGCATTTCTGGACCGTCTTATCAACTTGGCCCTTCCTCGGACAAGGGATTTCCAAGGTGTGAGCCCCAACAGTTTTGACGGGCATGGGAATTACAGCATTGGGTTCAGTGACCAAGGTGTGTTTCCTGAGATCAATCCTGAGGTTGGCAGCAAGGCTAGAGGAATGGATGTATGCATAAAGACAACAGCCAAGACAGATAAGGAAGGCTTCAGGCTGCTGGAGCTAATGGGGATGCCGTTTAAAGATGATGATGATGTTCAATCTGATTTTGAGTATTGACGCAAGAAGTTGAAGTCTCATCACTTCGGCTCCAAATGAAGGGGAAGGAGGTAGAAATTAATTATCCTTGTGAAGGACCCCTTTTTCTTTGCATTCTTCGATCTATAGCTTATTTTGGCATTGGATCATGCCATGTAACGGAAAAATGGAATCGCTTTTGTTTAAACAATCCTGTAATCGTCCTGTTCATGCTGATAGAGAGATCTTCACTTGAGAAAGTACATCAAGATCCCCGTTTTGTTGTATTTGCCAGTAATGCGTTATGTATGATATGATCACTTATGTTTAGTATGGAGGGGGATTTTAACCCAAGTGTCTAGGGTTCAATTCCTCATGATTTGTTTGTTTAAAATTGACTAAGGTTCAATTCTTCATGACTTATTTGTTTAAAATTTATCTTTCATTAAATAAGATCTAAAAGAAAAATACAACGGAAAGTAAAGAACTGTATGTAAGTACTGGTCTGATCTATCATTATCCACCAATGTAATCGAAGCTTAGGTTCGTTACCGGGCTTGGTTACATTATGCGGTAAGCCTTTGTTGGATCTAGTCTGCTTTGTGTGCTTCTCCACGTTAATCTACTTAGCCCTGCAGTTTTTGTTGGTAAATTTTAATTTATTAATTTCAACCAATTTCAACCTACTTCACCAATTTCAAAAAAAAAATTCTAATTTTAACTCACTTTAACTCATTTTCCACTATTTTAATTAACTTCTGTCTATCATATAAAAAAATATACCAATTTTAATCTATTTCAATTCATCTCAACTCATTTCAACAAAAAAAATATCCATTTTTCAATTTACTTCTACCAATCTTAACTAAGTTCACTCATTTTTCAACTCATATTTTTCAACGGAAAAAACAAACCTTTAATTAATGCTGCACAGGATGCGAATGGATGGACAATTTACCGACACGCACAAAAAAATAATCCACTATTATCTGCATTTGAAGAAATGTTCAAAAACAGTTCTTTCAAGTTTATATCCGAAATTATCAGCTCACTGCAAATTCTCCTCCCCCTAATACTTAGAAGCCAGACTTTGCTGAATCCCCATAAGTTGGTACATGATCATGATTATGATTTGGGGGGGGGGGTGGGGGGAGGGAGAACCAGTGGCCTACATAAAACTTGAATCTTCACTTTAAAATTTTCTGAGCCACTACTTTCCCCGTCCACATAGATAGCGAAAACTGAATCAAATTCTCTCTTCAAGCTCGCACAAAATGGCATCCTTTCTT
Source organism: Carnegiea gigantea (assembly GCA_029747015.1). Taxonomy (NCBI): domain Eukaryota; kingdom Viridiplantae; phylum Streptophyta; class Magnoliopsida; order Caryophyllales; family Cactaceae; genus Carnegiea; species Carnegiea gigantea. The sequence goes on along the minus strand of JAKOGI010000017.1, from coordinate 2,120,594 downwards.
TCACAGGCTTCCACTGCACCTCACCTGGCCAAATATCCCAATCAATATGCAATATTTAATCTTCATCTTCATCATCATCATCATCATCATCATCATCAATACTCTCCCAAAATCTATAGACTCAAATGCTCTGCACAAAAACAGGACAATTTAGCATCACCCACGACTACCAGTTCATCATCATCATCATCAACAGCACAAACCCAGAAAAAAAATGAGCCTGAAAATGTAGTGCTGAAAATAGCATGGTATGCTTCTGAGCTACTTGGCATAGCTGCTTCCCTCTTCCGATCATCGCCCTCGGGGTCGATTGAGGAAGGTTCGGATCTTTCCGGTGATGGGTCCGGACCCCTGGATCGAGCTGTGGTGGTGGAGACTATTAAACAGGACTTTCAAAGATCTTATTTTGTCACTGGTATGCAAGGTTTTATGCTCTGTTACTGTTAACCTTCTGAACTTTGTTGGCTTCTTATTTAAGTAGTAGTGATGGTCAAATGAGCTGGTTGGTCTGCCCATGTTGGTCCAGGCTGGTGGTTCTAGTAACTAATTAACTAATTCGGCTTGACTAGGCTTGGCTCGAGAAAGTAAACGAGCCAAGCTTGGTTGGGCTATGTAATATATGGGTTTGTAGCTCAGATTCATCAACCATTTGGTGTGTAACTAGCTGTACTTGGCTTGAGTGATAACTTCTACGAGCCAAGTTCGAGCCAAGCTCCGCACCAGTCCAACGCAGCTTGGCTCGACCGGTTACTTTTAGGAGGTTTATTGAGCCATGGTTAACCTAGTCTGACGGGATATACAACATTGCAAACCAACCCATTATGATACACGACTGTTAATTTCAGGAAATCTAACGGTAGGAGCTTATGAAGAGAACTGTGAATTTGCTGACCCAGCTGGTTCATTCAGAGGGCTTGGAAGATTCAAGAGGAATTGCACTAACTTTGGATCTCTAATTGAGAGATGTAACATGAAACTCATGAAGTGGGAAGACTTTGAGGTAAGCTTTCTTTTGTTAAGATGGCTGGTGTATGTTTCCTAACGTGACTTGATTGATTACTTGATACAGGACAAGGGAATTGGGCACTGGCGTTTTAGCTGCGTCTTGTGTTTCCCTTGGAAGCCTATCCTTTCTGGTACGTCTTTTATCCTATATTTTTTTCTATTTAAACGACCGGTTTACTCCCCAGACTCTGCGAAAGCAGGACCCACACTGAGAGGAGTTGTTGTTGTTGTTAAACGACCGGTTTACTTTTTAATTTAGATTGTCTCGAAATGTGTTTGTGGTTTCTTTTTTAGATTGCCTCAACATTGTCCTGAGAAGTTGAGACGTTCGTTGTAGCTTTGTAATTATGTTACACATTTTTATTGAAATATGTTCTCATCGGTTCATTTTATTTCAACTAAATATTTATGAGATCTCAAATAGGATGGTCACTTTGAAGAAAAAAATGTGGAAAAATCTATATTGCAGGACTTCATCATGTGTATTAGTGTTTAAAGTTCTGAAACTTTACATTTCAAAGATCATTAAACGATTAGATATTATGTCATTTAACATAATTAAAAATTAAATATTGTTGCAGCTACAGGATGTACAGAGTACTATTTTGATCCAAAATCAGGAAAAATATGCAGGTAAGTTAAGTTTTGCGTATTGTGAATTATGCTAAATTTATGCTTGTCTCCCCCCCCCTCTTCCCACAAAAAAATAGTATTTGTTCATGAATCTTTATTTTTTTTCCCTTTTCTTTCATGACTTGTTATAATTTGATTTTCTTATGTTTGGACATATATATAGGCATGTGGAACACTGGAATGTCCCAAAAATGGCTCTACTGAAGCAGATTTTCAAGCCAAGTAGAAAGATCACTCGCAAGGAGAATTAGGAGATTAATTCCTAAGATATCGATATCGAAAGTAAATATGTGTAAATGAGAGCTTGTGGAAATGTAGAGAAGGACAATATTTGTCACTAGTATAAGAGGAATTTGTACACCTAAGTCCATGTGAGTATGATTCATTTCTCAGTTTGTAGTGTACGTTGACGCTGCAATATAGCTGGTAGCCTGGTAGACCTTCCACGATTTGATTTTAATCAGCTAAATTCCTATCCCTAGAACAGGTTTTTCTTGAATTTATTGATCAATATGTTGCGTTAAATGTTAATATCAAATATAAGGTACAAGATCAATTGGTACATGCACATTTTGGTCCTCAACTAAACAGCTTTCAAGCAATTAATTTTTTTTTTTAAAAAAAAATAAGACTTCGAGCTTCTTGGTCAAAATTAAAAATAGTGAGTATCATCCCCTGTTTTGAAAGTTTAGATTCAACTGAAATCGCTGCACAAAATAAATAAATAAATAAATAAATATAATATATATATATATAGAGAGAGAGAGAGAGAGACAACAGTTGACTGGTTGACCTTGACCCATTAAGACCTTTGTAAATTGTAAACCGGCAAATGGCCTTCTGCTCTCACAGCAAGCTTTGCTGAGTCTCTCCCATGGCGTTTCCTTATCTGGAAGTTGTCATTGGTACGTTTCTTGCCCCGTTTTCTCTCTCTTCAACTTACAGTGTGCGTTTCGATGGTTTTCACTTGATTTCCACTGTCTGTGTATTCCATTTGAAGCTCTTTCCACTGTCTTAGTGCCGCTTCACTATTTCTCGTTCTTGAAGTTCTACTTACTGTAAAAAATTTATTTCCTTTCTGGGTTTGATCGCGATGATTGTTCAAGCGATCCGGCTTTTTGCTTGATTTTTGGTGTTATATGCCGTTCTTGCATATTTTCGACTTTTCCCTCCCTTTTTAACTGACTTTATTCCACTGTGTTGTAATGTAATGTAATTTTGGATTTGTTAGGGTTTTCTTTTAAAGTTCCCTTGACTAAGGTAGGCAATGAATTGGGTTCCCATTGAGTCAGGTGGATATACCCGTTTAAAATAAGGTCAATAATGATTAGCATGTTAGCCTATTAACGCCGTATTTAATGATCTAATATTTTTGTCAACTTATCTGTCCTCTTAATTTACTCGTTACACTTCATAAATTTATTACGTTTATCTTATAATTTATAAGTAATATTCTTTATTTATTGTCTTAATTTACTTGTTACACTTTGTTAAATTTATTACCGATAACTTACAAGTAATAATGATTATTATATTTAGGTATTTTGCGCACGATTTTTCCATGTTAAAATTATTGGTAAAGAGTGGGTCGACCTTTGGTCGGCTAACCCAGTTTTTTTCATAAGGAAAAGCCCAACCTAGCCCACTTTATTAATGTGCTAACCCTAACCAACCTGACTTGGTCTGTTGCCTGTCCGTACTCCGGACTCTGTGTATATCGAATTCTAGAAAATTGCTTTACTTCATTGGTGTGGCACTTTAGCTGTTGCAAGAGGGTAAATTTGAACTGATATCTGGCAACATTATTACAAAAAATATGGTATTGTGGTCGTGTCTTTTGTTATGCTGAATGGTGGCTCATTTGAAGTACAACGGTGGGGTGATGATTTACACAATAACCAATGTTGTTGTTGAGGGCGGTAGCTCATAGGATATTGAATTAAGGGTATAACACACTAAGCAATCCTGTTGTCATCGTGTTCATGCTGATAGAATCCTGTTTGCAATACCATGGTTGGCTATCTAAAATGATTGTGATCATAATTATATTGCAATGTTGGTTATCTTAAACTATATTATGGTGTTTACCCTCATAAACGAAACAGTTGTGATGACTCATTCCCTAGATATGCGAGAAATGGCCCTTACTGCTTGCATCCTAAGCTTAACCTTTTTCCACTTATGACTGCTTTCTGTTTCTCTTGTTCCCATCGAAGGGCCTGTTCTTTTCGTGGATAAATAGGGTGGATAAAAGGATGAAGTAGGTTAAAGTAGGTTGAGGTGGGTTGAGGTAGGTTGAAGTTGGTATTTTTTTTTGAGGTGGGTTGAAATAGGTTGAAGTAGGTTGAAGTGAGTTGATGTTGGTTGAAGTGGGTTAAAGTTGGTATATTTTTTATGTAGTGGGTTGAAGTGGGTTAAAATAATAAGAATGTAACTAATGTGTGATAATTTATGAAGTTATCGAAATATACCAACTTCAACGCACTTTAACCTATATCAACCCGCTTCAATCTAATTCAATCTATTTCATCCCACCTCAAAAAAAAATACCAACTTCAGCCTACCTCAACCTACCTCAACCTAACTCAACCTACTTCAACCGACTTCACCCTTTTTTCCACCCAATGTACTCACGAAAACAACAGGCCCTAAATCTCATATGATACTTTACAAATTATTAAAATTATGAAGGGGGTGGGTTGAAGTTGGTTGAAGTGGGTTGAAGTAGGTTGAAGTAGGTTGAAGTTGGTATTTTTTTTCAAGTGAGTTGAAATAAGTTGAAGTAGGTTGAAGTAGGTTGAAGTAGGTTGAAGTTGGTAAATGTGAATTGACCCATGAAAAGAACAGGCCCTAATACTCAATGTTCTACTTGGTTTGGATACTGAATACTATGACTTTAGGCGGGAAAGATGTAGAAGTCTCAAAATGGTGAGTCTAATACTGAAGACATATCTACTTTGGATGCTTGAAGTTGAGTCTATGTAATATTGATTATAATTTATTGGGCCTCATGTTCGTTCCAAAAATAATGTAATAAACGATCCTGAATAGGCCTGACAACGGGTCGGATTTGGAGCGGGTGAAGCTCCACCCACATCCATCACCCGCATCCATCCACTCCACCCGATCCACCCGTCATCCACTCATCCGCTCACCCGCATCCAATCCACGCACCACCCACGGATGAAGCGGGTGGTAAACGGGTGAAACAGATGAAACGCGTTTTATCTCATTTTATTCGTTTATCGCTCAAATAAGGTTCAAAAACTTGAAAAATTTAAAATATATAAAACAATAACTAACGGAAACCACATGCTCTAATCGTAAACATAACAATTATCACAAATGATAAAGATACCAAACATAAGTTTATATATATACACACACACACACACACACATATATATATACATATATCTACAAATATATATATACATGTCTATATATATATATACATATACATATACATACATATATATACATATACATATACCTACATATATATATATACATACATACATACCTCTATATATATATATATATATATATATATATATATATATATAGAGCGGGTGACGGGTCGGGTGACGGATCGGATGGACTGTCACCCGAATCCGACCCGATCCATCACCCGATTATCCATCACCCGTTTAATTCACCCGTTTAGTCGGGTTTTCACCCGATTTTTCGGGTCGGGTGAATCGGGTATCTATCGGGGTCGGGTGAAATTGCCAGGCCTAATCCTGAATCCTCTAAAGACCTGATAACTGGTGCTGCACCTGATCGCTCCTAAACAAGCAGCTTCAGTGATTTTAAAGGCACGGCAGTCTAAAGGAAAGTGTGTGCATTAAACTGACACATAGATTATCAGGATTTTTGCACAGTGCTTTCATTGTATATGTCTTCTGTCTTGTTTTGTCCTTTGATGTGGTGCTATTTTGCTGGAGTTCTTTCTTACCTGTCCCCCCTGATGCTCTTCCATTTCAGGTTTTAACGTACTGACATATTTGTTTGAAACTTATCTGAATGTGCGCCAATATGCCGCCCACAAGTTAACCACACTTCCTAAGCCTTTGATTGGAGTTATTAGTCAAGAGAAGTTTGAAAAAGCACGGGCGTATGGTCTTGACAAAAGGTTTGAGCTTGTTCATAGCCTTTGATTGTTCGTAGGACAATTCCTTGTTTACACAACCCAAAATTGGTTTCATTCTTTTTCCTTTATGTTGGCCTTCACATCATCTTCTTCTTTGCAGCCGCTTCCAGTTTGTTCGCAAGTTTGTAGCCATAGTATTGGATTCTGGAATTTTATATTTTAAAGTGCTTCCATGGCTTTGGAAGGTTGGTGGCTGAATTACGTGGTTGGTTTTGGATCAGCCTTTAAAAAGATCGTCTCTGATGGTTTCTCCCCTTCTCTGTACAGAAATCTGGAGAGTTTAAAACATATGGAGCCGTTAACCCAAAAAATGAAATATGGCACACATTGGCTTTCTTAGGTGTTGTCATGATCTGTGACCAGGTATTTATATTAACTTCCTGTATTTATGGTGGAATCTCATAGCATCTTCAATTAGTGGATGATGGATCCTACTGAGCAATAGGACTGACGTTGACCCTTGCACAGACCAAACTAAACCAAATTCCAAAAGTGTTGACAGGTTCCTGCCTCCTATTAGGGAAAAAAGGAAGTGTACGGCAATTTAATGAGAATTTCGTTTTTAAGGCATATTCCAAAGCTGAAATAATAGAAAAAATTGACTTTTCCGTTTGCTCGAAAGTGGACAGAAATTTTTGTTTCAGGACTTGGCCTTATATTAGAAATGGACTCTTCTCTCGTTGTCTTTCAATTGTTCAGTGGATTTTGTTAGTGATGCTGCAAAAGAGTTTTCATATGTACACGCCACGTGTGCACCCCAAATGCGAAGAAAACAAAGGGCCTTTTCTGACGTCTAGCTTATCTCAAAGAATCAGGACTACAAACTAGTTACCATATGAGTATGTATTGCATAGAAGCTATGCCTTTGATTATGTGGGTTATGAATGGTATGTCTTATCCTCAAACTTCGTCTATTTGAACTATATATATTGATTTGTAGCATAACATTTTGCTTTCAGCTTTTTTTAGTGTAGTGGGGCTTTACCGGTCAGGGATGAATTTGCATTTTCTTTCCAAACTTTCCATTGTTAGAGAACGAAATTATAAGTATCAATCATGTAGGGGCCGTTTGATACTCTCTGTTTCTTAGGCTCTTCTGAAAACAATTCACATAGAAGTGATCGAACTTGCGCTTGAATTTTTGGAAGCATACATCTGTGTTGATACGAATATCACATCTACATTTTGAATGAAATTTTAATCATATGCAAGTCTTTTCAAGAAAATTCCTTGGCATGCAACTTGATTCCCGGGAACAAAGGGATTGAGGGATTGGAGAGGATAGTATAAAAAGTTGCAAATGCATAGGCGATATCTTTGGAAATTTTTGGTATGGAAAAGAGAGGAGTGAGGGGACAAAATAAATTTATTTTCCTCTCAGTACGTCTCAAGAGACAGTCATAGTTATGGGTGGTATATATGATCGTAAAACTTTGTTTTATCCTCAAGTTGTATTCAGTTTGATGCTCACAAGTCAAGGAATGTTCTGACGCAGATTATCAAGTTACCATTTTCTCTGTATAGAACATTTGTGATTGAGGCTCATCATGGATTTAACAAGGTAAAGCTTCTGGACATATTCTGTTGTTTATGTCTCCTTTCATATAAGCTGTCATATAATCTGAAACAAAATCATGGACAGTAAATGCTTTCGATCTCCAATGACCCTTTTCCTCTTATTAACTTTTGATATTATATTACATCTTGACTATTCTTGTGGTGCTTTGCAGCAAACTATATGGTTATTCTTTAAAGATAAATTGAAGGGTATTGCTCTTGCAATTTTCATTGTGCCTCCTATTGTTGCTGCAATCATTGTTGTTGTACAGGTATGATCACTAGTCAGTGCTGATGGATTCAAAATGTTGCTTATCGTTTTCATGGAGGAGATATTGTTTCCCTTTAGTTAGAGATTGATGTTATTTCTGTTGTGAGTTTTTTCATTTTGGTGGTTACCTGGCAAAAGGAGACTATATAGCTGGAGTTTAACTCATTTGCTGATTATAAATCAAAAACCTCTTGAGCATTTATATGTCAATCTTTAAATTTCAGAAAGGAGGTCCGTACTTCATCATCTACCTCTGGAGTTTCGCATTTGTTGTTCCTACCACGATGATGTTCATCTACCCTGTCCTTGTCGCGCCACTTTTTAACAAGTTCACTCCGGTATGCTTTGTGCAACTTTATCCTTAATCATCTAAATGGCTTCTAGTGAGCTTCACATTTATGGATTGTTTGTGTACTTTGCCATGTGGTAACAATTAGCTTCCTAATGGAGAGCTAAGGAAGAAAATCGAGAATCTCGCAGCTTCCCTGAAGTTTCCACTAAAGAAGCTATATGTGGTTGATGGATCGACAAGGTCCAGCCATAGCAATGTGAGCCCTCAGTTCTTGTATCCATGTTATGCTCTTTTTTGTCCATGGTGCATCAATTACAGCATCCGAAAAATTTTGTTGCCCTTGTTCTAGCGAGTTTCTCTTCTTCTGAAAGCTTGCATCCAATATTGCCATTATCAGGATCGTATGTTATACATTTGTATTGTTGAGCTTTGTTAGTTGATATTTGACAGCAGATAAGATTCGGGTCTTAAGCCATATTTATGGATTTGAACAGGAATTTTGTAAGCTTTCCGTATGGTCCTCTGTAGAAGGTGTAATCATTTACCCTGTCATTTGATTTTGAAAACAAATGTGGCAAACCAAGGATTCAAAATGCGGTTTCGGTCACAATTTTGGTTTCAGTAGCGGTACAACAAAATAACTCAAATACGGCAATTGCGTTCCATATCACGGCATAAAAACGCAGTTCGTCCAACTTCAAGACCTTTCCAATGCGACCGTTTCGTCGCAGTTCGGCCACATTTTGAATCCATGGGACAAACTTAATAGTTGAGAATCTTTAGGGAGAAAAAAAAGGAAAAAAAATTTTGATCCAAACACTTGCAACTTAAGTCCAGATACATGTCCCAGTGCTGCAGTATTGATTACAGTTCGCACATTATAGATATTAGACACTTGCAAACTCACCATAAATGGGAATATTGGATGACTTCTGTCTTGGAGTTTGAAACTAGATTTGTAAGTGGTCAAAGCTAGAGCCAACTTCTATCTTCAGAGATTGCTTTCTAAATGAAGTGAATGAATTACCATTCAAGTGGAGTTGGCTCCCTATGTTGTTTTTTCTCATGTTACTAAAATCAACCTTTTCCCCTATCAAGTTAGCTAGCATGCTGATTCTCTGCAGCTGGAATATGGTTTCTGGCCTTCTTGCTTGGCACCTCATATCTTGAGCCCGGCAACCTTGGGTCGAAAGTGGAATAGAACGCTCATACAGCTTCTTTTCTAGAGTTTCATGTTTTCTCTGCGCTGTTCTATTTTGAAATATCAGCATGTTATGCTTCCTCTGATCTCAGTAAGCGTAGAAAATGTATTTAGACATGTCTCACTAAGAGTTCCAAAGTAATTTGTTGTGAGCTGCTTACAATTTGCAGGCTTACATGTATGGTTTCTTCAGCAACAAACGTATTGTCCTTTATGACACGTTGCTTCAGCAGGTGGGCTTTGTACTATTCCCCCGCCCCCCGGCTTTGTACTGTTTATTTCAGGTCTATTGTTGTTTGCTCCGTGGTTTTTGTAAGTTTATTGTTTTACTATGGTCGGGTTTAAGTACGACTTGGCTTACCTGTTACCTGTTATATGAATAAAATTGAGATCGTTTTTGTCTGGATGAGTTTCAATGGGGAAATCGGCATTGACCATGCACTTATTGAGAAGACAATGATCCACTTCAGAGTAATTCACGTTATTTATTGTATGATTTTTTTTAAAAGGCTCTTGGTCGACAACAGGTTTACTTTTGCGACGTTTTAGGAAAATTATAGCTCACCTATCCTCTGAAACAACACCACAAATATCCCTAATACACTATTATGTTCATATGGAGGATGTTAGCATGCCGTTTCAATGAAAATACACTGGGTGGAAAGTTGGGTGGTGGCGGAGGTGAAGTTGGTCCTACTAAAAGAACAATTGACCGATTTAGTGGATACATCTTTTCAAATGTGCTTTGCTATTGTTGCTTGTTTTGAACTTCATGCATCCTCTCCTTCCCAGGCGCCCTGCAGCCCTTTTGGCTATGACTAGGGAGTCCAGTTTAAAAGTATGTGGTCCAAGTTCTTATTTTATGGTGATTGTAATTTTATGTCAACTTGATAGTTACTGACTTTTGCAGTGCAAGAATGATGAGGAAGTTGTTGCTGTTCTCGCTCATGAACTGGGTCACTGGAAACTCAACCATGTCCTGTATGGATTCATCATGATGCAGGTATACTAGCCACACTTATTGCTGTGGTCTGCATGCCTACCTGAATTTTTCACCTAAGGTATTAGTTGCATCACTGAGTTTCTAGTTCTTTTTGGGTGTTTTTTTTTGGGGGGGGAGGGTGCTGTACCAGCAAGATTTCAAGTGAATATGCTGTAAAAAAACCCTAGTGTAAAAGTAGGATCGACGGAATTTTTGTCTGGCCCTCGGAAGAAATAGCAGCAGATCAACATAATAGGGAATTTTACAAGCTGTTGATGTCAATGTATTAGTGAGATGTTAGATTGTGTTCATACTATACTGAATACTCTTTGAAGACATAACCATGTAGTGTTTTGATGTTTCTTGGTTGCTATTTGTTTTTGGTATGTAATATATGCCTAAATTGCTTGAACACAGTGACATACTATTTGTGCCTAAATGTAGACATGCTCTTTGTGCACACTGACACATCTTCTCAACTGTAGATCGATGACATTTTTTGGCCTGGCAAACTGAGGGAGAATGACAATTATGTTTGTTGTTGTTTGCTGGCCCAAGTTATCCCCTTTGATTGAGTGGTTGTAGTCCTCAAAAATGTTGCTTTGCTGGTTCCAATCTTGATGCTCTCGAGGTCTTAGTCTTGGACCGATGACTATCTGACCATTGTAAAAACATTTCAAATATGGCATTACCGCTTTCCCCACTGGGGAGGGTGGTAGGGGGGCTGTTGGAGTGCCAAGTTTGAAATCAAGACTTACCTAACTATTAATGACTAGTGATGGGTTGTTGCACGCTAATTGCAGATTCTCATGCTCTTGCAATTTGGAGGATATGCGCTCATAAGAAACTTCATGGCGCTGTTTGAGAGTTTTGGATTTCATGATAAACGGCCTGTGCTCATTGGTTTCATCATTTTCAAGGTTTGTGTAATCGGTATTGTGAGGTACTATGCATCTTTTGAACATGCATTTTATTTGTGATGTTGAAATATATGCTGTCTTGTTGAATAATGGTGATTGAAATTGGAAATTTTAGTTATTTATCCACGTGACGAGCTTTCAGGGACTTAAGAATGCACAAAGCACTCACTTTTCAGTTTAAGATGTGTTTTTGTAGTACTTCTTGTGTCGTGCTTCTCACTGGTGAATCAAGTGATTGTTCAGTTCTGCTTTAAATCCAAAATTTTGTTGGTGCTATTCTCAGCGTAATTAACTTATGGAGTGCCATTTTACATGGATGTCGTTGCTTTGAGGTTGTCAGTGTGAGGAAATGAAGAGGATATGCTGATGCTACTACACTAATTAGTGATCACTATTTCTTAATTTACTCTCTACTCTGAATTTGCAGTACTAAGCGGATATTTCGTGATAAAATAGATGGCCTTTGAGCTTGACATAAGTCACTCTATCCTTGACTATGGGATGGAGCATTACTCGGACTTATGTGTGGTCCCTTGATTAAGGCCTGAGTGCCCCTTTTCTACTACATTCACAAATTATATGTGTGGTTTGCTCCTTGGTTTGCCAATTGCCACTGTCCATTCACTCCATTGTATGGTTAACTGCATGAGGGAGTGTCTTATGAGTTCGTAATTATGATACATTTACCTAGTCCTTTAACCATCAGCTTAACCTTTGGCAAAGTCAATTCCTCCATAGTCTTGCCTTTTCCTCAAGGCAGGATTACGCTACATGGTGGTAGGTTTGTAGTATCAATGCATGCTGCATTTGTGCTATATTCCCTCCTGCACTGATTGCTTGCTGCTGGTTTTTCTCTTCTGTGTGTGAGCATGTGTGTTTCTCGTCTAAATGGAATGCGTGAATCTAGAGGACGATAGTTTTTTTTATTAAAAAAAAAGCAAAAGATTAAAATTTGTTCTGAAGGTTCTATTCAAATTTTGATCTCCATTCTTGAATGCAGTACGCTGTGGTACCTCTCGAGTGTCTTGTATATTTTGCCTCGAATCTTGTAAGCAGATCTTTTGAATTTCAGGTAATATCCTTGTAGACTTGAGCTTGTGCTGTCTTGTACCAGCTCATGCATTGACCGTATGATCAATTCTTTGCTGTACCACAGGCTGACGCTTATGGTAAGAAGCTAGGATATGCAAAAGAACTTCGGGCAAGTCTAATAAGATTGCAGGTAATGTACTATACACTTCTGAAGCTTGCTTACCCAGAGATCATGTGAGTATGTACATTATGCTCCGCTTCATACCTAGTTAGACTGATCCATCTAACCCCTTCACTAGTCTAATTTCTTCAGCTCAGTATTGTGTCTTTATGATTACATGTAATTAAACCGAGCCATCTGATCTTTCAGGAAGAGAACTTGGACACGATGAATCCAGATCCATGGTACTCAGCTTATCATTATACTCATCCTCCCCTTGTAGAAAGATTGGCTGCCCTTGACAACCCTGATAAGGAGGAGACTAGTACAAGTTCAGTTGAGGCCTGAAAGGTGGACAGGGGTGTATGAGTGTATCATATGTAGCTCTTCAAAAGCAGGATCATTGCGATCTATTGTCGAAATCACATCCAAATGATGATTTGGTTGGGAAAGATTGAAGACAATAGAAGAGGTAATTTCTGTAATAAAATTACCTGCATGATTCTTGTCATTGTGTAAAGTTACAATTCAGTGTTCATAGTTGCAGCTGTTTTCTGGCTGTGTGTTGTAAATCAGAGAATGATTTGAAGCAGTTGCTCCATGTGGTGTCTGATAAAAACAAAAAGTAATAATAATATTAATGCTTGTGAAATGGGTTGAACTTTCTTGTATGCCATTATATTCATCTATTTGCTTTTGTCCATTTCTCAAAACAAGTGCTATGTTTGAAATGTGGCTTATGCAGTTGTGATTCTTCAGAAAGTTGCATAATTTTGTTGTAAACATGTTGCAAAGGCTAGAGTTGGTCACTCGTTTACACAGAGGGTTTTTCAGAAGTACATACATACATAGCTCATTAGCTTCCAAGCAACACTTGGATTGAAATTTCCCTTGTTTTGGGGGAGGAATCCATTTCTTTATTAACCTATATATTTTTTTAATTTTTTAATTTTTATCTATTGAAATCAGTCTCTTTATAGACAGTCACATCTGTAAAGATAAGACTAGCTATATCTGAATCTCTCTAGACCTTGTAAAAACGAGATCCACAATAAGAAAAATTATTGTTGTATATTTTTAATTTTTTCTGGTTGGTCGTGCCTACTATTTTTAGGTTGGTGTAAATGGCGGAACATAGCTCAGTCTTAGCTCGCTTTTCTCAAATTGTTTTCATTTATAAAGTTATACAGAAAAAATCAAAGCACTGAGAACTTTTGCTTGCTTTGATTAAAATTCCCGTTACTACTTTATGGAGTATGATTACATTTTAAATTCTGTACTCTGCTTGTTGCCTGCCTTTTAAGAGTGACATTTAAAAAGTATAGATAATTGTTTTTTTTAGCCATAATCATTTGTTTATCTCCTGCGAGATTCTACTGTCTTAGTTCATTCTTTTCTCTCTTTTTTTAATGAATTTAAAAACATTACTGAATCACTTAAGCTAGTAAACATTATCTCAACTTTGGATTTTGAATTAGTAATTCTTGAAAATTTAGGTATACTAGAATTGTTAGAAGCAATTATTAAATTCTCTGAGTATTGTCCTGCTTGATAAATAATAACCCCTATTTTCTATCAAAAATAAATAAATAACATAGTTTTCAATCACAAAGGCAACATAATACGTTGTCTAATGCCATGACCATCTAGAGAGTAGAAATAGTATGATGTGGCACAAGAGTTATCTATTTTATAATAAATGGTTTATAATTTACATGATAAAGTGATAAACTAGAGATACATGATCAAAAAAATCAAATAAATGGATTATATTATTATCAAGTAACTTCTTTTCCTATGTATGTGGATATATAACGATGTAAAAGAAATAGAAAAATATTGAATAAGCTTTTTTCTTAGGTGAATTAGAACATACAATTAATTTAATAAATATCCATCTTTAAAATTTTAGTAATTTAATTAGTTCACACTTCATGCAAAATGGGAGTAGTGTTGTATGAAAAAAAGTAAAAAGCATAAGTGTATGCCAATGTTGGCTGATTTGTCTTTGCTTTCTCCTAAAGTCTTCGTGTCAGTGATTGGAAAAGAAAGTATACACAATACTTTCCAATTTGTTCAATTTGTACTCTCTGTGTTGTATTCTTTCTGCATACTTTCTAATATTCAGTTTGTTCTTTTCATAATTCTCTTCATTTTGACTCAACAATTAGTTCATACTTCATACTGCTTGCTGTAACCAAAGAAGTTATTTTTCAATATTTTTATTTTCCTTTCTATCCAAAAAAAAAAAAAGGGACTTGTACTTTCCTTTATTTCTCTTACAATGTCACATAGGGACTAGGGTGAACAAGATTCTTGGTACTATAGAACCTGTTTCGTATCGGTTAAACGGTTCCTAAAAAAGAGGAACCGGTCTAATCAGTTCTAGATCCGGTTCTCAAAAAAAATATCTAACTATAATTTAGAACCTATTTAGAGAGAGAAAAATGAATATTTTTTTACTTTTTTACTACCTTTTCTTGTGTTTCTCTATTCTATTTCTATCTGATTCTTTTTCCTTACAAAAATTGACTTTTTAAATAGTGAATTTAACTCAATATCAGTTAATTTTCTACTACTAATTGAAAAACAAATCATTTCAAATAACTAAGATTAAAAAAAAAATACAAACTTAGTAAATTAAATTTCTTGTTTTGCGTAAAGACAAAAGATGGAAGTAGAAAGAGATCAAACATCCCCTCTCCCCTCCTAATAAATAAGAAAATGTAATTTATTAAGTCCTAAAATTTGAACATTAAGCGTGACGAATACTCTGGAATCAGAACTGACACTGAAAGTTCTGGTTCCGATTCTCAAAAGTTAGGAACCTGTTTGATTGATTCCGGTTCCGGTTCCCAGTTTTTTGGGCGGAACCAATATACAAAACATACACCAAATAAAATAGTAAAAGACACGACAATAAATGGTTTTTCCTCTTGATTTTGAGATAAAGACTTGTACAATATATGAGGGTGAAATTTAACCAAAAAATTGTTGATTTTCTTCAGGACAAAAATCAATACTCAACAAAAATAATACTGGCCTACTACTTTAGGCAGAAAATGCGATTGCAACGGCACGTTAGACTTTCAGCCACCACCACTACCACCGCCCAACACAACAAAACACCCCAACATTACCCGCGGAAAAAAAAAAAGAAAATAAAAGAAAAAAACTACAAACTCCACTTCATCAGTAGCATCAACGGCTCCATAAATCACACTCCATTCCTCTCTTCTGCCCTCTCTCTCTCTCTCTCTCCCCTCCTCCCCATCGCCGGAAAACTTCATTTCCGGCGAGTCTCCGGCAACTCCCCGATGCCCCATCTTCAATTCCCACAACCCTTCTCTCTCTCCCGAGGGTAATTAGCTAATTAACTACACAATGTCGGCATACAACGGTGGAGTCGTTAACACAGAGCTATCAAAACCCACTTCAATCTTCGGGCTCCGATTGTGGGTAATCATCGGAGTCTTGGTGGGCTCCACCATCGTCCTCCTCCTCTTCCTCCTCTCTCTCTGCCTCACCTCCCGTTCCCGCCGTCGCAACAACCACCTCTTCTCCGCCGCCGATGCTGACGTCACTCCTTCAATTTCCAAGGAAATCCAGGAGGTTCAGGTTGCCCCCACCCTCCAGCACCACCACCGCCCCATTGCCGCCGCGCCGGAGATCCAAGTTGAGATCGGAAAGGCGGAGCACCGGGTGGTGTTCTCCGACAGTGGGGAGAGTACTATGAGGGCGAACAGTGGTAATGATGGGAGTAATACGGCGTCGTATGGGGGTCCTGAGGTGTCGCACTTGGGGTGGGGAAGGTGGTATACACTGAGAGAGCTGGAATTGGCCACCAATTTCTTGGCGGATGAGAATGTGATTGGAGAAGGTGGTTATGGCATTGTTTATCGTGGGGTTTTGGGGGATAATTCTATGGTTGCAGTCAAAAATCTCTTGAATAACAGGTAAAAATAAATTTTCAGAGAAGGAAAAAAAAACCGCAAACCCCTGTTTTTGGTTGATTATTTATGTTTATATTGTGTGGTTTGGTGATTTGGGTTCTGTGAAATTCATCATTTTTGCTTGGATAATTCTATGTATGCTTGGAAGATTTTATTTTTCTCCTTGTTTTGGGGGTTTTTTTTTTTTAAAAAAAAAACCTGGGCACATGATTATTTTTCTTCAAATTTCTTTGTTTTATTTATTATAATGGTTCTGGGTTTTGGTTTGATTACTTTATCATGTATGGTTTTTTTTTTGGGGGGGGGGGGTTGTTCCGTGGTGTTCTGTGGGTGTGAGGAATAATGGTTTTGGGTTTTTTGCTTGAAAAATGAGAAGGGATTCCAAAGGGAAAAAGTGGGGGCAATGTCTGACTTTAAGCTCAAGTCATTAAAAGATTACATCAGGATAGGAATAATGCTATTCAATCCATCAATTTAAGTTCAATGAACTAGTGATGTAAGGAGGTTTGATCATTTTGTCTAGAATCCTCTAGTTAATAATATTGATTCAAATTCCTGTTTGAATTCATTGACAATTTAAAAAAATATAATAAATCCCAGAAATTGATGGCTGTGAAAGATTTGAGCTTCTTTCTGTTTGTGCGTTTACTGTCCATTATAGTCTCCTTATTCTTTGGGAAAACAAGCATGGAGCTTCCCTCTTAATTTATTCTTGTTTTGCATTCTTTCTCTTCTGTCTTTCTCTCAATTCTGTACTTTCTATATTTTATAGTCTCTGAGTGGCGGTATTGTTCTTGTCTTGTTCTGATAATACCTTGTGCTGTAAAGTGCCCTGTTTTCACTGTGGACAACTTTACGCCTTTTCAATTATTGTTTTGAAGATCAAATCAGAACCTCATTTCATTTATTCTTTACTTCAATAATTCCTAAGTAATCGATGGATCTGCACTAATGAATGAAACAAAACTTTGATGAACAATTATGGGCTTTCTACCTACTGGTACTGGGATGCAGCCCACTCCTCCTTTGGGACCACACAGTAGTGAAGTTTGTTACCGCCCACTAATGAATTTTTACATTTAGTTGGGATTAGTTTTTTCTGCTTACAAATGTAAGACCGCTTATATCTGGATACTCTCGTACCCTACTGAGGCGGGATTCACACGAGGTGGTGGAGTTGTAATTGGGATTAGTGGATTCCTAGTCTTTCCGTATTGAGCATCTATCTTTAGAAGTTGTTGGTTCACAGCAATGATCCATTTTCAGGGGTCAAGCTGAGAAAGAGTTCAAAGTGGAGGTTGAAGCAATAGGACGTGTTAGACATAAAAATCTTGTTAGGTTGCTTGGATACTGTGTCGAGGGAGCTCATAGGTAATTCACTTCTTTCAATTGAAACTAGTGATTATGACGCGCTTGCTGAGTCATCTTGTACTTATTTCAAGCAATTTCGTCTCATGTTTTTCTCCAGGATGCTTGTGTATGAGTATGTCAACAATGGTAACCTAGACCAGTGGCTTCATGGCGACGTTGGTGAAGTAAGCCCTCTTATGTGGGACATCCGCTTGAAAATCATCTTGGGAACAGCAAGAGGGTAAAGTGAATTTCTGCAGTATTTCGATTTAATGTTAGGATGGTGGCTGTTCTCCTAAGTTTTAGAGGTTAGCCTTATTGAGAAATTTTTGTTCTTGATTTGGTTGTAGATTGGCCTATCTTCATGAGGGTCTTGAACCCAAAGTTGTACACAGAGACATAAAGTCTAGCAACATACTTCTTGATCAGAACTGGAACCCTAAGGTCTCTGATTTTGGCCTTGCTAAGTTGCTATGTTCGGAGAGGAGTTATGTCACAACTCGCGTTATGGGAACTTTCGGGTAAGTGCGCCATTTTATTGAAATGAACTAAGAAATGCACCTGTTAATTGTCAGTTTCAGAATTCACAAAGAGATGGACGTGTCATTCAGCTGACTTTTCATCTGAATACAGATATGTAGCGCCTGAATATGCTTGCACCGGTATGTTGACTGAAAAGAGTGATGTCTATAGTTTTGGAATACTTATCATGGAGATAATTTCCGGGAGAACACCCGTTGATTATAATCGACCTCCTGGAGAGGTAAAAGCTCAATGTATTATTTCACTGTACATCCTATGTCGTATTTGCCTGTTCTGCTAAGAGGGCAATTTCAAGTTGATTGCAGGTGAACTTGGTAGACTGGTTAAAAACCATGGTAGGGGATAGGAGGTCTGAGGAAGTTGTGGATCCTAAATTG
Source organism: Carnegiea gigantea (assembly GCA_029747015.1). Classification (NCBI taxonomy): domain Eukaryota; kingdom Viridiplantae; phylum Streptophyta; class Magnoliopsida; order Caryophyllales; family Cactaceae; genus Carnegiea; species Carnegiea gigantea. The sequence goes on along the minus strand of JAKOGI010000017.1, from coordinate 2,102,165 downwards.
CCCGAGATGCCAGCTTCCAAAGCACTGAAACGTATTCTTTTGGTTGCTCTTCGATGTGTTGATCCTGACGCCCAGAAAAGGCCAAAAATGAGCCATGTTGTTCATATGCTCGAGACAGATGACTTGCTATTCCGTGATGTATGCACCCCCCCCTCCTTCGTTCCCTGTTTATTTGCCTGATTTGGTTGGTTCGATTGTGAATATTAGTTGGTGGGTCTTTTGGAAACAACCTCACTATAATAAGAGGTAAGGCCACTAAATATGACCCTTCGGATTTGTCAACAGTTCAAAATCCGAAAGTCAGAAGGAAGAATTTTGCATGTTGATTGTCTCCCAACAAAAATCTACTTCCAATGCATGCAGGAACATAGGGTTGGGAGAGATTCTTCGGCGTCTAAGCATGAACATCCACAACAGAAGTCTGTGGTGGCGAAAATTGATGATAAGCATTTACAAGAAGGGTAGCATGGACAGAACAGAAACTTAGAGGAAGAAGCAATGATCAAGAACGACATAAATGAAGCTAGTGTTGTAAAATGAGTACTGTCTGTTTTCTCTTTTAATTTATACTCAAATACTAGAGCCTTAGGTTTATGATTAGTTATTTATATGTTCATTTTTTTTTTCTCCCCTGTAATTTTGTCTTCCATAGAAGTAAAATTATTCATCTGTTGTATGCCTAGTTGTTCATTAATCCCCCATACATTTGTAACATATAGAAGCAATGGTTATTATTTTTGCTATTTTGGTGTTATGTTTCTTTTGATAATCTCACTAGACCTTCTTCATTGAAGTTTGTATGGTTTAGACCAGCTACTCATGATTTTACACCGACTTTTATACTTCATAAGAATTTCCAAAATAAGATCGGCCCCACTAACTAGAGCCCATACTAGCTGTTATGGTGTCGTATTAGGGGAGAACTGAAACCAACCGTGAGCATCATATGGATCCAATCCGTCGCTAGCCATGGTCCACCTAAATTGTTGAACCATGAGCATCATATGGGTCCAATCCAACGCTAGCCATGGTCCACCTAAATTGTGGGATGTCATTTCATGCATCAACATCAATAGCCAACTCCAAAGTCCAAACACTTGGTGGTTGTGGGAGGTGAGGACCCTTTAGCCAGTTAACGCAAGTTAAGTTAGCTAAACGCAAAAACTCTACCTTTTCTTGACATTGTGGACACTTCTTTTTGTGGCTCTGGACCAGCAAGCTTGGGCATTTTTTGGGGCAACATAATAGCTTGAACATCAACGGCAAGCTGGCAGTGCCCAGCTTTTGGCTTATTGTCTCTTGGCATATATGCCTTTCATTTTCCTTTTGGCATATATAAGCTCCTCTAGGCTAATACTTTGTAATAAAGTTGGTAACTTTAGGTCTTCTTTTGAGACCGACACGAAACTAAGAACAATTTTCTTGTGAGATTCATCTATGATTTCGTCACTGGAAGTTTAAATTTCTTGCTTTCGCGTTTTCTAATCTCTCCTGCATTGCCTACTTGCATCTATTGTTGGTTTTGCCTTTTTTGGATGAGTTTGATCCCAAAAGGCTAAAGTGCATATCAAACTAAGACAAATCATGCAATTTTTTCTCACTAGAGGACAGCAAAACTAAACTCCATTAAACCTTACAGTTGTACTCTACTCACGATACATCCATAGACCGATAATCCTTTAACAATGAGAAGCACATCTTTCGACAATATTTTTGACTAACAAAGCATCCCTTGTTCCAAAAAATCTCTAACAGAGGGTATAAGATTAAGAACATCCAATCCACAATATAAGTTGCAACATTCGTTCATGCCAACCAAAAATATCTGCATTACTAGGAGAACCTACCTTCTGTAACCCCGAGTGCTATTGATTTTTTTGGGGGGGGGGGATCAATTAAAATTTCCGAAATTTTGTACAAAGATATCCCGCTAAGAAGACTACTAAAAAGTAGTAATAATACATGTATGAGAATGTTGGAGAGGAGAGTTTCGTAGTTACTTGCCAACCATCAAGTGCTTAGAGCCACAGACGGCATTGGAGATGTAGGACATGCCTTGAATGCTAAATACTTACCAGTTTGCTCATCTAACCCTGAAAGTAGTTGTTTGCATTCATACGAGAAGCTTTAATTTCTGCTGTGTTTGTTTTTGTACTTTTCTTAATTGCTAAGAAATGGCATTGCATGTGATCAATGCTGTGACTACTACGTCTTCAATTTAAATTTGGCTAAGCAATCGTTTCAAGTTCATGCTTGATTTCCACGTGTTTAAGAGGTTAGTCAGCACCAGATCGGGATTTTACCCTATAAAGTTGGTTTGTGTTCTACTCTAAATGTCTAAATTGAGTACCCGGCCTATTCTCTGCTCAAACTAACACAATTAACAACAACCACAACCATCGTCAGTGCGGGTCCGCTATCACGAGGTATGATTAAATTAACACTTCTAGGTTTTCTTTAATTGCAAATACATGTTTTTAGGTAAAGCGTCCAAAACGGTAGGATTGGTCGACCTCTCTTTTTCACACTCTCCATGGTGTAAGTCAGAGAATACGGATTGGCATTTCCATCCTCTCCAAACCTTCTTTCGTTTTTCTTCCTGTTTTATCTTTGGGCAACTTGGCCTACTAGAATTCGGTGTGGGCTGTTGGTTGGATTAACATGACCCACATCTATCGCAGGTCCAACAGTCATAGCTGGTTATCTGAAGGCTCGTGCACAAAATTTGCAGTTTTTAATTTTTATAACAGTGATCCGATTTAACAAATAAGTGTTAGCTATTAGCTGTTTATATTAGTTATTATATTAGTTATTTGAATTAATTATTTTTGAAAAAAGTGTATGATAAATCTAGTTGTTTTTAGAAAATATGCAGGTATACTGTTGTTTATAAATTACTTTTTAATGACATGGTGCAATTTTTTTCAAACTTATGGACAATCGTGTCATTTCTACAAAAAGTTATTACCAAAAGGCTAGTAAAAATATTTTTTTCAAAAAAAGTTTTTTGGAACTAAATAATTATTTACCAACCACCTTTTAGCTGTTTGATCAAAACTCAAAACTGCTAAAATCCTCCCAAATAACTGCTTTTATCCAAACAGCTGTTATTACCAAACACCTCTATATAACTGAAGTCTTGAAAATTTAGCAGAACTTTTTAGTTTTTTTTATATTGATTACGAATTTTTTTTCGAATTATACTCAACTAATCATTAAAAAAATCCATAAAATTTGTGTATTTCCTTGTATGATTGCCTTCCCTAGACTCCCCTCCTCAAGCGAGAGATACTTATCTTTCCAAGCATAAAGCCCTGTAAGTATTGCGTGGAATATCAAGAAATCTAGAAACATTTAATTTGAGCTTCATGTCTAAGGAATGTGGAAAATTAATTGGTGGTTCCTTTTAAGGCCCTGTTTGACAAACAGCTGTTAGCTGTTAGTTGTTAGCTGTTTGCGTTAGCTGTTAGCTGTTTAAGTTAGCTGTTTGTATTAGCTGTTTGAATTAGCTATTTGTTGAAAAACTGTTTGGTAACATTAGCTGTTTCTGATAAAGTTATGAGACAAAAAGTTAATTCTTCAAAAAGCTCTTCCAAAAAGCTCATGGAATTAGCTTTTTCAAATTAGCTTTTTGGATCAAAAGAACTCTTTTAAAAAGCTCTTTCATCAAACATCCAAATTAGCTTTTTTACTTGGTTAAAAAGCTAATTTTGATCAAATAAGCTCTTTTTGGCCAAAAAACTCTTTAAAAAGTTCTTTGCCAAACAGGGCCTAAATCTTTGCCTTCAGAAAAACATTGATGTTACTTGAGGAGCGAAGAAACCCATGATAGTAACTAAGGGCCTGTTCTTTTCATTGGTAAATGGGGGTGAGTAAAAGGTTGAAATATGTTGAAGTTGGTTGAGGTGAGTTGAGGTGGATTGAGGTGGGTTGAAGTTGGTATTTTTTTTGAATGTTGGTTGAAGTAGATTGAAGTAGGTTGAAGTGGGATGAAGTGGGTTAAAATAATGAGAATGTAATCATGTTTGATAATTTATGAAGTTATTGTAATTTTTAGTGCATTTTTTCACTGAACGGTAATTTTACAATTTTGTAACTATTTTTCTGAAAGTTGTAGACCGACACAACTTGACAATTATTTTGAACGATCTGGGTTATAAAATTTATTGATGACAACTTTTTATATACGTGCCTTTTTTTTCATAGATAAATTTAAAAATACCAACCTAAATTCACTTCAACCTACGTCAAACCACTTTCACTATCAACTAAAGTTCAATTTATGATATTAAAAAAATTCAACCTACTTTAACTGATATCAACCTACTTCAACCGACCTCACCGTTTTACTCAACCTAATTTACCGATGATAATAACAGATCCGTATTCGAAAAATTCAGATGTAACAAAAGAAAATAATATGTATCAGCAATATAGATTTGTTGTTAATTTTTAAATGTAGGAGTTCATTAAAAATATAATATTAGCCTTTTCCTAATTTTATAAAATATGAAAAATTAGGTTATGAAAAGTAATTAAAAATATGATGTAATTTAAAAAGCGTGTGACAGTAAAATATGATGATGATAATTTAAAAATTAAAATGAAATCATATCTAACTAATACTGCCCGATGCATCATGATAATCAATAAAATGAAATCGTATCTAGTCAATTTAAAAATACCAACCTCAACCCACTTCAACATTCTTCCGTTAGTTTAACCAAGTTTAATTTATCACATCAACAAAATTTAACCTACGTCAATGTACTTCAACCCACTTTAATGTACTTCAACCCACCCTAACCGACTTTAACTTACCTTAACCTACTTTACCTTTTTATCCGCCCCAAGTTACTTATAAATTTTCACCATTTTCAAATCATGCTACTTTGCAAAAATAATTAAATCTCACATAATACTTTACAAATTATTAAATTTATGAATGGGTGGGTTGAAGTTGGTTGAAGTGGGTTGAGATAGGTTGAGGTTGGTTGAATGAGTTCAAGTGGGTTGAGATTGGCATTTTTTTTCAAGTGGGTTGAAGTTGGTTGAAATGAAGTAGGTTGAAGTAGGTTGAGGTTAGTAAATCTAAAATGACTTACGAAAAGAACAGGGCCTAACCAAGTGTGCTTTTAAGTGGAGATTAATTAAGCAATTGAACCATTAAGGTTGTCATAAACAAGAAAATTGATGCCTATGTATCTTCTTTTTTCAATTCTTAAAGAAGGTTGCATGGTAATCATGTGTATTGGTCAGTGTTATAAATACCGTATCGTATCATACTGTTCGGTGTCGGCTGGAGTGTATCGTACCGATCAAGAAATGTTACAAGCTATTATTCAGTATTGTACTAGTCAATACTACTCTATATTGTCAACTACCGACCGATACCGATATTTTCAGCCAAATACCATACGGTACATTAAAATTTCTTTTTTTTTGTACTTTAATTGTTAAATTTTTTAAAATTCAAAACGGTATGAGTCCAATACAATGGTACATAAATTCGATATGTCTCGTTTCAGTAAAAAGCGGTATGATGGCCGGTAAGATATTTATGACTTTGATATTGGTTACAATGACTTATTTTTACTATATAAGAAATGGCACCTAATGTTAATTTAAATTTAAAAATTGGTTGGTTGGATAATTCATCTCCCAGATGGTAAGTAGATGATTTTTTTTCCTTTTAAATAAAAAAAGACAAATGATAAAGTTACATATAAAAGTAAAATAAAAAAGAGTGTAGCACGATAGTAACATCACAACAACCAAATACGACACTTTGTGGCTTACAAAAGCAACAACATTTACAAAAGCATAACTCGTGGCACCGAAGTATGTAATTCATCCAAAGAATATACACTTGAAAGATTCGTTTATGGTGATTATGTTCTTCAAATCTTTTTTCTGTTAGCAACTTGCACGAACTATATTTTACCTCAATATATGAAGACCATAAAACCATACTACACATCAAAGTAACTCCAAATATTCAACGGACATAATAAGATAACTATACAGAATATATACCTACATAACTTACCTAATAAATAACAACAGAACATAATCAGAGTAGCAGTAAAGTTGTAGTCCATAAACCATTGACAAATATTTCACAAACAATTTCAAATTCACATTTAAGCCGGTTAACTCATTAATTATCTTCAAACGCGAGTTGATTTTAAATTTATGTACATAGAAAAACATAAATATAAACAAAATAAATTTAACTTTGCTCGTTAACATAATATCGAAGATACGATCATCCGCTTTGGGAGCCATAGTACTGTGCGCACAAGCCCACGGTAAAAATCTACACATTCCCGGACCCAAAAATATCTCAACCGTTCAATCCAATCACGGGGATCATCAGGGACGTCAATATAAAGAACCACTGGCTACCCCTGGTTTCTCACGATGCTCACATCGTCAGCGTCCATAGTAAACCCCAGAAACTCACGCCAGTCACGCCTTTCATTTCCAACCGTTCTGTTCGTCTCCATTTCTCTCTCTTCTGTTTCGTCTAGACGCGTTTCTCTGGTCACTGTTGCAGGTAATTTTGCGATTTTGATCTTATGTGAGGTTATATCTTCATGTTTTGTCATTGTTTGGTTGTTGATTTGGGGATGATTGGTGTTAAGTGTGAAAGTTTGGGTTTTGATTTGAGAAGTTCAGGTTTTTAGGGTGAAAATGTGGGAATCATAGGGTTTTTGGTTTGTTTTGCTTGATTCTTGCTGGTTATGCTGTATTCTTTTTCCGATTTAGTGGAGATCTGTTCAATTTCGTTTGTTTTGTAGTAGATCTATTGGTAGGTGATGGGAAATGAGTCCGTTTGTTGATTTGAGGTAAGAGGTTCTTGCTTTTGGCTTTTGTTTGTCGGTGGCTGCTGAAATGGGTGCAGACCGTGGGGATTGGCTGTGTAATTTTTTTTTGCTTTTTGGGAGGCTAGGGTTTTGTTTACCGACTGAATTACTTGAGCCGAATCTGATTATTGGAGGTTGGAATTTCAAAAATTTTGCTGCAACTTATAGCTTATGGGAATTCGAAAGTTTTTCACTTTTGGTTCCTCTGAGTTTTAATTAGATGCTCAAGTATAAGGTCTAAGCAATCTGATTATTGGAGGAGATATTAGCTGGGTTGAGGTTGGAACTTCCAAAACTTTGCGGTAACTGATAGCTTATTGGAATTCAAAAGTTCTCACTTTTATTTCATCTGAGCTTGAATTAGATACTCCAAGTTTAAGGTCTTAGCTTTTTGTTGACAATATTCAACCTGATTCCACAGGGACTCTGGACCGTCGTTTGATAGGTTGTGGTTGCGAGATGTGATTGTTTATGATTCTGCCTTCTCTTTTACGTCTGTTTTGGGTAATTTCTTGCGCTTATTCGAGGCATATGGAAAAAATGTATGTAGAACTAACTAGGATGAAGGTTGGGTTGGGGGGAAGGTTCCTACGGAAGGAATCGCGTACAACCTTGGCGAATTTTGTTTGCTGTACGTTGAACGTATTGTACTATAGAGAACTTGGACATAAAGCAAGTGCGATCGTGTCCCCATCTGTGACTGGAATTATTGCTAGTTTGTTCCTGGATTAATATTCTGCATGTGTTTGTATTGATGTCATTTCGGCGATGGTTTTAAAAGCTGTGAATCTGAGTGGAATTCTTTGACTTCGTTTATGCGTTCTTTATGGTAATTGCTGCTGAGATTTTCTTATTCAGTCTTTAATGTATATTTCCATTTATGCATCTCAGCTAGTTGAAAGGTATGAGTCGTGCAAAGGATCCACACAGAGCATTCTTGCCTCTTGGAAATCCCTTCAGGATGATACTCCCAAAGGGCTCTCGCATGTCCCCTAGAGTTCAGGCACTGTTGAACAAATTTGAGGAGACTCTAGCTGAGAGGCTAAGAAAACTTTTGCCAAAGCAGAACGATGATGTCTTCAGCTTTTCATGGATGGTATTAGCTATGCAGCTCCTTTGCGAGACGCATGATGATGTAAAATCTTTCATAACTGAGCTCGAGTTGCCAGTTTATGACTGGGATGACAAATGGATAGATGTCTATTTGGACAACACTGTGAAATTGCTTGATTTGTGCATTGCTTTCAGTTCTGAGCTATCTAGGCTAAGCCAAGGGCAACTACTGCTTCACTGTCTGCTGCACAATTTGGATCAAAACAACTCAACTGAGTTTCTGAAAGCCAAATCTTCAATAGAAAGCTGGAAGCAGCATATTGGCTCGAAGAATCCTAGACTTGAGAATTGTCTTCCCATTATAGATAAGTTGATGGAATCACTAGAATTGCCGAAGGTCAAGAACTCAGCCAAGGGAAAGGTTTTGATGCGAGCTATGTATGGAGTGAAGGTGCAGACATTGTTTACCTGCAGGACTTTTATTTCTGCTTTCACGAACTCTGACAAGAATTTGATTGATTTGCAAGTCACCAGGACATACTTGTGGGCAGAAGCTTTCAATGACCTTCAGACTTTCCTTAACAAGGAGGTCAGAAATTTAGTGTCAAGCAGCAGAAGTATTCTCTTGAAAGACTTGGAAGCAGTGGATACTGACATCAAGGAACTTCATCCTATGATTCAGGATAATGGGGAGCCTATGGTAAGTGAAACATTTCGTAGTTCTGTCCTAGCTTTGGGGAAGAGAGTTGATAAGTTCTCGTCAGGATTAGATCTTCTCGCAAAGGAAGTGGATAGATTTTTCCAAATAGTGTTGAGTGGACGTGATGCGTTGCTTTGTAACCTAAGAGTGTCTAATGGTGGCTTCGATCCTCCAAAAAAGTACAAGATGGAGGAGCAACTCGTGAGGTAGTCCTCAGGTATGCTAAGATCATGTGTATACAGAAATAGGTTTAAGTATGGTTTTTATTTCTGTGTTGTGTGGAAATGTAAGCCATATTCTCAGCCGGATGGTTGTGCATATGCACATGTTGTAACCTTTAATATCTTTGTTTTCGGTGAGCACCTGGACTCTGTAACTGTGTACTACAGTATTATGTTGATGATAAATGAAAAGTATTTTCTTCTCATATGGAAAGATTTGCTAATCTGTTGATTCTGTTTTAGTGTAAGTACTTGATAAAAAGGATGAAGTTGGTTGAGATGGGTTAAAGTTGGTATTTTTTGTTGAAATGTGTTGAATGAGTTGAAGTTGATTGAGATTGGTATATTTTTTGAAGTTGGTTAAATAGTTATTAGTGAGAATAAAATTTTGAAGAATGTGGGTTGAAATTGGTTGAAGTTGATATTTTTTATTAAAGTGGGTTGAAATTGATAAATTAGAAAAGATCAACAAAAAGAACAGGCCCTTAATCATGAAAATGTACAGTTTTGTATTTATGTCATCAGCTGATGCATGTATGTGCTGCAATATTGTAAGAATGTTATTTGGATGTACTGGCTTTTGTTACTTGGTCGGGCATGTAATCGGTTTGATGACAATGTACTTCATATCATCCTGTCGTGATTGCAATGGTGCTCTAATACAATGCATAGGAGTATGAAGATAACTTCCTGGTGCATGTTTTCTTCCCAATCTTTCCAATATCATGGGTCAAACTATCCCTACCTAAAGCTGGCTTTTGTTCTATATTAAAATGTTTCCGAAAGCAGCTGGCAAAGATTTTGCAGACTATTTTGCTTGTCATCGTGTGATACAGATGGCAAAGGGGGACCAGTGGGTAATCTGGATATGCCTCAGAAATCTTCCAGATAGTCTATATTAGTGTAACCCTATTTTTGTACCTTGTTGCTGTTTGTACTATTTGCAGAAATTGTACAACCAATGAGTGTCTGATCTCCCTCAGGTCCATGTCATTTCCCATAGAATGATTGACTCTATATTGTCTAACTATGGTTTATAACCAAGTATCCTGGCAATTTCATACAGGAAAACTGAATGCAAAGCATTGTTCAGGTTGGACTCTTGATTTTGTATGTTAAAGACTGAGCTTTACTCTGTCCTAGCAAATACATAAGCTGGCATCTTGTTACCTTTGTTAAATTTTTGTCACCTTTCTTTGCTTCCCTCATCCAGTTATTAGTGTTGTTACATCCATACTTTGCTTCGATGTGATAACTGTTACGTCCAGTTGACAAGTCTTCAACCATAGTACGTTATTAGTGTTGGAACTTGTACATTTTTTTAAATTCTGCTTGTTTTTGTTCTGAAGCAAGTTTTCATGCGTGCACTACATCACAGTGTCGATTCTCCAACATTTATTTGAGAGGAAATGAAAAGTTTGAGTAACTTCGCGTGATAATTCTTTAGATTGTGGACTTAAGTTTTTGTTATTCAATTTTAGGTTAAAGACATTACGATCCTTGCTCTCTTCTTTCCTTCAAGGGGGAAGGAGATCAACAATGGAGAGCACCATTTGGTGCTTGGATTGCTGTAGCCTCTAGTTTTCGGCGGAGAACCAGGTAAGGTTTTCAAGAAGTTATCACATTCTCATGCAATGGTCATGATCCTGTGTATTTGCTCATTTTAAGCAAAACATGAATATACTTTGCCTATTCTGTTGCTCACAAAATCCCAGTATGTGCTGAAGTTCCTCTTTCATGAAGAGATGGTAGCTAAAATAATATTACAATCTCCACTATAAATAACTCGATATTGCAGGGTGTTGGCATCACAGCTAAACAGAGAACAAATATGGCTGGTAAATCATGCTTACTATTGCTTGGTCTTGTTACAATGTCTGCCCTTGCTTCTGCTCACAGGCCCCTTCTCATTGATAAGCAGGAGGCCTTTAAACGTTCCATTCCCATTCCACAGAAAATGGAACCTAAGGATATGGTCAAAATAATTGGAAGTAAGAAGGACACTGATGATATAGGGAACAAGATGGTGAAAACTCATCAAGGCGAGGAAAAGTTTGGCAATATGGGAAACAGGATGGTGGAAGGTGGTAGGAACATCAAGATAACTGATGGGGATTGGAAGATAGACCCTGTTACCAAACCTAATAACCTGGGTATAGGATTGATTACCATTCCTGGCATTCCACTGCCAGGTGCAGATGGTAGTTTTCATTTCCAGTTGGGGCCAATTGGGTTTGGATTTGGCATGGGAGGGGGCCTGCAATTGGGTGGCTCCTATCCAGGTCAAGGCTCCTATCCTGGTCAACCCATGCCATACAGCCAACCATATGTTGTCGTCTCACCATACTCACTGCCATATGGCTGGCCTATGCAGTACCCATACATGACACCTAATCAACAGATTGGGCCTGGGTTTGACCCACCACACCACGGGTCATATGATCCCACCCCATCCCAAGGAGGCAATGCACAGAGTTCATTTCAGAAGGGAAGCTTTGGCTCCCCTGGCACAAATAACTAGCTCTCACTAATGATCGTCAGGGCTTGATGCATTAGATTAAGGTTTCTTTGGCTATTTGAATAAGTAGATTTGATAAAAAGGTTCTATTTTGGTGCATATGTTGTGACCCGTTATGTGTTTGATTTCAGTAAGGCCTTGGAGTTTGTATCGCTGTTTTATGCTAATGATGTTATGGAAGAATTGGTCATGTGAAATGAGTTGTTGTTCTTACTTTTTTTTCCTTTCCCCATAAGAATGGCTTAATGCGATTAAGGGGATGCATCGTCTGAGGAGCTTGTCTTAGCTTATCATCATAACATCATGATCTGAAATTGTAAATATCCAAAATTATGGTACCATATAGATCAGATGGACAGCCAGTTGTGGAAACTGTAGAATGAGTTATTATCATAAACAATCGTATATTATCAAATCGATGATCCTAATAAAGTATTCCAGCAACTTGGTATTCGTGTTCTGCCATGTTAATGGGTTGAAGGCACTGTTCTGTAAGAGAGCATGCCGTAAAAGCACAGATGATTCTGTGTGACAATCCACCGAAATGCAAAGAAAAACCTCCCTATGTGCATTTTTCTCTCACCTCAATGTTTTCATTCCATGTATGATGTGGAAGAGGTAATTGTATTTCTTCCTGCTTCGGAGATCTTTCCCTCTATTAACGCTGCTGGTTTGGTCAGTATTTGTTGTTAATTCTGCAACTTAGATCGGTGGATCTGAATGTGTCTAGCCTTCTACTGGTGGTGTGTCTACCAGTTTCACTCTTTTAGTTGGATTATGTCACAAATCAATTTCTTGTGTAACATATGCCACAAAGTGCCTGATTTTTCTCTATGCAGTTCGGATTTTGGTTGAGAAGATTTACTCTGCACCACATCTATTGACATTGTATGTCCACATTGTGGTGATTGTATACAGTGGGGAGGGAGGGGAGGCGTTGATGCTGAAGTTTTCTTGAAACCAAGGTTGATTTGAATATGTTGTACCTTTGAAGTCTTTGCTCGACATCATCCTAGAGCGGGGAAGATAGATTAGGGATTTTCGATTTTGCTGGAAACTGATTCTATGTCTTGGCTTGAAGTCTTTGCTTGATGTCATCAAAAAGTTATAATGTACTAAAACAAAATGTTCCCTTAAACTATCCTCAGCTTTTAGCGGGCAGTTATTTATTTTCTTTAATCCAAGGTCTAATGGTACCAACCTCTCTAGAATGTAGACATATCTAATCCCCACACCCTGCTAGGTAGGATGGTTGAGGTGGATTTTGATCAGGAGACATTCTACTTTCATCAGTGCTTCGGGACAAAGGAGACTAACCAAGTTGAGGGTCATTTTGCCCTTTGGATTAATATGTCACCTGGCTTCCAGCAGAGTACTAAAGTAATAGTTTCTTCAAAAAACTTGATTTCTCCTCATGCTATGGTTGTGATCCCTAATACCTGCGCCTTTTAAGTAATAAACGAAGAGTTTCTCTGCTATTCTGTAGTCTGTTAGTCTTTATTGCGTGCTGAAATTCTTTCTGTGAACAGACATTAGCTGCTACATATTCTGATCCACCCTACAAATAGCTGAGAAGCAGAGGGTATCAGCACCATATGGTATCTGACAGAGCAGCAAAATGGCTGGTAAGTTATTTTCTCTGTCCTTTGCTCTTTCTCTGATGTCTGTCCTTGCTTCTGCTTATCGGCCTTTTGTCGCTGACAAACATGAGGTCACCATCGAACCTTCCGGTATGATGAAATCTCATCATAATGAGCTGAAAATTGACGGGCAGAGGGAGAACAGGGAAGGCATGGCAAAACCTGCTGTTGGTGAGAGGAACAAAATGCATGATATGGGAAAATGGGAGATGAAAGGAAAGAGACTAGAACATGATGATGCCCTCAAACCACTTGATGGGGAAATTAACAAAAGGCATGATATGGGAAAAAGGGTGATGAACAAAATGCATGATGTGGGAAAATGGGAGATGCAAGGAAAGAGGCTAGAACATGATGGTGATGGTGATGATGATGATGATACCGGAAAATGGGAGACAATGGGAAAGAGTAGGGTAGAACAGGTTGATGCAATCAGAGGTGATGAAGAACTGGGCTCGGGGTTATATGATGCGCCGAACCCAGAGCCATATCCGGGCGTAGACACCGGCTTTCATTTCGATTTTGGTCCGATTGGGTTTGGGTTTGGAGGAGGCTTGCAATGGGGAGGAAATCCATCTCCTGTGTATATGGTGCCATACAGCCAGCCCTATGTTGTAGTCTCACCATACTCTGTGCCATATACTCCATCTGCTCCGTACCCATATCCGACACCATATCAGCAACCCGGGTCAGCGTACGGCATGCCACAGCCGGGTCAGGATGGTCCTTATCCTTCTCCAGGAAGGTATGTTCCTAGTCCATACCAGCAGGGTTGGGGGTCGGTTCCTCCTAATAATTAGTTGTGTTGATGGAAGGGGCATTCTATTTTAGGTGTTTGCATAAATGAATTTGACGAAGTAATGTACTATATAATAGTGTTAGTGCCCCTCTAAGTTACTGTAAGGGATTATGATATACTCAAATGGGGAATAAATTGTGCTTTTGCACGTTGTGTCTGAAATTTCAATATTCCTCCCCCCTCCCCCCCCCCCCCCCCCCCCCCCCCAAAAAAAAAAAAAAAAACACCTTCAACAGGTTCAAAGAAAGTAAGGATTGAAATAGGAATCCATATTAGATTTGAGTTTAATCTAATGATACTATAGCATTAGGCTAGATACCTAACATCCCTTTTCATCCGAGTTTTTATGCATTAAAACAAGTTCTAAATTTTGAAATGTCAATTGATAAAAAATAAAAATCCAAAGAAGGTATAAAATTTTACACATGAGAAAAGAACCCTAATTTCCCATATTGCACATAAGGATTGTACCAAATTGCACGTGCACTAGAAAAGTTCTAACAAGAGTTTGAGACCCTGGGTCGATGACGACGGTAAAAAATTGTTCAAGCCACTAGAGCACTAGTTGATTGTCGTATTAGGTAAATGTAGACAATAGCTCGTTCTGTTGTACAAATCCAATACCTTTTGCAGGTACAATTACTCACCTTCTTTTTTTTTCTTTTTTTTTCTTTTTTTTGGGTCCCTAAGAACCGCAAAGAATATAATATATAATTATAATACAATAAAGGGTGAGAAAATCAAATATGGTACTTTATGTGTCCAAAGGATCAGTCTTAACCACTAGGCTAAGGATCCAAAAGTTGTGTACAATTTTATTTTTTTTCTGGGTTTTTTTTTTGGGGGGGCGGGGAAGTCCTGGAGGAGATAGAAAAGGCGACCGGATTTCCTGAAAATGTCATCATATATGAATAAACAGAGGCTCTATCCACACGGAGCCCTGATGTTGTATTTATAATAACTGAAGAATACACAAAATTACAAGATTATCCTTAGTCTATTGTTGCTGTAGACTTTGTAGTGATTGCAAAGCTATGATCCAGAGCCCCGCTGAGTGCTATGTACAGTTTGTTAGCTAATATACACAGTGATTGATCAGACCATCAAAGTTATAGACAATGGCATGATGCTAAAGGAAAAATGTCTATAGGACATTGATTACCCTTGTTAACCCAAAGACAAGCATCTTTCAGGGGCATTTTGGCCAGCCATGCCTCCAGAACTTGTATTCATTGCTTCCATGCTTTAAAAATCATACTGATTACCATGCAAACTTGGTCAACAAAGGTTCACAAACATGCCATCGATGCCAAAGGAGATCATGAAGCTCCAGCTTCTGAAAAGCTAATGATCATTACCTTGATGCAAACTCGTTGGAGTCACATTCAAGGCTTTCTCCAGTATCTTGAATTACACAGGCACATTACAAAGAGCACCCACCGACGTGCTGCCTGCTCATTGTGGGGCTCAGCAGTGGCATGGACTAGAGTTATTGATTTGCAACAACTCACTGCCAGCTAATATATTTAGGAGATAAAGCATAAAGAAGCAAAACACCACACAAACAATACAGTATGCTTAATATTGACATGCATCTAATCAAGATGCACACTCAAATAACTTGTGACTAGGGTAAATTACATCAAATATTCACATTCAAAGGTGAAACCTGATGATGGTTGTTGGCATGTCAATATGTGTCCTCGGTTTGGCTTCAAGTCAACAATGATCCCACCTTTCTGTCACCAGAAACCCCCTCCCCCAAAAAAAAAAAAAATCCAAAAAAGGGGCCAAAAAAGGGAAAAGAAAGAAACAGGCATAGCACAAGGTGCAGAAGTCATTGCGTTCCCATATTCAGCTTTAGCAATTTATGGATGAAAACAGCAACCTTGCAATGGTGAAATGAACAAGTTTAACCAAATAATTCAGGAATAAGATTATTATTATTTTATTCCATGCAGGCCATTCATTTCAGGATATATAGAAAAAGAGAACGAAAAAACGCAGCAACAAAACAAACAAACTCAAACCAGTCCTGCCTATAACTCTTTTTGTTCCTTTTTTTTCCTATTTTTGGGGGAGGGTGGAGGAGACGACCCTACTCCTAAAATAGAATTGCAGGGAAGGTTGAGATACTAGGATTAAGTAGGATAGATATCAGGACATAGCAAATCTGCCTTCACCATCTAGCAATTAAAGGCGGATATCATTTCTACTATAGAAGCAAACAAGCTTTCTACACATATAAATTCATGCTGATCACTATCATCAACAGTAGACATGTAGCACAATCAACATGCTCTTCTCTGTTTTACTTGCATTCAGATAATATTCATTTGTTTCTGATTCAACTAGCACAAGCTAAAAAAGTCTCAGATCAAAAAATAAAAAAGTCAAATTATGCACTGGAAACTAATTTGTACAACCAATGCCCAAAGGACTTGCAAATAAGGATGGCAATCAATGCCCAAAGGACTTGCAAATAAGGATGGCAATCACATGCATTCACAAGCATCCTACAATGCAATAACAAACTAGGCCACCAAACCAGCAGGGGAGAAAAACAATCAGCAGCAAAGAAATAATGAAAAAACATTAGACACCAATTGCCTTATCTGCAAGAAGCAAGCACAGATGATGCCCCTTTCGCGAAGCCAACAAGGAATTGGCTAGCCACAACATCATCTTTGCGCATGTCACAGTAAGGCTGACATGTCTGCACATGTCCTGGAAAATGCAGAGGGAGCATTAATAGTATAACATAACACTTTAAAACCAAAATGAACTAAAACACACTACAGCTCAGCAACATCAACAGTGAACAAAGGTTCTATTTCTGTCTCCGGTACCAGATAAGCCATTGCTAACATTTATTTATCCACATTTGGAGAACTGTTAGATGAAGTATGAATAGATATCATTAAATGAACTTATGCACACAAGATATGTGACTGTTTTGTAGAGGCGGACGGATACAAGGCTAGCATGACATTTCCAAGGCAAAATACTTACTCCTACCGCCACGTGAGAACTAAAGAAAAATAAAGCAACCTAGCTTCAAAGACAGCATTAATCAATAACATACTGGCGCCACTACTTGAATGCGACAGTTTTGCTGGTTGCTTGGAAACAACCAATCTCCATTTTTCCCATTCCCCTATGCCCTCTTTATGGCTAATCACCTTCCCCTTAGCCTCACAAGTTTTTGAGCAGAGACAATCTTACTCAAAACAAGAAAGCATACTTCCAAGTACAAGCAAATCCTAATTGCCTGCGCCATATATGGGATCTGAGCCAATATAAATCGTAAAAGCACATAACAACCCTATACATTTGTCCCAGACCATTTGACAGATAAACAACCTGCTGCACATTTAGAAGATGGGACATGTTGAAGCCCACATAAAGATAGGCACCATCAAAATTGAACTAGAAAAACATCACTAAGCACAAGACTGCACAGGTGAATTTTCTGAATATTAACACTGTTGTCACTGCATTGACAATGAAGAACATATACAATTAGTAAACTTGTCAAAGAATCCACTTCTTACAAAACTGAACAGCAGAGGCGCATTTGCAAGACCCAATGAGCACAAAGAATAAGAAATAAACCCTAATGCTAACAACAACTCACCCGAAGATTCCCAAGGGACTTCAACCTCCTTAGCTCCATCAAGTGTTCATCATTTGACACATAAAGCCTAATACGAAGATTAGTCAGTATGGCTTCTTGCTCCCAACTTAGTGGACCCGATGCATACAATGCTTGTAGAATGTAGCGGTAAGTATCTAACTCCCTCTCATGGACCCTAAAAGCATATTCCCCTTTTGACTGGCAGGCAGAAACTCTCCCTTCAACTCCAAAGCGCTCAAATGATTCAGCATCACTACAAAGAGAATGACTATCCTGACTACAGCCTGCTGAAGAATGACTCAGCAACCTCTCAGAAATGGCATTAATGACGCTACAACTAGCAATAGAGGATACAGCACTAATGCAATCCTCTGATACTGAGGTTCTAGGCAGACACCTAGCATTGCCCTGATTTTTGTGGTCAGCATTATTAAACGCAGTTCTTTTCTTGGTCAAAATTTGCACATTATCTTTAACCTGATTTTCTCTTGGATAGGCAAAGGTGTCTACCTTTCCATTGAAAGAATATGAATCACCATGCGTAATCTCAAGTTCATCCTTCTCTATTGCTCTACGTTTCTGCGTACATTCTGGCTGAGCTTCGTCGAAGGCTGAATTGTCTGGAGATAATCTCTTCTTTGACTTAGTTATAGCAGATTCCAGACCATCATGTGCACGATCCTTCTTGAAAACCCTACAAATCATGTCCTTACAGATTCCAGAGTCCTGCATGCATTAAACAGAAAGCAGTAAGTCAAACGTACAATCTGATGCTCTCACAATAAATTATGCAAAGGAGCTTAACATAATTTGTGGCTACAATAGTGGGATTCTTGGTATTCTTTTCATAGGAAGAAAGCATACCGATCCCAACACAAACAAATGAATGACAAGTTATGGTAAAGAGATACCTTTTCAATCAGAACCCATCTGTTGTCGAGCCATTCTCGCCGTGCCCTGATGCTAGATTTCTCAACTCTGAACTCATCAATAGACCCAATTAGGTGAATGTGATAATAACCCCAGTCCATAACCTGTTGAATCTCAGCTGTCTTCCAATAACCATTGTCCAACACTTCCACAATGTCACCAACAGCCCAAATCACCGGATCATTCCCTCTTGGCGGACAAGGCCTAACTGCTTCCACTGAAACCTTCTCAACAACGTCACTCAATACGCCAGGACGACGATAGTGCCTGACCATGTAACTTTCTCCATTATCTGCCACAATTTCTGCACAGCGCCAAACTCCAGAAGGTACCTTCTTCTTGGTTAAGACCTCCACTTTCATCCCTCTATTGAATCTCATGATCGCTTCTTTCAGACTTACTCCTGCACAATCAAAACATCCAAAAACATCAGCGAATCTGAACATAATCACTCGCCTAACACAAACATTTAAAATCAAACTCACACCCAAACTCAAATATCATAATAGTAATAAAACGAAACGAATCAAAATCTTGTAAACAACCACCAACAGATGGCGAATTTAAAGCTTCAGACATAAAAACCGAATGGTCATAGATCAACCAGTATTGCAAATCAATGCAAAATAACAGAAAATAGCAGTAAACGAAAATCGAAATTGAAATTCCAACGAGAGAGAGGGATTAATGAAGCGACAAAAGCCAGCTCAATAACAGTATCAAGAACAGCGAACGAAGTCACAGGAAATGTGATTCTATATCAGGATATCGATGAATTTAAAACATAGAGCAGTACACAAAAATCAAAACTGAAATTGCAATGTACAGTGACAATACCTTTGCAGAGAATCGAAAAGAATTTCTGATCGAATCGGAGTACGCAGATCGCCAAATTTCTCAGAACAAATTAGGGTTTACGCCAAAGAGAGAGAATTCAAATGATTGCTTGCAGAAAAATTAATCGGGAAGATTAGGGTTTTTGAAATTACCGTTTACTATTAATGAAAGAACAATACAGAAGCAACTCACGCAAGGTGTTTGGGCTTGATAGGGACTCTTTCAAATGAATTGGTTACAAATTGTGTAACGCTCGGAGCATCGTCTGTGCGTGGTGTAGCTGGTTATCACGTAGTCTTTACACACTAGAAGTCCCCAATTCGAAGCCAGGCTTAGACATTTTAGCTGAATGTTTAATTTTTTAACTTCAAACATTCAACAAGTTTGTGCGGCGTGAGTGCAAAAATCAAACATATGGACGGGCATCCATTCGATTAGGCTTGGATTGTCTAATTCCAGAAAGTTATAATGTTTGTCAGTTATCTCCATAAAATAATCATTGTTAATCAAATGAATATATATCATTCATGTGTCGAGTTGCACCTTTGGCCCATCCATAAATCAAGTCGAGGATGATAGCAACTTGCCTTTGTTGCTACCTGAGACTTTGAACTGGCTACAATCAGTCTCTTTCAGCACTGGATGGTACCATCTTTCTGTATGTAATTATCATGATAAAATCTTTATATATAAAATTGGATGGTTTTTCAGTGAGCACAGTCTTTTCCCATGTCATGATTTCACATATGGTTCTGGGCATTTTTCTTTTTGGACTGATTCTTTTTATGTAGCACACCACAGGGTGCATAAGGGCCGAGTTACTAGCAACCACTGTCAGGAAGGGAAGAACGGGAGCCAGGCAGCAGGGTCTCATTTTATTTTGTTGCCTTTGCTAGGCTTTTGTTTTTATGAGCCTGCGTTATGAATTATTCGATTTGGATTGCATGGTGTATGTATTACGTCTTGAATATTGTTGTATATTTTGGACGTTTCACTTGATTTGCATGTGTTGGCGAGTGGAACAAAGCAGATTCGCTTTTTCCCAAGGCCCTGTTACTGACCGATCCTTGGGATCAATAGCACCACATTCTATCTTACATTATGCAGAGGGAATAATTTCTAGATACATATATCGAAATTTTTATGACACTATAATGATATAATTTTATGAACTGCCGCCAACTTTTCTTTAAGATTGGATGTTGACAGTATCATCTTATTATGCTTATGGCAGCTATACATTCGCACTAACTTGTTCCGACAGTCTCATAAGCCATGTATGCTTTCCCTGGACCTTCAACTATCTGTTAGATTTGCTCATGGGATGCCACTGAAACAAGGCCCCCGTCTTCCTCATTGTTTAATGAAAATTATTATATGGAATGTTCGAGGTGCTAAAAAAGCCCTGATATTTTATTTTTAACCCTGATATTTTATTTTTAACTGAAACCATGGTTAACGATCTTAATACGCAGCGAGTTATTAGAACTCTTAGGTTTCGTAATTTTGATGTCATTCTGCCCAACAATCATGTGGGAGGAATATGGGTTCTGTGGAAAGATGATAATGTGGTGCTTGACATTATCGCTAAGGGGCATCGAGCAATCCATTGTTCGGTACTTGAAAAAAGTACTAATAAATCATGTATTGTTACAGCAGTTTATGCACCGACCCAAAATCATTAAAAAATAAATTTTGGAATCATCTCGAAAGCCTTAATGATATTTTATCATTGCCATGGTGTATTCTGGGTGATTTTAATAAAATGCTGCACTCTTCAGAAAAAAATTGGAGGCACACGTTGTGTACCTCTAAGCTGCAACGACTTAACGACTTTCTCTCACTCTGTAAAGGCCACAACACTAATGTTCAGGGACAGATTTTCACATGGAAAAAATTTTTGCACGGTAAGCTCATCTATGAAAAATTAGATAGAGTAATTCTTCGGGAGGATTGTCTCCATTTCTTCCCGAATTATTGTGTGACTAATGGTCCATTCACATGCTCTGACCACTCTTAGGCCTTGTTTGGTGAGGCAAACTGGAATGGAATGGAATCAGGACTTGAATCCTGGGGGGTTAGGTATGGAACTTGAATCTTGAACCCAATTGTTTGGTGAAAACTGGAATGGAATCAGATCTCACTGGTTGCTGTTTGGTGAGCAGTTTTGAAATGGAATTAACTCTGTTTTTATTTTGAAAATATTATATGCAAGTATGAATATTTATAATAATAATAATATTTACTATAATAACAATAATAATTACTATAATAATAATAATTACAATAATACTAATAATTATTATATAATAATTAGTATAATCATAATTATAATTGTAATTATAATTATAATTACCATAATAATAATAATAATAATATTATTATTATTATTATAGTAATAATAATAATTATTATTATAATTATTATAGTATAATAATAATTTTTTTATTACAATTATAATTATATAATAATAATCATAATTATTATATTATAATAATAATAATAATTATTATTATTATTACAGTATAATAATAATAATTATTTTTTATTATAATTATAATTATGTAATAATAATCATAATTATTATATAATAATAACAATAATAGTAATAATAATAATAATAATATTATATTATAATAATAATTATTATATTATAATAATAATAGTAATAATAATAATTATTATTATAATTATAGTATAATAATTATTTTTTTATAATTATAATTATATAATAATAATCATAATTATTATATTATAATAATAATAATTATTATTATTATTATAATTATTATTATAATAATAATAATATTATTATAGTAATAATAATTATTATTATTATAATTATAATATAATAATAATTATTATTTTTTATTATAATCATAATTATATAATAATAATCATAATTATTATATTATAATAATAATAATAATAATAATTATTATTATTATTATAATAATGATTACTATATTATAATAATAATTATTATATATTATTATAATAATAATAATAATAATAATAATAATAATAATAATAATAATAATAACAACAACAACAACAACAATAATAATGTTGAACCCTGAGGGTTTAGAACTTGAAACCTCTCATAAATGGGGGGGTTCAAGTTCTTGAGGATTGGAGGGGAACTTGAAACCTGGGGGTATCAAGTTCCTTTCCTTTAAAACACTCACCAAACAATAAGGAAAGGAACTTGAACCCTCAGGTTTCAAGTTCCATTCCAGTTTTCCTCACCAAACAGGGCCTTATGTTTATCTTAATATTGAACCTACTCACCCTCCTAGAAAGGGCACAAATTTCAAATATCAACATTAATGGCTCAATATCATGAAACACATTATACCATTAATCGTAACACTGGAAACTTTCTTTATCCGGCACGTCAATGTATTGCATTTCGCAAAAATTGAAAAAAGTAAAGCTTGACCTGAAAACATAGAGTAAAAGCACATTTGGTAATTTCAAGCCAAAACTAGAAAAAAATGCTGACAAGTTGCTATAAGTTGAACAAAAACTTGTGATCCAACCTAACAGTACTCGTATAACTGGCAATACATACTCATCAAGCACGTGAGAAAATGCACTTATTCAACCAAAAATACTGGAGGAGATTAGCTCGGAAAGGTTGGCTTGTTAATGGAGATCGAAATTCTCGATATTTCCATCAAACGATGAAAGTTAGGAAATATCGTTCTACTACTGTTAAAATTAAAGACTCTTTAGGTATTTAGATCGACGATGCTGTGGATATTCAGAAGTTATTTGTTAACGACTTTAAATTACGGTTCAAATCATCGTCGGGCCCATCTTCAATGATGATTGACCTTCCCAATGGTTTCCTTGGACAATAATATGAATCTTATTAAACCGATTGAAAATCAAGAGATCAAGGAAGCAGTGTTTCAGATGGATAAGTTTAAAGCACTGGGATCTAATGGATTTGGTGTAGCTTTATTTCAGGACTATTGGCACATTGTACAAAATGATATTTGCCAGGCAGTTCGGTCTTTTTTCCAGGATGGAAAACTTTTAAAGTAAATTAATCATACACTCATCGCTTTTATTCCGAAAGTCGATAATCCCTCAGTCACAGCGCAGTTTCAACCCATCAGTTTGTGCAGTACGCTACATAAGATCATTGTGAAAATTCTGATGAACAGAATGTGACCACTTCTTGAAAAACTCATCAACCCCGTGTAAAGTGCATTTATCCCGCACCGGCCAATCCATGATAATATTTTATTAGCACATGAGATCATCACTAAATTTAACTATATGAAGGGAAAGAAAGCTTGGGTTTGCACTCAAATTCGATACGGAAAAAGCTTATGATAGAGTGGAATGGAGTTTCCTGTTTAACAATCTCACAAGGTTAGGGTTTCATCAAAGATGGATTATGTGGATTCAGTAGTGTGTTACCACAGTATCATACTCGATTATTGTAAATGATGAAGTGTCGGGATTTTTCACTCCAACCAGAGGACTATGGCAGGGAGATCCTTTACCTCCATATCTCTTTCTTATATGCATGGAAATGCTTACACGAGCGCTACGTACAGAACTAACTAAGAAGAAAAGTCGAATTGGATTCAAAATTGTACCCCGAGCGGATAAATTCCCCTGTCTTTTATTCGCAGATGATGGCCTCCTTTTTTGTCAAACCAACCTTGAGTCTTGCCAGAAACTTGTGGGTCTTGTGCACACTTTCTGCTAGCAGTAACGACAACTCATCAACTTTCAGAAATCATCTCTTACTTTTTCAAAAAATGCAAGTACACATGACTGACAAGTAGTATCCTCTGTCTTTAATATTAAACACCAAGACAACTTGGGTAAATAATTGGGTTGTCCAATTTTCAAGGGATGACCTGTAACGCCCCCAAAAGCTAATGCTGATTACCTTAACTTAACCATGAATTTATTAATTTACAGCGGAAGACTTTTGTTTTGAAGGGAGGCGTTACCGCCGTTCCGGGATGGAACAAGGCTATTTAATTTACCAGACCTCTGAAGTCACCCAAAATAAGTATTTGTCTCTTCATACTATTTGTTCCCCATGTGATAACTTGATATACTAATGCTAGGTATTGAAGAATAGCATCACACGACCTTCCAGGGACTAACCTCTCATCACTGTGAGCGCTGACTGTCTAGCAACAAGTAAATGTCCCTTATTTTGGCTGCCTTCTGGTTTCTCAGGGGGATTGCTGTGCACTTCTCCCCATATCTAAAACAGAAATATGAAAACATGCGAATGATGAGTCGAAGCTCAGCACGTACACTACTGTGCAGTAAGACAAGTTGTGGTAAATGAGTTGGGCCGGCCGCATTTCAAAACATTTTGCTTTGCAAACAGGAGAGAGAGAATGTGTAAGAAAAATTGAATTGCTGATTATTATCTGAAAGTGGACCCCTTGGTCGATGTACATCTTGATGCGATCTTGAGATAGGTGCACACCTCCCAGGCCGATCGGAGAGCCTGAGTTGCAGCCGCGCAGGTAAATTGAGGGGCATAAGCCCTGATGATTGATGATTAGCGGGGCCACTTGTTTATGTGACAAAACGTTGCGGAAATTGATTCATTAAATGTATCTTGTATTGATTGTTCATTGCTGAGAACACTGTGAGTTTTTGAAGAACAAGGCAATGTACGTACCTGATCTTTGAGATTCTCTCTCCTTTGTAATGAAGAATGTGCGTTGGCAGCTTGAACCGACAGATGTGGCCTCCTTCCTGCTTTACATATGTAATTCTCTTGTGGTTAGTGCAAGGTGATGACATTTGTTGGGATTTCTTAGATATTTGTTGTGATTTCTTATTTTGATCGATAATTTAAATTCCTTGAGTTATGGGCTAATTCTTAGCATGTAAAAAGGCATTGACTTGACTCTACTTTGTTTTACTTTCATCCCTGTCCTTGAATATCTTATTTTAATAGATAATTTAAATCTCTGTCTTTTATATTGCAACTATTTGTTTAATGAACGTGATAAACGTCTAATGGGGTAACGGCGTTGTCATTGTCATATTCTTATAAATAGTATAAATCCGTTACTTGTCCTTACTTTGTGAAATTATCTTCATTATGGGTCATTGTTATTAATGTTTATCTTTTTGGTCATTGCATAATTTAACTTACGGCCATTTTATTTTTATCCGAATTTTGTTAATGTTTTCGGTGTAATTACTGGTTCTTTGCTGTAAATAATATAATAATATAATAATGACAGTCGCGACTACGGCCATAACTCTGGAACGTTCTGGAATGACCTTAGTCAAGACATAAACTCTTTTTCCCCGAAAACGTTGCATAGTGAATTCGTATAATCACATTTTGCTAGCCTCAATATTCCTATCCTGCACATTAATATTCCTAACATCTACATTTAGCATTTATGACTCTCAAGGTGTATCTCTAAAATTCATGAACTTGATCGCAAATCTCCAACTAATATGTATGTTCTTCCATAAAATTGTCACAATGTTGTTTAACCCAATGGCTCACAATAATCAAAACATTACCCGTACTTTAGCATAAATTCATCAAATAAATTTTCCTCAATTTCATAACTTCGAAACCATAGTAAATGCATTCATATTATAATTAACAATCATGATACCTCAATCGTTACAATTAAACATGGAGTTATACGATTGACTCCTACTGCCTGACATTAATTTTCGTAATATACTAAATCATAAAATATCTAATGCAAATCGAGAAAGTAACAGTTACTCACCTTAAATTTGCTCCAAGACCCAAAACCTTAACCTCCTCTTCCGACTCCTTCTCCTTCTTCTCCTTTCTTTTTCTTTCCTCCTTCTTCTTTCTCTCTCTCTCTCTCTTCTTTCTCTCTCCTCTCTTCTCTCTCTCTTTCTCCTCTCTCCTCTCTGCCGTGCGTGTGCATGGCATGCATGAACCCCCCCTTCCATATATATAGGGGCAAAAAGGGGTAAAAATCTTAGATTTTTTTTTTGGGTCGGTTTGATCGGGTCAAAGGCAGTTTGACCGGATCAAACTGACTTTGACTTTTTTTTTTTTAACTACTTTTGATGCAAAATCTTGAGAGACTTTTTAAGTTAACGGACGTTCAACTATTCCTTTGGAATTTTAATGAATTATTTTGTAAGTAACCAAAAATCTATTTTGAGGCCAGTCTGCCGATTCAACCTGCAATGGTACAAATACATATGAAGAAAATGCTGAATTGAAATGAGAAAATGACGGATTGAAATGCCTGGGCCCAACTTGATAAATTTGTAATTAAGATGATTCAACGTAATTAATATGATCATTAGGGTCGGGCCGTTACATGACCAAATATAGAGACTTTTTCTGAACTGGTGAATAAGACTACAGCCAAACTCCAAAATTGAAAGACTGCTAACATTTCTAAAGCAGGTCGAGTTGTATTAATTCAAACGAATTTAGAAGTCATGCCCGCTCACACTATGCAATGTTTTCAATTGTCGACGTTAACCAGTAGGAAAATCGATAAAATTAGCCGCGATTTCTTCTGGAAGAAATCTAACACTATCAAAGGCTTACCAATAGTGTCTTGGGATAAAATTTGTAGATACAAGCAATCAGGTGGCCTTGGCCTAAGAAAGATAGAGACTGTTAATAGTGCTTTCTTAAGTAAGTTAACATGGAAAGTTTTCGATCAGCAATGCCTCTAGACAGATCAAATATTGGCCAAGTATCCTGTCAATAAAAACTTCTTTATAGCCAAGCCTCGCCAGTTGGATTCATGGGTGTAGAAGTATATTCTAAGAAACCGTTAATAATTTCGCAAAGGAATAAGGTGGAAAGTAGATGATGGAACCAATATTAATTTCTGGTCAGATCGTTGGTGCGATAATCGTAATCTGGCCGATCTTATGAGTATTCCTGACATGTCCCATATCGATAAGGCCCTCACTGTTGCGCAATTTATTCTACCCTCTAAAGAGTAGGATATTGTCAAATTGCAGGGACTAGTTAATCAATCCTGCATTCAAGCAATTTTGGCAATGCCAATTCCGTCAAACCCTATTCCTGACTCCATTTGTTGGTGTTTTTCTGGAAGTGGAGAATTTACCACTAAATCTACAACATGGGCTGCCCATCGGCTCAAACTGCGTCAATCCCAATCCTGGAAATTTAGTTGGATCTGAAAGTTAAATGTTATGCCTAAGTTAAAGGTCTTCATCTGGCAATTATATCATGCGTTCCTTTCTACCCGAGGGAATTTATTCCTTAGGGGTATGGACATTGACCCCTTGTGTCCTCATTGTAACGGTGCTATTGAGGATGTAGAGTATTTGTTTCTAGGATGCCAAAACACTCAAATTCTTTGGCAATTAGCAAGCGATCATAATTGGATCAATGTTGATCTTCCAGTTAACCCCCAACTGAAGATCGAAAACTGGCTTTCCATCGTTAAGCGATCCATGCCATCCATTAAGATGGATAGAATTGTAGCACTTCTCTGGAGTATTTGGAAAACTAAAAATAATAAAATATTCCGTAATGAAGCATCTACTCCGGGATTATCCCTTTTACGGGCAAAACGGGCAAGCGTTGAATGGCGCATAAGACACAAACTATCACAAACATTCCAACCATCCCTTCACCACCATTCAAACCGTAAGCATAAGTAATCAAAGTGGATAATATGGAGGAAGCCACATGGTGGATTCATCAAAATCAACTCTGACGTATCCAAAAATTCTCAAATGGCGGCACGAGGCTTTGTCATCCGCAATTGGGATGGGCGATTCTTACAAGCAGCATCATTCAACCTAGGAACAGCTCCAGTATTAGTGGCAGAAGTTACAGTAATACGTAATGGGCTTAGAGCAGCAGCACAAGCAGGATTTACTGATATTCATATTAGAGGATACAACAATGGGAAATTCAAGTGCTCGTCCAAGATACTACTATTTTCTTAAATAGATTCTACAAGGTTATTATAAATCATATTTTTAGGTAGGGTAATAATGCAGCCGATTGGTTGGCTAAGGATGGGATTTCAATTCATTCCACAAATATGTAGAATTTGGTTCCTCATCAGGACCTTGGGCATATCCTCATTGAGGATAATTTAAGACGAGTCCTTAAGAGAAGGACATCCTAAATTGTATGTATTACCTTTCTTACCCCCAAAAAAAAAAAGTGTCATATTCTAATCATTATTATCCTTTTTTTGCATTTTTAGATAAATAGAGCAAATGATTTTAAAAATCAAATAAATAATTCTAAAATATGTTAAAATATTTGATTAAGGATCTGTTTGGTACTTTCTAATTACTCACCCTCTATAAAATTAAAATTAAAAAAGGTTAAAACTTAAATTTAAAAGATTAAGCAAGAACCCTTTCCCAAGTTTCGTTTGTGTAATCATTGCCACTAGCCTTATAGATGCAGATCAACATTGAACTTTATGACCACTTCCTGACAATTATGGACTCCAAGAAACTCCCCTTTTTTTTTATGTCTTTCTCTTTGAATAAGATCTCAATTCCAGTGACACTTTTATTAGATATCTTATAACTAAAATCTCTATCGGCCCCCTACCATTGGGTATGTTCGGTAAAATTAGTTGTTTTGATAATGGCTACCTGTTTTACTAGCTGTTAGTGATTTTATTAGTTATTAGCCGTGACCAACTAGTGGGTAGTGGTTAGCTGTTCAACTAGCCGTTTAAAATAAATGTGTTTGATAAATGTAACTGTTGAAGTAGCATATTTATGTGAAATAACTAAAAATGGCACAACAATAAAGGTTTTTAGTAAATAAAAAGAAGAATTTGTAATTTACAATGCAACCACTCGATAAAGGTTCTTAAAAGTTACTTTCATTAGCGATCCATACTATTTTGACTACAACAAACCACTAATCTTTACTTCAACCTGTATTATTAAATACAACCCTTGTCTCATTCGAATGGAACTGTGCCATCGACCTAGATCCATTCATCCTTGGCCACCGCCCCATTTGAACCTTTCTTCCCCCGACTCTTCTATTTCATATGCTTTGGCGTAGTGTCTACGGTTTAGGGGTCTTTTTTTTCCTTTGGGGAATTATTACTGTTGGAGTAATGGCACCCCAAAAGGGTGTACACTTACTCTCTCCATCTCCCTTGTTGTCCCATATGGAACTTTTGAGAGTGATTTGAAGAGTTTATATATCCCACTCTTCTTGTACTTGTTGAATAACTAGAAGCCATGTTTTAAGGGGGTTGAGGGGACTTGGACTGCCACACGCGCACGCGCCGCCGCCGCCGCCCGCCTGTCCGATTCGAGTTCGGCGCAGGCCGCAGGCTGTGGGCCCTACTGACTATATTTTTTAAGGAATTCTCATTGAACTATTTGTGTATGAGCTGTCGTAATCCTAACGGCTAGTTGACTGAGTCTTCCTCAATCTCTACCTAAATGAGCATGATCGTCTCCTCCATTACTACTTCAATTACATGATTCTCTCCCTTTCCTACTTTTCCGCCCCCTTTTCCTCCCCTAATAATGGCTATTCAAGAGCTCCTTTGCTTGATCAGGCCTCTATATAAAGGGCTCTTCTGCAACTCTAAGAACACACAGAAAAAAAACACACAAACTATCTCTCCTCTACTCTTCCGTCTTCTTTTCCTGGGCAACAGATTGCTATACTCCATAGCTTCTCCCTCGAGTGCACGAGTGAGAAGCTTGCTGTGTTAAACCTTAGGGGGCTTTTTCGACTTATTGATTTGCACTTGAGTCGGACGAATTTAGCTTTTAGGTCAGTGGTCTCATCCACGACACAGTTTTTCCCTCTGTTCTCACAGTAGCCATTACACCAATTATTCTAACAATTACAAACTTTTTGTTAAGCAGGGTATGTATCAGTAATATACTACCGGTCATCGAAAACTACGCGCATATTGTCGGGGTGAATGGACGCCACCGATGTGGCCGGAAAACGTGAAGGAAAGTGGTGGTAGTAATACAATGTCAATGCGGAGTGAAGAAGAACAAAGGAAATGTTAATTCAGATCATTTCAATTTTTTTTGAACTTTTTATTATTTTAGGCTTTCAAATCAAATGGACAACAAACAAAACTTATATTCTATCAAACCCAAAAAAAAAAAAAGACTTATGATAATTTTTTTCTTAATATTTTGAAACAGTTATTTGTTTTTTAAAATAAATTTGTAATTATTCAAAAACAAAAGTAAAATCCACGGATAAGATTTACTTATGATGAACAATAAATAAGCGTACGGTTCATATTTATCAATGATAGTGCCCATTAGACTGCCACACCATTTTTTTAAAACTCAACTTATGTCGCATGCCCTCAGTTTTTTTACCCTTTAATTCTCCAGTTCAATGATGTTAAATGATTGTTAACCAATGTAAGTGTAGGTCTTTATTGTATATTCTTTTCCTATTCATAAAAATTAAATCCAATGGCCTTGGATACTGTTGACCCGCTAAGGAGATGTTGTTGATCCATTAGGGGCATGTTCTTTTCAACACATCATAAGTATTTAGCAACTTTCAGCACAATTCAACATCATTCAATGCAATTCAGCATTAATAAGTAATTATTGAAAGTACCTAGTTATGTTTTCTTCAACTAGTTAACATGTTTTAGCATAATACAACATGTTTCAGCTAGAAGTGTGCAAAAAAACTCGAAATCGAAAATCGAACCGAATTAAAAATTTGGTTAATCGAAAATTTTTTCAAAAAAATTGGTTTGGTTTACCGAACCGAAAAAAAATTCAGTATTTGGTTCGGTTACGGTTTGGATAATGTGAAAATTGGGTTAGCTGCCGGTTAATCGAACCGAAAATATTTTTGTTTTTTAAAAATATTATACACAAAAATTAAAAAATTTAGGTAAGAAAATGCAATTTTTTTATTTGTAAATGGTAACCAAAGTTTAATTTTTATAAAAAAATTTTAAACATAAAAAACAATGAAAAATTTAGGTTAAAAAATGAAATGTTTTTTATTATTTGTGAACTGTTAAAAAATGAAAACTTTTTTTTGATAGGAAAATGGAAAGCTAGCCAAAAGAAAATATTGATACTTTTATAAAAAAAAATGAAAACTTTTTTTTGATAGGAAAAAATGATACATAAATAAATGAAGGGTATAATAAAGAGGAAATAGCCGCAACTAACTAACTTCCAAAAAGAAGAGAGGATAATTAATTAAGTGGAGAGTATAAAAAAGAGGAAATAGCGACGGTTTGAGGCCAGAATCCTACAAGCAATCTGCCTCTGCTAAACTGGACTCCCGTTGTAAGTCCAACTCAAACACTGCCTCCTTCCCTCCCATTATCAATCCATCCATCATTTGTTCAAATTCTCTCCCCTTCAACTTTCTCCTTAAACCCTAATGAGCCATTCAATTCTCTCTCCTCCTCGTCCTCCTCCTTAAACCCTTGCTTCCTCCATTACTCTTCCCCTTCAGCTCGCCATTTTTACTAATTTGCAGATATTAAACCATAACAATAATTACGAACTGAGCTGCTGCCATGAAACCAAACTCTAAAGATTCATTAGATCATCGCTCATCACTCTCCGTCCCCAAACTCGCTTTCTCTCTCATCCTCTTCTTCTCTCTGTTCTTCACCCTCAAATCTCTCTACACTCCCCATTCTTCCTCTTGTACTTCTTCTTCCTCTTCTCTCCCCTCCTCCCTCCCGACCCGTATCTCGTCTCCTTTACCCGACCCGGATGATTCCGAAACGGACCTCCGCCACATCGTTTTCGGAATTGGGGCCGCGGCCCGACACTGGGCCCGACGGAGGCATTACGTCAGCCTCTGGTGGCGGCCCAATTCGACCCGGGGCTTCGTCTTCCTGGATCGACCCGTTAAGCTCTCAACATCCGACGACCCCACCCATTACCCCGAACTCATAACCTCGAAGAACACGACCCGGTTCGGATACTCGAACACGAAGGGGACCCGGGACGCTCTAAGGATGACCCGCATAGTATCGGAGATGGCCCGGATGGGGCTGAAGGACGTAAGATGGTTCGTAATGGGGGACGATGATACGGTGTTTTTTTTGGACAATTTGGTTCGGGTGCTCCGAAAGTACGACCATACCCAAATGTACTATATCGGGAGTAATTCGGAGACCCATTTGCAGAACATTCAATTTTCGCACGGAATGGCGTACGGGGGTGGAGGGTTTGCTATCAGTTACGCTTTGGCAAAGGAGATTGAGAAGATGCAGGATAGGTGTATTCAAAGATACCCGGGTTTATACGGGTCGGATGATCGGGTCCAAGCTTGTGTTGCGGAGCTCGGTGTTCCTCTCACCAAAGAACCCGGTTTCCACCAGGTTAGTGATTTATGCTCTGTTTCTTCTGCTATCCATTTTTTTCTTTTTCTTTTTCTTTTTTTTTGGGGGGGTGAGACGAGCTCATTAGATACCCCGCGTTACTCATAGTTCTTTTTCCATGGATGAATGATCTTTGAAGTTTAAATTTCATGTGTCTTTATGCTCAATGATTTCATTTAATTCCATCTTTTTTTTTCGTATTTCACCGTGAAATTTGGAATTCCCCTGTAAAAAGAAATTTATTTTACATGTCAAATGTTATTATGCATTATACTATAAAGCCATGGATTTTTCTATCAATATGATCTAAATTTAAATTTCGCCCGTAATAAACTTCTTTTTTAAATATGATTGTTTCTAATACTTTCCAAAGCTTTCATATTTTCACAACTCTTTTTTGACTAGTTGCAGCATTTGTTCATTGACTTTGAATTTTTCAGAGAGTCATTTCATACTTCACATAGTCACGAGTCCGCACTAGGTCATATAATGTTCACCATATAGAATAGAACAAATTTTTTAACATAAAAACCACCTTAAAAATAAGATTGTGTCCTTTAATTGTCTTCAATTATTAAAATATTATGGTTTTTTTTTTTTTACAGAATGAGTATTTTATTGAATAGATGGCCAATTTTCATGAAATTTAACATTTTTTGCATGGTCATTGATTTTTTTTCTCTTTTTTTTTCATTTTATATAATTTTGTAGGGCGTGGAATACTAAATGTTGGATGTTTATATAAAAAAAATAAAGAAAAGGAACCAAATGATTGTTGGCAATTAGACTTAAATGCACAATCTCTAGGTTGCTAGATTTTGAACAAAAAAATTCTCTAGGTTATTGGATACGGATATTAATTAACACTAACTCTCATATATATTTCTATTTATTATTTATAGAGTTATTTTCATAGAAATAATTCAATTAACAAGTTGGTTGTTAAGAATTGATAATTCAGTTTTATCCCTAAATTGTAAATAAATTTGTTTTATTAGACTCTATACTAAAGAAAAAAGTGTAAAATTATTTCGAAAGTTATTGTAGTAAATCCACTAGTGTAGTGTCCCCCAAAAAAAAAAAAAATAAAATTGAATTCCTCACCTGTTGAAAAGGTGAATCTTACCAGCAACAATATTTAAAATTGGAAGACTTGTAACGCTTCCACATTTACATATGGGACCCATATTATTATTTATGCTGCGGTGCTGTAGTAAGATACATTTTGGACCATGACTTTGTTCATCCTATGATATCTCATTGTAGTAACAGTCCACCTCCCAGCAGCCCATCTCTTAATTCTATCCATAATGACGGACCTTAATTATACATTTGTCCCAATACCATCACAACACCTGGAAAACGTTGTAATTATGAAGGTGTCTAATAAAAAGATGGAGTTTTCAGTGCCTTAATTTGTGGGGCAGACAAATTCGAGAGATTATATGGACCAAATCATGTTTTGGGGGATTTTGGCAAACGAACTCCTTAATTATAGGTTTTCTTTCAGCTTTTGACATCATATACTCTTCCTTTTGTCCTTAGTTATTGATGAAGTAATTCCCTTGGTAAAATAGTTTTTGCTTGGATAGTCAGCTAAGAACGGTAAATAAAGTTCTGAATTTTAGCATTCACACTGACACTTAAATGTAGAACGATGTCATACGTATTAAGAGAAACTTAAGTACTGTTCTTACATATATAAGTTTGACCACTTGTTCTTGAAATTACGTATTATGAGCTGTTTTCTTAGATCAAAAAGGTAGCATGTACCTTCCTTTTTTTTTGTTGGTTTGCTGGCGTGAACATTTATCACTTAAATTCTTTAGGTATATTAGCAAATGTGATTA
This sequence comes from Carnegiea gigantea, assembly GCA_029747015.1. NCBI lineage: Eukaryota > Viridiplantae > Streptophyta > Magnoliopsida > Caryophyllales > Cactaceae > Carnegiea > Carnegiea gigantea. Next base: position 2,067,774 of record JAKOGI010000017.1, on the reverse strand, counting down.
AATTGTTAGAATTTGAATCGATTTGGTTGGTTTCAATTACAAAAACTAATTTGGTTGGAGATATTTTACACACAAAATAACAGTTTAGATCTTTTTGTTATTTTTATAATGATCTTAAAGCTCAAATTACTTCTATCAAGGTGCCTAACTATGTGAACCATCAACCATCCCTCTATGTTAATCTATTCTAACATCAAGGCTACAATTTCTTGTGCAGTTTGATGTCTACGGCAACCTATTTGGGCTTCTAGCAGCCCACCCAGTTGCCCCATTGGTGAGCATGCACCATCAAGACCTAGTTGAGCCCATATTCCCCAACGTGGGTCGGATCCAAGCCCTAACCCAACTAAGGGTGCCCGCGAAGCTGGACTCAGCCGGGCTAATGCAGCAATCCATATGCTATGACCCGGCTAGGAACTGGACCCTCTCGGTCTCTTGGGGCTATGCAGTCCAAATAATCCGTGGGGCGATCACGGCCCGTGAGATGGAGCAACCCGCCCGGACCTTCGTCGACTGGTACAAGAGAGATGACCCGATTGGATTTTCCTTCAACACAAGGCCCTTTAGCAAACACCCTTGTCAAAAGCCCTACATATATTACCTCTCAAAGGCAGAGCTTAATCCAAGTACTAATGTGAGTAGGAGTGAGTATGTCGTTCATAAAATGCCTCATCCTTGGTGCTGGTGGAAGGTGAATAATCCTGAAAGGATTCATAGAGTTGAGGTTTATAAGAAGTCTAATCCTCATAAGTGGGATCCCCGTCAGGTAATTATGTATACTCTGTGCTATTTGAATTTTTCGTTAATTGTTACTAGTTATAAAATATTTTATGTTCTTTTTCTTTTTAGAAGAAATGAAAACGTTTTATTCATTCAAATCCTCCAATGTGATATTTATATAATTGAAGTTGGGTTGTTTTCCCGTAACCCTATGAAGAAAGATATCTTTTAGACTGACTTATGTTTGTGTTACCTTATTTACCCTACTTAGTGTTTTGACCTTCACGACCTTCCAAGTCTGAAAGCAAAAACTTTCCGAGCCTACACCACATATCCGGGTAGCTCTGACACTGAAAAAGATCCTAATGAAGCCTCTTACTTAAGAGAGGGAGGAAAGAGGTCTAATTCCTTGCCTTCCTAAGGGAAAAATACATCAAGCGCCGTCTGTGGGGATCGAACCCACGACCACGTGGTTAAAAGCCACGCGCTCTACCACTGAGCTAAGACGGCTTGTCAACACAATCTCAACAATATAGTATTACTCCATCTCAATCAGTAATCATCCATACTTCTGCATTCTGACATTTCTAAGACGTATGATTAAAACTTATTGGTTTCTCCTTTGTAGTACTCTTCCCATCCCCTTCCCCCTTCCCAAAAAAGTCAGGCAGGATTCATACTGGGTGTTCATGGTTATTAGTTTGTTTTGCCGTTTGAAGAAAATATTCTTGTTTTATGGCTCGGTAATTATATTGAATCTGATTAACTTGTTGGTTTCTAGTAGTCTTCGCGTCTCCCCCCCCCCCAAAAAGTCAAGCGGGATTCATACGGAGTATCTAGAATTATTAGCTTGCTTTGTCGTCGAGGAGAATATTGTTTTATGGTTTAGTAATTACATTAGAATCAATCTCTTTGTATGTAGCGATACCGATAAAAATAATGCTGCTTATATTTGGATCTTTTCAGATCCCACATAAACCGGACCCATACCAAGAGTTGTTGTTGTTGGTTGAGTAATTATATTGAATCTAATTAAAATTTAATTTGTTTCAAAGCAAATGGTTGGCTTAATTGTGGTGCAGGCACCAAGAAGGGATTGTTGCAGGGTATTGCCTACAGATAAGGAAGGTACAGTGGTAGTTGATGTAGGGGAATTCACAGAAGGTGAAGTCATTGAACCACCCTTGTTAGTGTAATTAATTACATTGCAAATTGGAAAAGTCCATGTTGGATTTTTGGTTAATTATATTAGCATGCCTTTAATTGGGCCCTCATCTCTTCTAGTATCTTCTTTATTAGAAAATATTTGGCTAGTTGTTATACAATCTTCTGTAAAAGCCTGGCATGATAGAAATAGAAGTATTTTAGGGGTCATCCCTTGGGCTAATACTCTGTTGGAGCCCTTTTAATTTTATTAGGGCTATTGAAAAACTGCTCATCAGTCTAATTGTCAAAATTGATTGAATTGATAATGATTTTATTTTTTCAATTGCATGCTATTTTCAACAGTATCAAAGGAAGCAAATAGAATACTATCCAAAAAAATAAAGTAAATAACAAATTGTGGACGAGAATGGGACTATTCTTACATAAAGTGGCAATGTAGGACATATATTTTGATAAATTCTTACTAATAATCGTGAGGGCGACTAGTCATCTGTTTAAGAGTTGGATATAAACGATATTAGTCAATTATGGGTTGAAATAATCACTTTAAAATGAATTATTATTTACTATAAAACCTTGAACAAGTCTATGTCAAAGGAGTCTATCAATCTTACATTAAGCTCAATATTAAAATAGGACTCTAATTAAACAAACTTTATTCAGTTAGATATAACGCTTCCCGTCACACATACACACGAAAATGCATCAGTGCCTTTGTGGAGAATACAAGCATTATCTACCATGTTTGTCAAACATATACAATAATATTTTACATTGTTTGATGGTCAAAAAATACAATCACAATAATAGCATCATTTGAAGCCCAAAAAATAAAAATAAAAATCATGGCAATGTTGTCACCCATAAAAATGATGAAATAATAGCAGTCGGAATGATAATGCTTGCTCATGCAGCACCATCTGGCCTGCCAAACGCGTTTTTTGGGGGGGTGGGGGGAGACTGTAATTCAACACTTTATGGTTGTGAACAATAATAATCATGGAAGCTCCGTTGTTGAATCGACCGACATTTTCAAAGCACAGAAACAATCGAACCATTCTCCTATTACCATAACGATTACCAGATCCGTGTTTGTTGATCTTTTGTCCTTCTTCATTCGTTCACTCTCCATCAATCTCCCAATTCAATTTCTCTCTCCTCTGTCTTGGCCATGGCGAAACTCCCAAACTTCCGATTCGACCCATCAATTCTAAGCCTCGCTTTCTCTCTCCTATTAACTCTTCTTCCTAATCATATTTCAGCATTCCCATCTTTCACTCCTACCGATAACTACCTCATCAACTGCGGCTCAAATTCTCCTTCAACCACTGACATCGCCAATCGCAAGTTCATCGGTGACGAATGGTTCTCCTCTGACTCCGTTTCTCTTTCTGCAACTCGTACAACCTCAATTAGAGGCTCGAATTTATCTGGGGTTTCGTCGCCTGTTTATTTCTCGGCCAGAATCTTTACAAAACCGTCGACGTATGCGTTTCGGATCAAAGAGAAAGGTGCTCATTTGGTACGTCTTCATTTTCACCGATTTAATTCCTCGAAATTCGGCCTTTCAAATGCTCAATTTCATGTTTTAGCTGATGGGTACTTGCTGTTGAAGAATTTTGATGCGTTGACGATGAAAAATGTTGAAATTAGGGAGTATATTTTGTGGGTTGATAGTGATAAGCTTGAAATTTCGTTCGTACCTTCTAAGAAGTGGAAATTTGGGTTTATTAGTGCGATTGAGGTTATCTCTGCCCCAAAAGACTTGATTTTGGAGATTGCCCAGAAAGTGGATTCTAGTGGAGTGGTTAAAATCAATGGATTCTCCAAAAATGGGTTTGAAACATTGTATAGGGTCAATGTTGGAGGACCTAAAGTGACCCCATTTAATGACTCTTTGTGGAGGACATGGGTTCCTGATCGTAGATTCTTGGAACCAAGTGGTAAGTCAAAAGAAGTTCATTTCAGTGGCAGGATTAAGTACCAAAGCGGAGGAGCGAGCCGTGAAGTAGCCCCTGATAATGTGTATGATAGTGCAAGGGTGATTGTTGCTTCAGATTCTAACATGCCTAAGTATAATTTGACTTGGGCATTTCCAGTTGTTGATGGGTTTACGTACCTCGTAAGAACCCATTTCTGTGACATTGCTAGTGCTGTGCTTGGGTCGCTCTACTTCAATGTTTATGTTAATGGGAACTTGGCTTATGAAAACTTGGATCTATCTACAATCACAAATAGTTTAGCCTCCCCTTTCTATGCTGATTTCGTGGTTGATGGAGGTGATAATGGAGTTCTTATGGTTAGCATAGGGCCTTCTAATTGGAGCTCGGCTTCTGGGGTTGATGCAATACTTAATGGTGTAGAAGTGTTTAAATTGAGCAACTCAGTGCATAGTTTCGATGGGCTGATCTCAGGGGAGTCGATTTTGAGAAAATGCCGAGGAGGAAATGGTGGTCTTCTGGTGCCTCTGGCCGCTGCGATGGGACTCCTACTTACTGCTTCGCTAATTTTGCGTAAAAGATTCATGGGGATCCATGACTCCTCTGTGCCGTGGTCACGATTGCCAACAGATGTGTCTGAAGTTGATTTGAAGTCTGGCTATTGATGATCGTGTTTTGATCTATCTCACATGAAATATGCTTTGCTAAACTTGTAATTTGGCATGTTGCGGTTTCTTGGAAGTTAAAATGTGAGACCGGGCTATCGATTTGGGAACTGATGAAAACCTACCAGGGGTTAGATGCTTGGATTGAAACCTTCCTTTCAGTTATGTAAGTAACTTCTATGTAAGTTTTGTCAAGTAACAAGTATTTATCCTTCATTTCTGCTATGCTGATTATTGATTGTTATTGTTTGAGTGTAGAATTTGAATGAATAACCAAGCGAAACCAACTGTACTGGAGATGCTTCTTATAACCTAATGTTTTAAAGGGTGTGATCATTGCTTGTGTTCCATTTGCGTCATGTATGAGTGCTTTAATTGAATCAACATCCATTACTGGCCTTTTCAATTTTTTGAATTCCGTTTGCTGTTCTGTGAGCCTTGTGACAGCAGGATCTTACATTTGGAGTTGTTATTATTGTTGTTGTTGCTTCTGTGAGTTGATGAGGGGCCTGCTAGGCGGCTTTTGGGAAGGGAAAACTTCCGCTCCCTGTCTTTTTCTCATACCCAATTATCAACTCTGAAGACAATCACAATTGAAGTCTTCTCGACTCAGCTTATGCGAAATGCGTGAGCTGTTTGTGTTTACTAAAAGCATTGAAGCACCGTCCCTCTCGACAAAATTGCTCTTCCAAAAAGTATGTTTTTTCTTTGGTTCTTAGTGATAGTGTTTGGTGGTTGATACAATGCTCAAGTTTCCAAAAATATCCATGTGACGTGATTACTCACTGTACCGATTGATGTATATACTATAGGTGAGGAAAGGGGTTCCATTACTGAACCAAACTATAACTTCGAATCCCTCCTAAAGCACAGTCGCGCAGAGGGACGGTCATTGTGTACAACATATGTTTGTAATTTTGAGCGAATGCGAAGCCTTCCCTAGTGAGCGAGAATGCTTGACTTCCGATCTGTTTCCAATAAAACGAGGTTCAGTTTCTTCACAACTGTGGCGACACCTTCAGTAATAATCTTGCAGTTTTTTTGGGTCGGGATGAGAAGGGCATCGCCAAGGCTGAAGTAGAAGCAATATCAACCCCAAATTTCTAGCGCCAAATTGTAGATCTTTATCTACTAAACCAACCAAATCCTCTGCAATTCTGCAAGATTGACCGTTGTAGTGAGCAAACGGTCATCTGTCGTGCCAATTTACAATGACACTACCACTCTAAATCCCTTGCAAATCAAGGTACATACAATGTGACCGAGTTAACATCTAATACTGTTTCAAAAAAAAGAGATGCCAAATAGAAAAAACGGAGAAACATTCTATCTTTTTTATTTTGAACATGTAGTATCCTTCAATCAGATACAAGACTAAGGGGAGGGGCGTATACAAAGCGTAGATCCAGCCGGTTTCCAACCGATGGCTGTAATTACTACTTACCGGCTTCTATCTAACCTCTATGTACAAAAGGGAGCAGAGGTGGGAGGCTATGAATCAAACTGGGTGCGGAAAAAATTGTTACAGGGGAGAAAATCAGGTGCACTCATGCTGCTTCCACATAAGCAGAATAGACAGATGAAAATCTGTTAAGTGGGACTATTGATTCAACCGACTGGGATTTTCTTGTCCTGAATTCATACCAAGTAACATCACTAGCAGCCTTCAGCCTGTGAAACCACATTTTGGGTAAAGATTCATAAAATTTCTACCATGGATCTCACACTTCCTTGAGACTTCGAATGGATGAAAGCTTGTCTTCTAGCTCTTCAAGCAAATCATGGTATTCACTAAATGCTGATTGTGACTAGAGGAACATGAGAAAAAAGACGAATTACAATGGTATACGGCAGCTAGTATCAAACAGATTCAGGAAAACAGAAGAAAAATGAAGACTACGTTAAGCTAAATGTAACATTTCACTTGCGGCAATCCAAAATTGATAGTTCATTTCACTTTTAGCCTATTACGTCGAACACCCCCCCCCCCAAAAAAAAAACTTCCACTCCTGCCTCCTTTATGGTGAAGACATTCACAACGAGATCAAACAAATTCAGAATCGTCTAGCTTCTCAGAAATTGAATTCGTAAACTCCAACATGGCTAGATATCAGGAAAATTGCCATGGTTAGAGAATGAAAATACCAAGGGCCTGTATCATGATTCTTATACCAACCAAAGGAAAGAAGCATATACTTAAGCCCATTCAGTTGGTGCTTATAATTTCTACAGCTTTACTTTGTCTTTGATTACCACTTCACTTCTAAAATTCCTAACCAAAGAAGCCAATTAATTTTTTTGTTTCTACCCAACTTACTTCTATTTCCCTCTCGTGATTCTTGCTCTTCCATGTGTTCTTTTGATTCAAATCAAACAGATCCATTAAAGTAGCAAACTAATGTTCTACTGTGATAAGCGTACCTGGAGAGTGTAGCAATACGCTTTCCATAAACGTGCATCATGCCGAAACAAATCAAAGAGAACCTGCAAAAGGGGGAAAAAATTGACGGCTTTAAACAAGTTGTATATAGATCGTTCCTCCTAGGCTAGTTAGGGTGCTTGGTGTCCATTAAAGAGACCAAGGTTTGATTTCTCTCAAGGTTGTATGCATGTCTAAATTCACTCATCTCCCCCCCCCCCACCAAACAAAACCCCAAAAACAAAGGGGAGATCGTTCCTCCTTGCGTTCATGCTGAACAAGACAGAGACCAGCTAGTTTGAGCGCAACTGCAAACAAAATCAAAGCTATATAGCATCTATTGTATAAATCACTACTGATTCTGTAATGTTTTTTAACGTTTTCACCAACTATCTCAGGCATATTAATGCAAATTAAAAATAAATTAGAGAGACCAACTAGTTTGAGCACAACACCCGCCCTCCCAGAGTTTTGGATTTTAATATAACCTGAACCTCGGAGAGCTATGGTTACCGGTGTTACGGGGGCTAGCACCCCTCCCCCCTCCAACCACCTTAGAAAAAGAGAAAAAGAAGTCGAGCCCCAGGTGGACTCAGACACCGTAGGGTTACTTCTGGCCACCATTTAAAATGCAAATTAAGGAGAAGACCAAAAAGGGAAGTGTAGCAAAATCTTCACAGCTTCAGTAACAGAAAATGATGGCTCCCAGGAGTCTAACAGACAAGTTCAATAATAGTTTCTCCCCCACCGTAATGAATCTAATGTAAGCAATCGATATTTGATTATATTCTAGGATGGATTACCTCCATCCGGAACACAACCATTTACCAATCCCATCACTACTTCCACTGCCCAGGATGAGGAGACGTTTCCAGCCCAAATCAATGTTAAAATGCAAAAGCAAGATCTCCTAGGACTTAAAATCTATACAAACTGTCGCCAGCAGCTTATACCTCGGATCTTCTTAAGAGCGTGGCCAGGACGACAATCCATTCTTTAAACTTCACAGAGCACATCTGAGCCAAGAGAAATTCTGCATCCAGCCGACTCTGAAGTGTTCCCATTTGAAGCTACACGCATAAAGGCAATTCAGTAAAATTTAGGAGGAATAGAATTACACACAGAAGAGTATAGAACTATAAACAAGGAAAGCTGAATCAGTTACAGTTTTGGGGGAAGGCGGCATGGAGCACATCAACTACTCCCTTTTGAGTCATGACTGATGAGAACAATTGATACAGGATAAGAGTAAAGAATGGATAAAAACATATAGGAAATCTGGATATATTGCAATATTTATTAATATAATGTATTTTGATATTTCTTATTATTTCTGTAGGTTTATTTTGGGAAACCTAATTGATAAGATACAAAATAGAAAAGGATATTTCGTTGTTCTCTTGCTTGGTTTCCTTCTTTCTAACCTTATACAAAACTCGAGGATGAGTTTTTTCCATCCTGGGGAAAATGATGCAGTAAAAGAGTAAATGATGGATAAAAAGACGCAGGAAATCTAGACATATCTCAATATTTATAAATCTAATGTACATATATGTCAATATAGGAAATGTCAATATTTTCTATCACTTTAGGAAGATAATTCTCACTAAAATACTAAGAAATATCTTTACTTTGACCATCCTAAAATGTGCATAAAATATACCTACGAATATGATAAGAAAATTATCAGAATACATTAGATTTATAAATGTTGAGATATGTTTAGATTTTCCTATATCTTTTATCCATCCTTTACTCTTATTCTGAATCAAGAACCCAATCACAGTTCCACAAAAACAGTGAGAGATAACGTTCAGCAAACTTGCAACAAAGGACCTAGAAAAAGAGCACTCAGAATAACCTGCAATGAAGCATAAACACTCTGCAAGTACCTTTTGCCCAATCAATTCAAGACCTGAAGCAAAATTTTCTAAGCGCGCACATCCATATCTCTCTCTTTGGAGGAATTCCTAGTGATAGGCATACGGGATAAAACTAGATTAGTCAACTAAAATATAATAGGCATCTACATAATAAATAAAAAATATTTATGGCATACCACGACATCAAATTGAGTGCCCTTCACAAATGCAACAAGCTTGGAGAGTTCCTTTCCTGACATCAAATATCTAGCATGGCTTTCTAAAATATTTTTAACAGAAGCAACATGCGCACTTTGCTCTTTAAAGGAAGTACTGCACCAAAGAAATAGTCGCCTGGTTACCATCACATGTGAGGTTGGCATGTAAACTGAGCGGTAAGCACTGCAAGTATGTAAGACGAAGGGCATTACCTATTTGAATCTGTAGGCTGCTTCTTTGAAGAGAATACAAAATACCCCAAAAACCTGGGTGACAATCCATCCGATTCCGTTGATGGATGCCCATACTCCCTTCCAGATCTGAGCAAGAACCTCACCTGAAACACAAGATTTAAAAATAAATATCTAAGGTAGACATCAAGATGCGCAAAAATCAACACCCACAGATTTTAAAATTTGTATAAAAAATACCAGCTCCCCAGCAAGCTCGTATAAAGAATCATCAAGAGTTGCCTGTAAGGTGTAAGGAATACATGTCAAGAGTGAAATAAAGTGATGAAGAAAAAAGGCCAAGAAAGGGGCACAATCCATTTGCCTTGTTTACCTGTAACAAGCGCAAAGCACAGTACTGACTCACTGCAGGACCTTCAAGTTTGGCAATAACCTAGGAAAAGTAAACATTAGTACGGATCATAAACAAGTTGCACGACCAATTTTGGCTCCTTGTACGATGGGGAACACAACCAACATTTTAAGGACAGCTAGGCAATAGTAGCTTTATAGCGAGAAATTAACTTTTGACCAGAAAAGAACATTGTTCATGAAGGTTTCATTTCAGGCTAGCAAGAAAGAAAATTCATGATGATTTTGCTTTTCTGGAAAGACTTTTGAAAGACACATTGTCTTGGATGGCACAAGATATCAGACACGCTGAAAGAGATATCATTTAGCTAAAAAGGGCTTTATAAGTTCAGCCAAATAGTGTACTAGAGCACTTAAGGCAAACAGATCATTATTTAACCTACAGTATGTCCCCAAAATCCAGAAATACTATGTTACCAGTGAAATGAACAAAGCACATACAAGAATGTAGCAAGCTGCAGTCCGATACCACCTCCTCTGGAAGCATTCTTCAAATAACCTATAAAAAAGCAAGTTAAATAACAAAACTACAGCTATTTTGAAAAAATTAATGTCAGCAAGAGATGGAAACAAGAGGTTCAACACAATGGAAAAACAAATTGGGAAATGCAAACACTTTAGAACATGGTAGTACATGAAGCTACATTTTACTGCTTTATTAGCCCAACTAATAGTGCTCTTCCTCAGTCATACTAACACAACACCTTTTTCGAATCTGCATTTTCAGTGTTGAAGCTTTTAAACAAAATAAGCCTAAACCTATTGCTGCTGCTCTGTCAACAATACATATAAGACATTACTTACGAGAAGAACGATTTGTCCCACCCACTACATGTCTCCAATATGATTTCAAGCAATCAGTTTAAGCCCGATGGAACTATCTCAGAAACAAGTATGCTAAGGCCTTGCAGTCCAGGAGAATCTACAGGAAAGCGAATAACTTCATTCAAGCCATGCTGAAGCTGCCTTCCATAAGATCAAATAATCTCACCAGAAAGTGGAAATGACTAAGCAATGAAAGGCTTCCACACGATGCCACTTACACCAAGAACGCCTAAAGCAACAGAAAACAGACCCTTGCTTTGATGGAACTTATCCCGTTCCTTTTAACAAACTTTCTGCGAGACATCTTAATACATGATAATCAACTTGCTAATCTATTCTAGAACAACAAAATTAAGCGATTAGGAAAAAGAAGGCATACTCTGTTGATCTACCAGCTGCAGAAAACAAATCTGCCCAATGTCGACCATCAGTCTTCCTTGCAACACTTACTACAACATCATGATATTCAGGAAAATTTCTAATCAGGTCACATGTCTTCTCCAGAAGAGATTTACTACGCTTGTGATTGGACATGGATGTCTGATTTTTATTCGTGTTTTGCCTGCAAAGCAGTAAACAAATTCACAAACAGCCAAACAATAAACCTGGATACCAACAAAATATCAGAAACTTAGAGTACCACAACAGCAAAAGAATATGACAGGTTGGATGAAAAAAAAGTGCCTCATAAACAACTGCACAGAAAGCTGAAACTATGCTAAATTGTTTGCTACACACTACGTTAAAAAAACCCACCCCCCCCCCCCCCCCCCCCCCCCCAAAAAAAAAAAAATGCCACTGGTCAAGCACAAAAGCTTATTTTTAAGGATATTGGAGGTGTAAAAAGTAAGAACCCAATTCATACAGCACAACCTAGATGCACATGACAAGGATGCAAATTCAATATCTGGACTATGCCAAGTGATCCACATATTCTTCAGTCCTTTAATATTCCCAGTGTTGTCTTTTGTGAGCCTGATTATCATCAGCATACTACCCAGCATGTATCCCACCTAGGCAGGTTCTGGGGAGATCCAGAGCTAGGCTCTGTTTCACTCTTCAATCCACATCCCAGAAGGGCGAATGTCTCCAGCAATGGGCGCTCTTTATTAGGTAGTCAACCTGTATGGCCTTTACAAAACTACCCTTGACTTTAACCACATTAGCACACACGACATGCTGCATAAAACCTTATCATCTTCTAAATACATAATGACCAATGTACCTTGAAATTTCGGCTTCAAATACGGTAAAGAGGAGCCACTCAAGACAATGAGAAAAATGAGTCTTTTCTGCTGATAATTGTGCCAGCTTTAAAGCTTCTTCAATCTTGTCTCTCTGCAAAAACAGAAGCAAAATTTGGTCAAGTAGGCCACAAAAAAGCCCCAGCAGAAACAAGAATGGTTATATCTCAGAGGAGGACAAACTAAGGATGTGATCTGAATTATGATTCCAGATAGACAATACCACAATCAGTTGAGTCTAGAAATCTTAAAAAAAAAAAAAAAAAAAAAAAAAAAAGAGCAAGCCATCAGCAAAATGACATAGTTTAGTGACACATGATATCTAGTTGAAGCCAAAATACGGAGCTACATTATTTTAGAAGGGTTGTCCAATTCCTGAAGCCTTTTCACTAACCAGTCTAACCAAGTTTTGACATGCTTACATACTATTATACTAGGAGGCCGATCGCCTATTCCAGACCGGACCAGGGTCTGGCCCCAGGTCAAACCGTTGAACCAGCCATCTAGTCTAGTAATATTTGGGCTAGGGTGGACAAGGGGAAGGTTACCCACATCTTAACTTGGGGAGGATTACACATGGCCCAACTGTGAGCATAACCACCCCCCCCCCCCAACCAAAAAAAAGAGAGATTAAAAAAATGCTTCTAATTGCATGAAAGGAGAGGCATTAAGTTGGGCAAATGCATGAAACCCTTAATTCAAAGTTTGTCTCCCTAAAATGAGGAGGCAGAGATGAGGGTACCTGAAGGAGGTGACGAAGCAAGCAATGCAATATGGTTTGCGCCTGTGGAGACGGCTCAAAACAAGGAAAATCAGTGCAAGCTGATAATGACATTCTTTGGCAAACACCAACCACTACACCAGCATTTGGAAGGAGCCCCAGAGGATAAACTTCCCGATCAAACTCCAGTTCGGGATCCAACTAAGAGAGAATTCGAGTAAATGTCAGAGCTGACAAAAGAAAAGGTAGAATCTAACCTTCAATATATTTTTCTCCAATACACTTTCACACATTAGATAAAAAAACAATCCAACAACTCAGATAAAATTATGTCCTCTGAATAAACCACCTGAAACAGAAACACACACCCATGCCCACACACGCGCACTCGCGAGACCGCACACACACCACAACAACAGCAGCAAACAACAGACCCCCTCCCCCCCCCCCCCCCAAAAAAAAAGAAAAAAATGCATGCTACATGATTTCCGTCTTGTTTTATGTGATATCGCTTCCATTTTTGGATCCCCATTTTATGTGACATGTAAAACAACGAATAATCATACTCTTCCAATAATGCACTTGCGAGATGCGTTCTGAAACCAAAAGCTTCTAGTGCAAGATACTCCTAAGATTTATGGAAGGAATTGGAGGAAGACATATTGCTTCTTTGACTTTCTAATTTTACTAAAAATCTCAAAGCTAGATGTTCACTTCATATATGGGAGTATGGGAAAAGGGAGTAGAAGACACAACTAAATCTCTTTTTTTAAAAACCCGTGCTAACTTCTCAGGACATAAGACATATTTGAACATTCTTCTAAGTAGAAGATACATAACCAGTGAATTTCATCACCAGGCCATCATCCTCTTTTTCCGTTCACAGGTATCCCACCACAACCTAACTAGAAAGAACATTTTTGTTTGTTGAGCCTTGTGTTATCTGGACTTTTCATTTTACCTTGAAGACCTATGTGTTCCACCCATCTTCCGAGTGTGTTTTGTTACGGAGACATTTCAAGTGAACCAATACATTCCAGGCACCTTTTTAGCAAATTAATTGCCTTCACGTTGTCTCACACTTTTGAAATGGGAAACAGCTCCTCGCAAATGTTATCTTGCAACACAGCTCTACAAACATTTGAAAGGGGGGGAAATCTGTGACATCCATGGAAGGGGGGGGGGGAATTCATGGAGCTCCTGAGATGACAAGTCTAAACTGAACTGGTGTACGGTATTACACATGCAAAGGGTACTTGGTACTGCAATCCATAAACGAAAAATTCTATGAACACCAAAGCTACGAGATATAACATGTGTCTTTACAGCTCCAGGCATACCATGAACATGGTAACTGCCCTGCTGCCGCCAATTCCCATAATGATATACTAATTTTTAAGATAAGCGAAACGGAGTCATGCTGACATAGAATGGAGCCACGTTAACATATAACAGGTACTTGAAACAAGTTGAAAAGACTAAACAAGCATATAGAATCTGTCATTATCAGTTCCAAAACCAACAGATTCCTATACCTGCAAGAAATCCTCCTGCTTGAAAGGGTCAGCACCTGAAGATGGATACCAGACCTGTAGAAATTAACTTCCAAAGTATTCTTATGAGACATTTCAAGTACAGAAAACAAAAATCTAACACCAAATAATAATTACTAGATAAATTGTCAGAAGCATATGCTCTTTTATGCAGTCAATTTTCAGCTTCCAAAATTCACTAATTTGATTGGGTAAAAAGATATTTTGAATTCAAAAGCATTAGTACAATATATCTTCACGATTATTATCATATATGCCAACGAGTTTACAGCAGAAATAGGCCAGAGTGTGTAAACGAATAGATAAATGGTGGCAACCAACCCCCCCCCCAAAAAAAAAAAAAACCCGAGTGAGAAGGGGGGGAGGAATGGACAACACAAAAGCTAAAAAATTATTACCTGCATTCCTCGGTGACCGTAATCCAGCCAAGAAATTTCTTCAATGAGATTTTCTTTGTCATCTGATCGCCCACATGTAACCCAAAACAATTCAACAGAATCTGTGAGCTCTCGTTCATGCCCATCATCCAAATCTAGGAGTGAAAGCTCCCCATTTGCACGCAATATTAAACATCTAGCAAAACAGCAGGGAGATCATAAGGACTGAGGCATATAGGTCAGCTCCTAGTATATGCCAATTGTTTTAGAAGCTGCCATATACCTAGAAGGCTCTTGGGATGGCTTGGCATTTACTGAAGCATAATCCCCACCAAGTTGATCGGGGATAAAACGCATAGATGCTGGAGGACTCTTTGCACTCATGATGGAGAGCTCTCGTACTGTAGAAAGCTGTTTGTCATTTCATCACTTAAAAATGCATGTAGCGATTTGATATCAAAGGGATTAAAGAAAATATGATCTCTTCTGAGTACAAATAAAAAAAATGTCCAGCAAATAAGGAAGTTGCTTTACCTGTAAATCTGGTTTACTAGTGGGCGTCAATTCGCCAAAGAGTTTCACGTGGAATATGTGGACATCAAAGGGGTGATAAGTAACAAGTATATAATCTTGATAAACGTCCATGACTATTGGCTTGGTCAGCAATGATTTTTTACAGAGTAGCGAGCTTTGATCAAGATGATATCTAGGATAAAATAGCAGTTCATACCTGCAAGGCACAAATCCAGAAAGAAAACTTGAAACATTCCCAGATGAGCACATTAGACAAACTTAGAAATAGATAGTCACTCACCCAAAAGAGGGGGGGGAAAAAGATGAAGTTGGATGGAAGAAGAGTAGATACATAAATCGTCAAGCCCTACACTTATGCAGAATCTTTGTCCTCAAAACATAAAGGCGAAAAAGAAGCACATACGACAATAATGAGGTTGATATACTTACTTTACCCTCAGAGGACCTGAGTAAAAACTTATGCAGAATATTTTGACAGCAATATACTTACGTGTTACAGGAGTCAACGTAATTGCAGACAACAACAATTTTCCCCAACCACAATAAACCCTTGCACTGGATCTTCTGTTCTTGCGTAATGTCCCCAAAGTATCTCCACTTCTTTAAACGTATATCATACAAGATCAAACCATGGAGACCAGCAACTGCCAAGAATGTTCCATCTGTGCTAGCCGCCACGTGTAAAACTGGCCAATTTTGTGAAATGTAAGAAACCTGAACAAACACACAACTTGTCAGAATCATCCATGCCACAAGATATGAGAATCAAATAAGAGAAAAGTGCAACACGTAACTGGAAGATTAAGGTGCAACATTTTAAGTTCATCTGTCTCCTCAGACTGTACCAGAAGAACACGATCTTCACCATAGATCACCTGACGCACATACGTTGTACCTGAAACTCCCCTGTTAAGGCAACACTTGCCAAATGAAAATATGAGAATTCTTTCTGAAGACCTTTCCTCAACAGCATAAAGCCTATACCCATATTCATCCCAGTGCATCATTGCTGTGCCAGCCATTAAGGTTTCAGATTTCCAATCCAGACTTGGCTTGGCTCCAGGAGAAGAGACAGAGCTCAAACCAACTTGGCGGATAGTAGACATTAACCGACAACCTGAGACAGACCAAACTGTGAGCCCTCTTAATTTCCATCCGACTGCAAAGGCTGAATTATCAGGTGTCCACGCAATACAACTGACAGGACCAGTATCATCTGTAGAATAACTGCAGAAAAGATCAGAAGTTAAGCCTCTTGAACCACTAACTCATGTCATTATAAATGCAATAAAAACTCTGATTCGCCAATTGAAAATCAGAAAAGGTCCAAACTCCAAAGACAGTCAACAAATCTACGCTTTTACAGATGGCGTATCAGCATATCACCATAGCAATTTAGCAACAACACAAGCAATCAACTACGTCTGCACACAATGGAAATGGAAATCGAAGTGGAGAAATAGCAAACTTCAAAAAGGAAGGAAAAAAACATAAGTAAAAGACATGGAATCTGCAATTAAGAAATTCAAAAAATAATTATTTTTATAGAAATTGTAAAGCTACTGCCCTTTTGTATTATATGCATTTTCTGAGCATATGGCCCTTAGTTCTTAACCCAAAAATTATAACTTGCATACCTACTAGTTGAAGAAAGGCATTAAAATACAGGATGTGAAAGGAAAAGAGAACTCCTTCAAATCTGATATTCAGAAACACATTAAGATTTCACAGTTTTGACCTTGTGAATCTTCAGAACTCAGAAACTTGAATTTTATGCTATTCAGGACTTTACAGACCACAGTATGAAAGCATACAAATGTTTTTGAATCAAGTTAATAGACCAACCACTAGGATTTTTGTAAAATAATGCAGCCAAAATTCATAAGAGTACAAGGTGCAAGGCCTACCCCCAGTCATACAAGGACACGGTACGTAACAGTGAAGTAGATTCAGCCAGATCATATAAGTCCACGGTCCCTTTCCTGGTACCAACAGCAAGAATTTGCTGATCAGAAGCTATTGAAGCGCACACAGCATCCCCTGGGCCCAGTATCTTTTCGGCTTTAATGGATTCAGCTTGCTTAATGCCTCGCTTGCTCACAGAGCACAGTATAAGTCCCCCATCAGAATAAAGAACAAATAGCATCCTCAAGAGCAAGGAAATCTCCAGCCACACAATAGCAGAAGCCCCAGAGCGTATTCCATCTGAAGGATATATTTCAGGAATCCTTCTAGGGAAAGCACCATTTTCAAATGAATAGGACATTCCAACAATCTCATGACTATCACCTACATGCCAGTTAATGTCAAAAGCACCATAAAACTGCACAAATAACCGCAGACAAAGTTACTGGTAACAGTGGTTAAAAATGAAAAGTCAAAATATCAACCAAAAAAAGAAGGGAAGAGCAAGAAGTTAGCAGCAAGCTTTAAGTCAATGCATCACAAGATTAAAAAGACAGATAAGATACCTCTCCTTTCCATGATATAGAATATAGGGATCCATTTGAGAGTCCAATCAGCAAATGCTTATTATCACATACAATATTGCTCCTGGAAAAGGCAACAGTCAATCACAAAAGCATTTAGAAGATCCTCCAATAAATAGCCTGTATAAACATAATCTTCCAAGAGAACACTACATGAATATTAGGCCCGAAGGACATGGGCTTCAGAGTCCATTTCCTTCGGCATCTTTTGTAATTGTTACTCAACTAATAAATGTAACCACATGAGACACAATTGATTCCATTCTCTGCCCTCATGGTAAATGATAAAACACTCAACACCAAAGTCAAGAAATACAAAAACAGAACATCAAACAAAGGGAAAAAAACAAAACAAGTGCACCAGCAAAGTTGTTTCAAAGTCTTGCAGCAAAAGTAGGCACTTACACAGTCACATCCTTTACTGAAAAAGGAACCTGCTCATTGAGAACACAATTGATATTGGCAAGAAATAGAGCCGATGGTTGCTTCCCTCCTATGTGTATTCTTTTATCAGTGAATTGCACCTTAAATATATGAAGATAGAAACGAGAAGTCTGCAACAAATGGACGTAAATTGTGATTAAATTTCTGTCATAACCATCACCACATGATATCAGCATTTAATATGTATCAGAACAGGCACTCATGACTAAAACATCCTAAATGGGCCAATCAAGAAGACAGTAAGGCATGAGACCTGAGACGTCATGAGGCACAACCCAGATCTTAGTTTTAAAAGGCAAATACTGAGGCCCAAAGCTTACTAACGAACATTCAAAATGTTTCAAGCTATTATATGACCATTCAAAATGTTCAGAGAGCATTCCTTGGTTTAAAAAAGCCCGCTTGAGGAGCTTGAGGCGCGCCTAGGCGTGCCCAGTGGCGGAGCCACGATGGGGCAAGGGGGGTCAATTGACCTCCCAGCTTTTTGGAGGAAAAAAATAAATGTGGGATATTCTGGTGTAAACAAAAAATAGATATATATTAATTAGTTCTT
This sequence comes from Carnegiea gigantea, assembly GCA_029747015.1. NCBI lineage: Eukaryota > Viridiplantae > Streptophyta > Magnoliopsida > Caryophyllales > Cactaceae > Carnegiea > Carnegiea gigantea. The sequence continues at coordinate 2,049,440 of JAKOGI010000017.1, read as the reverse complement.
AGATATTTCACAAAGGAGTGCATAGCAGACTGGTTGGCCGCCTGTTGCTCCATGTGGGAGGTCGTGGGTTCGACCCCTCGTGTTGCCTTCTGTGTAATTTTTTTTTGAATCTTTTTAAAAGTCTGTCGAACGACGATATCACGCTTTATTTTCAAAACATGAGATCTCGTCGAGGACAACTTTCTTGAATGCATCAGCAACGCACTTCATTTTTAGAACTATTAAAGTTTATGATATATGTATTATTAATCTCGCCCCCCTTACTTTGAATCCGGGCTCTGTCTCTTGGCGTGAGGCTACCCAATCAGCACCTCGGAGAGGATGAGGAGCGCCTCAAGGATGTGAGACTATATCTTCCCCCTTTTTCTTCTTTTTCTTAGCCTTACCTTTATCTTTTTTCTTCTTTTCCTTCCTTGGGAGTTAAAAGATGAGCTAAACTCGTATCTTAAGGATGTCTATTAGGGAACTACGATGGTAAGATAACATATCTTAATGTTATTTCCGATGTTAGTAGTCATATTGATGTCTAATCACATTTTTAATGCATTTATCTAACTTGTTTCTGCAAAATATGCTTTGTGAAATATGAAATACTTTTTAAAAAATTTGTATAAAAGTGCGCCTCGCATCCATGATGCGTGCGCCTGCGACTCGCGCTTTGGGACCCTATGCGCCTCAGTTTGCCTTGCGCTTTTTAAAACTAAGGAGCATTCACACCACCACACTCCCATTCTTTAGAAATTATAATCACATTTTAAAATATACAGATAAAGCTAATGAAGCCATCAGACCCATTAACAACAACTGCTACTACTAATACTCCAGTATAGATCCCGCTTTCGTACGGTTTGGGGAGATCCAGATATAGGTAACCTTATATCTGCAGACATCACTGCCCACAAGAGAGGCCGATTCCAAAAGACCCAAATAAAGAAAATTTTAAGAATTTGAAGTTGAAACCTTTGATAGACAAAAGTAACGTAAAAAGAAGTGCTTAAAAACAGCAAAAAACATAAAACAGCACAAGAGTGTAAGGGCCGCACCTTCGATCTCCTACTACTAACTGTTTTAGCTGCTGAATTTACAAATCTGTGTTTGAATTATTTTTCAACAAGGGTGTTAAGTCAACCGTGTGCGTTTTTAACGACTAATTTCATTAAAAAGAACGACTATATGATTTATGTTATTATTGACGTTACTTATTTATAAATTTATTGAATCAATGCTAACCCGGTTTTTAAAATCGTTTTCGTTTTATTTAGTCGATTCCCGAAATCTAGATTGAAATTTTAGTTGTGGGACGTTTCAACTCGAATTTAGTCTAATAGCTAATAGGTTTGGGACTAAAACTTAGTTGAATGATGTTAATAGAGCCCTTTGAACCCAAAAAAAGGGAAATTTGACAAAAAGGGGGGAGAGGACGTCGGGCCGGGGAGACCCGTGAACCCCGACCCCCTTCTCTCTCTCTACCCGTTCGCACTCTCTCCCTCTCTCCTTCCCCAAGCTCGCTCTCTCTCTCTCTCTCTCTCTAGGGCCACGGTGGCCGTTTGGCGTCGCCGCCGACCGCCCCCCGGTCGCCGGCGAGAGAAAGGGACAGGCGGTCCCTTCAGCCACGACAACCACCGCCCAAAAGCTACCACCGTCTCCCTCATCTCCTCACCTCACACACGCTATACTCGCCGGTTTCAAGCCCCAATCCGCCTCCCCTGGCTGCCGGCGACCAACCTGTGCCGAGGCTGAGTGAAAATCGGCCATAGCTGGGCTGATTCTGGCGCAAGAACGGCCGGACACTCGGCCGAAATCATGCATGCGCGTTAGGGTTTTTGGATTCGGACTAGTCGAGTCACGCGCGAAGAGCAGAGGAGCATTTGGCTGTTGGTGTTCGATTTTTGACCTCAATTCAAGCTAAATCGCGTGTCTCTAGCGTGGAATCGAGGTGGGTGTTTCTCGCCTCTTAAGTATTAGTAGTTTCAAAATCATTTTAGGTTTTAAGTTGCGAAGCATGTTATGTTTAGCTAGTTTATGCCCAATAGTGACTTCGAATCGACATATGTTAGTTTAGTCGATTAATACTCGAAAGTGGCTTAGAATCGATTCAAGTGAATTTAGTTAATTCATGCCCGAAGATTTAATTCGAAGTGAATTATGCGTGTTTAGCTTTGATTCGAATCTATTTAGTTAATTCATGCCTGAAGATTTAATTCGAAGTGAATTATGCGTGTTTAGCTTTGATTCGAATCTATTTGGTTAATCCATGCCTGAAGACTTTATTCGAAGTGAATTATGCATGTTTAGCTTTGATTCGAACCTATTCAGTTAATTGATGCCTGAAAACTAACTTCGAAGTGGATTATAAATGTTTTGAAACGACGAATGTATGTTTAGTTAATTCATAATCGTTTATTAAGTTCGAAGTAAACCATAAATGACCCATGATCGTTTAATAACTTCGAAGTAAACTTTCAATGCTTAGAATCGTTATATGTATGCTTAGCGGAATCATGTTCGTTCAATGACTTCGTAATAGACTATAAATGCCTAGAATCGACCCATGTACACTTAGTCAATTCATGCTCGATTAATAGCTTCGAAAAAAAACGAACACCCTGAAAGGACTTATGCTTAAATGACTTATTTAGATTCGAATAATGATTTCGATGTAATAAATGAACGTTTAGAATCGTATTATGCTGAAATAGCTCAATTAGACTTGAAATATAACTTCGAAACAATGAATGAACGCTTTGAATCGATACTTGCCTATTTAGTTGAACTATGCTTATAAAACAGCTTTGGAAACAACATTTGAATGACGAAGTGAGCATGTTTACCCCCTTAACTCCAATGTATGAATGTTTGAAATGAACCAAAATCACCTAAGATCGAAGCAGACTAATTTGATTAGTTCATATTTATAAGTAACCCTTGAATGACAAGCATTCTTTAAATTGACGCACATTGAACTAGCTAATTAATGCTTAAGAGTACCCTTTGAAACGACCTGAGAACATTTTAAGCCAATGCATGTTTAGTTGGATGGTTATACTTCGAATATTAGTTGATTAGTTATGCATGAAGGTGGCATGAATTTGGTATGCTTACCTTCTATTCGCAAGTCATGAATGTAGACTAAGTTTCATACGTTGTGAGTTTATTTCAGTTAATTAAGTTCTTATTTCAAGTTAATGCAAAAATACCTATATATTTATGCTTCTGTATGTGGTAACGAGCTATGGGACGGTTGCTGCTTGCTCGGTAAGTTATACGTAGCTATTTCATAAGACCCTTTTTGATAATATGTTATGATTATCGAATTGAAAACCGATATGGTAGTTGGATGGTTTGAGGTAGAACTATGAGTAGTTCGAGGTTCTTGTGATACGGTGCTTGTGAGGAGGGAGTTTGAGATGTGAATTAACCGCACTCGTGTGGATTGCGAGGCCATGTGTGGCTCATTGTGATGAATTGATTATGAAGTACTTGAATGTGATATATGTGGACCCCCCTTCCCTTCCATGTCCTCAAGTTACATTATGTGCATAAGGGTGAGATTTTCAAAGAAGGATTTCATGTTTTGAAATAATAGTAGCCATAAATATTAGTGCATGATGGCATATTTTAACTAAATGAATACAGTTTTGGGAGTGAACCTGCTTGAACGGGGGAATCCTAAAGAGTTTTACAAAGGCGTGAGTTGCATGATAAAGGATTTCGCTGTGAGAGGCAGCAAACTTACTAGTCACTATGACCAGTTTAAATGGCTAAGATAAGTGCTTAGGGACAATAGATGGGAGTGAACCTGCTTGAACGGGGGAATCCCTAGCCTAGGAAGTAATCCCTAGAGACCCTGACGAGGATTAAGGTCCAAAATTAGTTGCTATCCCGGGAGTAAGAGCTTAGTGTGAGTTAATCTCACCGGGATTGAGTGTAGATCTCTCCCAACCAGCACTTTATGATGATCTTATGCCCAGAGTATTTTCTTATTAAATAAGAAAAGCAGTTGGCGTTTCGCCTTTTTAAATATTTCAGAAAGAAAGTTTTTAAGGGTCATTATGAGACCAAGATGAAAGAGATTCTTTTAAAAGAATATGAGCCTCAAGAGGCTAAGAGAAGAGTTTTTATGGGCCTCAAGAGGCTAAATGAAGTGTTTTCAGTAAAAGAAAAAAAGCTTCCTCTATAAGACATGTGCATGTTCTAAGTGTAACTTATGAATGAAATGCTAAGTAAGATACGAATATGAGAAGTAAAGTCTTACGAGCATATTTCACGCATATCCTATGAATGAGAATTGATTGAGACTTGAAATGTGTGTGTCTTATGCATACCATACGAATGAAATGCCAAGAAGAGTATGATTCTGAAAAGAAATAACCTTATGTGCACATCATATGAATAGGGTTTCATGCATAGTTGGAATAGAATACCAAGAAGTTATATTTATAAAAAAGAAAGTCTCTGTGCTTAGCCTCGTTGCTTGTTTAAGTGTGTGACTGCCTGGTAGTAAAGAAGTTTGGTCATTTAGAGACCTAGAAATGTGTTTAAGTGTCTAAAGTGAAGTTTATGGTTAGTGATGTTTCCAAAAGAATTTTATGAACGCCTAATATGATAGTAAAGTATGAATACGTGATATGTGACTATTAAAGATATTACTGCCTGCAACGGTTTTGGTTTTAAGGGAGTTGGGGGACACTCACTGAGCGTGTGGTTGCTCATCCCACTACTCTTTCCCCTTTTCCCCAGGTTTTCTTTATAACAGGAAAAAGTTGAATCAGCTATGTCAAGATGGAATCTGTTCATGCTTGCAAGGTGTCGTTTGTACTCATTTGAGGAGAATCTTACGTGTTTAATGAAGTCACGTTATGTATTATCAGTTTGAAATGTTTGTAAACAGATATTCTAAGTTCATGTAATGCATATTGTTTATGAGTCGCTCTGTATGGCCTTATGAGCCAACCATCTAGTCAGTTAGATGTCTTTTGGTTAAAATTAGTTATGTTTTGGGATGTAAACCCCAATACTCCGGTTGTGTGAACCGTTGAGTTGTATCTTCCATTTCTTCTTTATTCATGAATTAATCTGGTTGGTGTACTCTGAGCGAGTGGCTCGTTGAGTTATGAATTCCGGCGAGTGGCCGTTGAGTTTCTTTTAATGTTTTGCGCTTCCGTTGATTACAGGGACTTTTTGTAAGGCTTTTAACTTGGAAACGGTCAGTTTTTAGGGAAAACTCTGCCCGTTTTGTCCCAGGAATTAAGTAGAAAGTTAAGAAAACGTAACGCTCCTGACCCTAGAGGGTGGGGGTGTTACAAAGAGAGATGAGTGCTATACCTCAATCAAATCGAAATAGGACAATAATAATAACTTTGTCACGGCAAGGTGACACCTAGTGTGCAAAAATACTGCAAACAAAAGACCAAAAAAAAGCCACTGCAACACAACAGTAATTCTACAAATCAGAAACCAACGAGACACTAAGAAGCAAGTTATTTATAGTCCACCACTTTAATCCTAGACTCCACACATTCCTATACTGAGTCGTGTCCTCCGTTAACCGTAGAAATTTTAAATTGTGTTTAATCACCTCTTTCCAGCTTTTCTTTGGTCATCTTCTACCTCTTCTACACTCTGAAAGGTTAATCATCTCACATCGTCTTATTAGTGCATCCACACTTTTCCTCTTTACGTGACCAAATTATTGAAGTCTAGTCTCTCTCAACTTGTCTTCTATAAGTGCCACTTTTACCCTATTTCTAATCACCTCATTCCTAATCCTATCAAATCTCGTATGATCACACATCCATCGAATCATTCTCATCTCTCCTACCATCAATTGGGGTCTTTTTTCTCCCAACACTTGGAGCCATACAACAATCCTAGTCTTACTACCATACGATGTACTCTACCTTTTAATCCTACAGGAATCCTTCTATCACATTGCACTCCTAAAGCATTCTTCCATTTTTGCTAACCCATTTTATCAAACTACGGTTTTGAAGGTATATTGGTAGAGGGTCTCAAAATCCCCAACATAAACGTTGTTATATACATAGCTCTCCGCATTTTTGGAAAAATTTTCAAAATTTTGTCAAAGTACACTAACTTCTCAAAATGTTTATATGATTTAAGTCCATTTTGTATGGTATAAAATAAAAGGTATCATACCCCTCTAGAAAAGTTAGACACCTCGAAATTGGTAAGGGCGTACTTAGGATCTCCTAAAAGGTTCTGTAAATAGAGTGGTCAAAGCTCCTTATGCCCCCAAAATTGAAGGCTAAATACACCGTCTCCAAGGTTCTTTCCGAACACGTGTACAACAACACCACCTCCCAGTGTGGGTCCCGCTTTCGCAGAGTATAGGGAGATCCAGATGTAGGCGGTTTTACCTCTACAGGCATCCCTACCCATCGAGAAGCTGAATCTAAGAAACCTACAAAATAAGATTTTGTGAAAACATTTTATAGAAGAAAGATTTTATGAAAACATTTAATGGAAAAAAACTAGGGATATGCAGCAGGGAATGAACTAAGAAACACTAACAAATCAAGTGACCATAACTATGTAAATATAAGTACAACATAGCAAAAGACGGTACTATACCTTAATAAACAAAGGTAGGCAAACAATGTCTCTTCTCAGATGCATGTACTACTTGCATACAAATACGACATACGAAAAAACCACAACCAAACCTACCCTACTCCAACCGAAAAAATACAACCAAATCAAATGGCCAACTCTCTGTACCCTAAAATCCTAATCCTATCCCGCCATAATCTCCTATCCTGAGTCATGTCCTCTGTCAATCCTACCACTTTCAAATCCTCTCTAATCACCTCGTTCAAACTCTTCTTTGGTCATCCCTTCCCTCTTTTACCTTCGGGAATATTAATCCTCTCATATCTCCTCACTGGAACGTCCACACTCCTTCTTTTCACATGATCAAACCATCTGCGTCTTGTTTCTCTCATCTTATCTTCGATGTGAGCCACATTAATTAAGTCTCTGATTACTCCATTCCTAATTTTATCCCTTCTCGTATAACCACGCATACACCTAATCATCCTTATCTCTGCTACCATCAACCTTTGAATTTGTATCTTTTTTATAGGCCAACATTCCGATCCATACAGTAGAGCAGGTTTAACTACCGTACGACAAACTTTGCCTTTTTATCCTACAGGCATCCTCTTATCACACAGCACACCTGAAGCATACTTTCATTTTTGCCAACCCACTTTTATGCGTTGGTTAATATTTTCGTCAATATCTCCATTCTGTTAAATGACCAAAGTCTAGATATTTAAATTTCTCGACCTTTGGTATCATTACTATGTTCTCTAGCTGACACCTCAAAAATTTTTTCCAGTATCTTATGATTTAAACACTTGCGAGTGCATTGTATACCACAATAATATCGTTTCTATGCAACTTTTAGAATCAACACTCGAAGTCTACAAGATGGTCCAAACGTTAATGCATATTAAATTTTTTAGAGCAATGCTTTGAATATCCTAGAAGGTTTTGGAGGTAGAGTTGTAAGACTCGCTTGTGGTTGTTTTTAGGCCCAAGGAATATACACCTATAAAAAGCTCTCGAAAGTTTAGGCTGGATGGATGCAAGGCCCATATTTTGCTTAAATGCTAAATCATTGACATTCTATATGTTCACTGTTCTATTTTTCTCATGTAATTGTTACAACCCTATTTAGTAGAAATTTTGAAATTTGAAAAGAAAAACCCCACATCAACAACGAAAAAAGTTCAAAAAAAATCATCTTTTTAGTATGGTTGGTATCCTACACTAAGTTTAGGGAATAAGAGTCCAGATCAATTGGTGCCTTCAGTTTTGAGTTTAGTTTGAAGACAATGGAAGCAATTGTGCTATGGTTGTCTGTGTTCAGGTACAACAATAATTTCCAGTGTCAGTGTCGGTCCCATTGGGTTCGGCTCTAGATATGCCAGAGAAAGGCAGTTTTCCCTCTGCAAACAAAGAGACTAATTCCAAGAGGCCCAAAAAAAATGCAAAAAGCATCTTTGTCGGGCTAAAAGCTTTTGAAGCAAATTAGATGATACATACATTAAATACTAATATGACGTTGTGTTAGGGTGTTCCAGCAAGATCGCATCAATTGTTTCGGGTAACAATTTGAGCTTATGTACCCAGTCTGAGACAGTGAAACGCTTCCTAGAGAAACTAATAATATTGTTGTCCAAAAGAAAAGGGTACCAAACCCAAAAAAAAAAAAAAAAAAAACACATATATGAAATACACCAAATCAATCCTCCTGACAAATCTAGGTCAAATTAAAAAAATATTACCAACTGTGTCTCGCCAAGGTTGTTACAATTGGGATCCTAGTCAGAATTGATTGAAGATCATTATAATTGAAATCGTAGAATCAATTGGAGGATTGTAAGATTCTACCCTTTGTTTGGTACAGTCAAATTTTTCTTTACAAAAATAATAATCTCAATAAATATTCATAAAGAAACATAAACTCAATTTAACTATATTTTGTAGCAAATTTTGACGCAAAATCTATGCTGTTATGGTGAATTTTCCAATGTAATTATGTATGAAAATATCATGAAGCTCATCCAGGATAATGGATCTGTACGTAGGATTGTAAATTGATATTACAATGCTAACATACATTATTTGAACCACTTATTGCTTCATTGTCTTTTGCAATAGCTCATTGGGATCTAGCCTTTAGTTGCTTGGGAGTTTATTTGGTTTTATCCAATTCTATTTCGGAACACCTCTATGCATGGGAGGGCTTTTTTGGTAGAAAAGCAAAGAAGAAGATTGCTAGATTATTTCCTCGTGCAATTTTTTGGAGCATTTGGCGTGAAAGAAATAGACGAGTCTTTGAGGATATGGAGATGCCACTTCAATGTTCTAAATATTATTTCATCAAGGCTCTCTATTTTTAAGACAAAGGGATCTTTTGTTACTCTTCTCTTTATCTCTTAGATTTTGTGGATTCTGTGCATATAGGATGTGTATAACCTTTTGTAGGATGCTATCTTTGCATCCAATCTTTTGTTAATGAAATATATCTATTCTTTTCCTGATCAAAAAAAACATACATTATTTGAACAAAATTAGGATTGCAAGATTCTAAGGATTTTAAGATTTTAGAAGGAGTCGGTATCGGAAGTCCAATGGCCATGCTCCTATCCATTGTTTTTATTTAGATCCCTCCCCTATCATTAAAGATCTCAATCATATCACCTTTATAGCATGTAAACAAAGAGGTGCACTTTGTGCAACCGTGGAGGCAACTATATTAGATACAAATGGAGTTGAAATGCTACAAATCTCCATATGAGATGAACTGAGTACGATGCTTAGAATTTTTTTGGATAAGAAGTGTAATGCTTAGAATTAGACATAATTTGCACAATTCAAGGATTGACAGTTTGACACAAACAATAACTCCAAGTCCTCCCCCCCCCCCCCCCGCCCAAACAAAAGAGCAGCAACGCGTAGTGCCTTTCTGCCTCCTGAATCAAGGATTCAATAGAAATGGCCTCTTTGCAATGACGTTAAAAGGCTTTAAACTCGTAAGACTGGGAACACATGCCCCTCCCCCCCCCCCCCCCCCCCCAAAAAAAAAAAAAACACACACACACACGAACGACCCTAAGACAGATTCTGAGCCATTCGTTTGACTTGGCACGATCCTTAAATAGCACTTTATTAATCACACCATTCATACCATGCTATGAAACTTATAGCAGCATGTATGCGGCAATAGAACAATTCCAAATCTTCTACAGAACCTCCAGCCCCACCAATACCCACCCACAAAAGTCTTGCTCAATCATATGTCAGGATTTTCCCATTCTCTAGTAGAGAACGAAAATTACAAAACCCATAAAATGCATATCCAACAATCAAAAATACCACACAGTTTTGCAACATGGAAATTATCATATAAAGAAACAAAAAGCATCACTAGAAGATATCCAAACTCACAAGAACGGCAATCAGTTTGGCATCTGGACTCCACACGGCCTGTATGTTCTCACCTTCCCTCTGGATTGAGTCTGCATCTCTCTTGTACTTTCCCAGTCTCACTTTGTGCTAATAACCATAGAAGAAAAAAGAGGGGGTAGGATGATACATATCATAAATATTCCCAACAACTAATAATGAAATCAAAGTGCAGAACATAAACCCAAAAGCTGCATTTCTTAAACAATATTTGCTTCTAAACATGATCCAGCTCCAGCCACCCATCCATCTCAAACTCCTACTTGTAAAATAAAGAATAAAAATAACAAATTTAAGCTAAGCAACTCTGTAAGGCCTTCAGTAAAGGGACTAAAACTGAATTCACCAAGCATAATTTCAACGGCGCTCAAGTTGGAATTCCTTTTACCGAACATCTCCACAATAACAAAGCCACTCAGCTCAGGCGCTTTGTTCATGCAAAGACACAGAGCCAACTGTTTAATGCGGAAGGAAAGTTGCATTGAAATGACTAACTTCACTTCAGATCAGAAAGCTACTAATGACAATTACATCCATGCCAACAAAAAACAAACTTCCAATTATAAATCATCGAATGGATCCCTTAATGCTGAAAACCGATATGCTGATTAAAAATTAATAGTAATCCTCCAGCGTGTGAGTAAGCGAGAGATCACTATTTTAGTACGTACTAATTCACAACTCAACCACACCCTCAACATAAAACAGCCACAATAACAAATTTAACAACCGGCAAAAAATTCATAATGAATTCCTTATAATCGGTGGAACAACCAGCCCTAAGATTGCAGATAACCAATTTCCCACCTATGTCTAAGTCCACAATAACGAAACTGCTGGCGCAACAATACCTCAATTCAAATCTAATCAACGGCAGAATGAAGCAAGGAATTGAGTAATGAGCTAACCAAGCTCAAAAAATATGACAAAATTAAGATAAATTTTCTACAAATCAGACCAAATCATGAGCAGAAAGAGAGCGAGAAACCTGAGAAGAGCTCCATATCTCCAAGTGGGAAGGAGCAACAACGAGTAACAAACGATTGATGACTTTCAGATAAACGATCCGCTGACAAGTGGGACAAACACCAGACTCGATCGGAATGGCTTGTGGCCATCCATATGCCATATACATTGTTGATTCCACCGATGAGAGATCGCAGGGAGATCTTAAGGGTTGAGAAGAGAGACAAAGAGGATAAAAATTAGGGTTCGTAGAGAGAAATCAATGGCATTTTTCAGCGAAGAAGATGAAGATGAGACAACGATCTCATTCTCAGGGGTGGGAGGGACGACGAGGAGGAGTTGAGAGTTGAGAAGGATCTGAATCTCTCTCTCCTGGGAGCAAATTTTTGCTGCCACTTCGTTTTTCTTTTTCTTTTTTTTTGGTGCTTTTTTTTTAAAGTTTACTTGGAGGTAATTTTTAGATGATACCATCTAATAAAAATTTTACAATTGATGAATTCCTTAAGGTTCCATTTGGTCTTTAGAAAATTTGATGAAAATAAAAGTTGAAGGGGAAAAATATAAAGGAAAAAAAAAAGTAGGAAGAAAATGAGTTTTTTCCTCTTGTTTGGATCAAAAAAAATACAAGAATTTGGATGAGAAATTTGAATGTTGATAAACTATTTAAATCATTTTGATGCCATCTAAACAAGACAAGGTTGGAGAAGGTTATGAATTTTTCTCAAACTTTCCTCACAATTTTATGAGGAAAATTTTGTCACTTGTTTCTAACAATTTTCCACCAAACTTTTCTCCATATTTTTTTTCTTTGTGATTTTCTCTAAACCAAACACAAGAAAAAAAAGTAACTTTTATACATTTTTTTCTTTCCACCAAATTTTTCAAGGTCCAAACAGAGCCTAAGAAAAATGACAATTAAATTTACTACCACTCAAAGTTCAAGCATGAGTAATATCATTAAATATAAGCTGAGATATTCTACTCTATACAGTTTTTAGTTATTATTAATAATTTACTATATTCTTTACAATTGTATAGTTAAATTATGAGTTACGGGAAATTGTAATAAAATATAAGGAGTTGCACTATTTTTTCTTTAAGAGTTTTGTTTAAAAGACGTTGTTGACAGGTATAAAGAGTGCTAAAAATTATTATAATGAGTTGGAAAAATTATAAACTTTAAAATCAATCCAATTTTGAGCATACATTAGACATGAATCATTTATTGTGAATTATTTCCTAGATAACACACTGTTGTGCAAAAAGAGTTTCTCAAAACAACCCCTCCAAAAAAAAATCTATCAGCTTAGTAATTCCAAACAAAATCGTGAAAGAAATGCCATCTTAAGCCATTCACCAACTAATGTTAGTCATTGACAACTACTGTTTTGGCCTGGTTATCACTTAACATCGAGTTACAGGTTAGGTAGAGGCTAGAGAATGGAAATAATAGGAAGCATGCTTATCAAAGGCAAACAGTTATTACGTATTAGTAATAATGTGCATTTGTTATACATATATTCTTAATTAGTTGTATCCATTTTTAATATTTTTATTATTTACAATTGAAAGCTAAATCATATCATTTACATTTAATATTTTATGTTATTAGCAGGAAGCTTCTTTGTTGCATCTCAAATTTTCAATTGTTAATCGCCTCTAAAATATCCAGAGTATCCCTTGGCACAATGTCGGTGACATTAGCTTTCTTCCTTCAATAATGCCTGTAGATTCATTTTTAGAAAGGGACATTATAACTTATGAGAGAAAATATTTGCAGAACATCAAGTAAAAACCTCATATTAAATATTAATATGGTATTCATAATATTCCTAACTAAATTATCTGTGTGTAAAATGTAAATACGGACGTACCCGACTTATTAAAAAATTCACCCCGAGAACACTGCAATGACCGTGGGCCTTTTACTTGCAAATAATCCATTTCACTCCTAGCCCAGGACGGGCATCACTGCGTAAGGTGCACTGGGCCTTACCGGTCCAAAGTAGGCCTCATCTAACGAGCTTGAACTAAATATTGGTAAGTGAAGACAACCGATCTGATTAAGGTACAGAATGTGTATGGTTATAGCCCGAAAAAGTTGACCCGATATAATTACCGATTCGAAATCGATACGAAATTAGGTGGGTTTGAGTATAAAGTTTCAACCCATTTAATTAAATGGGTTGAGATTATCGACGCGAAAAAGTATCTATTTAACCCGTTTAATTAAATAGGTTAAATAAGTTAACTCATTTTCCCATTTGGCATTAATCCATTTAACTTTTTCTTATATAATTAAGTATACAAAACTTTTAAAAATGCAAATTAGGATGAATCGGGGGAGTTTTAGAGAGTAATTATTTAATGTGATATGTAAATTTAATTTTTAACTCTATGTAATTACGTATTAGTTGAAAATACTAAATGCATAAATGGGTAATTCGGAGACTAAACTCAGTCGGTTTATCTTAAATGGGTTAAGCGGGCAATCTATTTAAAAACTAAATAGGTATAGGTCAAGATTTTTCAACCTGTTTAATAAACAAATTAGACTTAGGTTGAGAAATTTTTAACCGTTTAAATTTAATATAAATATAAATTTGATCCGACCTGATCTTTTACCCAGCTCTATGAATACTCAGTCATTGGAAAACGAACAGACAGCTATGTGGAAAAAAATATGTACTTGTGAATTGTAGATAAAGGCATGGATGCTTTTGGATGCTTTATGAGAGCTAATCACGAAATGACACATTAACATCCAGGCACACATTCCATTAAACCTTGAACCTCACTCGGGTAGTTGCGGTAGATTATATCTTGAGCAAATTTTCAGTTTATTTCGGACACGAAACACTATTCTAAAATTGAGAGATATCAAGGAAAAGGGAAATGGTTGGACCGTGTAAATTTGCTTATAATGAGTGAGATGAAGAGGAATGAGTCAATCAATTTAATAGATCAATAAATTTCTCTTCTCTTAGAAAAAGTTACTTTAACGTAAAAAGCTAAATTGACTTTATAAAGTTCTATTAAAAGAGAACTAGCCCATTTAAAAATACTCCGTGAGACATTCTTGTATCTACATTAGCATGAAAAGTAAGTGCATACCAACACAGTAAAATTTTTTTTTTTCGTGTGCAGAAAATAATCTCCATATTAATATCAAAACTACAATTCTTCTATTAGATTAGAGTATCTGCAAGATATTATCTTATCTTAAGAAATATTATTATCTCGACGTGAAATATTATTATCTCTAAAATACCTGCATCGCTATAAAAAAATGATTTTTATTATTATAATCACCACCAATTGTCTATCAACAAATAGGACGTAGTAATAAACTCAACCTTATGCAATTTTGTGTAACCACCTTTTCTCCTCTCTCTCTCTCTCTCTCTCTCTCTCTCTCTCTCTGGGTTCACTCTCCATGCCCTCCCCCTCATCGTCCTTCTCTTGCATTTATAAAGCCCCGCAAATCTCCACAAAGTCTCCATTATATTCATCCAATAATTCCAATACCAACCCCTCACAAAGAAGAAATTAGAACTAAACATGGGTTTCCCACTTGGGTATCCAGAATTCTACATCCCCTTCCCAACCTTCTTCCTCCACACTCTAACTTTCCTATCCACCTTCCACAATGTCCTTTTTACCCTCCTCAACCACCTCTGCGTCTGCGCCCCGCCGTACTCCTCCGCTCCTCCGCCTCGGCCTTCAGCCACCCTAACGCGGCGGCTCCTCCCCATCTGCCGCCTCCAGGAGGAGAGAGAAAGCTGCACTGTCTGCTTGTCCGAGCTCTGTAAAGGAGAGGAGATCAGGTGGTTGCCCAACTGCAAGCATATCTTCCACCGGAGCTGTCTGGACCGCTGGATTGACCTTGATCATGCCACCTGTCCCCTCTGTAGAACACCCTTTCTCAGTGATCATACGCTTGTGGAGTTCGATCAACGGCTCGTGGTCACTGATGTATACATTTGATCACACTGTATTTCATTCCTTCTAACCGGGGGGGGGGGGGTTTGTAAATCCTGAGCTTTTTTTTTGGTTTTGTGGGTATATATAAAAAGTTTGTGTTGAATAAAATCGCTTCATGTAAATAGTAAGCAGTGCATTAGTAGATGATGATTTGTTTGGGATGGAAGCATTATTGACATCCAAAAATCAAGATAATTGATGAATTGATGAATTAAACAAACCAAATATGTAGGAATTATGCCTACTACCCGGCATTACATATATATGTTGAATAAATCAAAATAATTAATTTTTGTATTTCTTGGAACATAAAATTACCTATACCAAAACCCTATATTCGTAAATCTTGCTCGGCCGAAAAAAATATTTGCAAATCTTATAAAAAGGGAACCTTAAAAATGCTAAATATCGTGACACACACACACCAAAAAAAAAAAAAAAAAAACCCTGCTTTGGTCTAAATGTCGTTGTATCACTATAATGAGGTATAAGAAGATAGTGGCATCGAATAGTGAAGACTGAAGAGTTTTTTTTTATTGCAAAGAAATTGCAAAGAAAGAATGAAGAGTACTATTTATCTCTTATAGGTTATGTAAAATCATTTTATTATATATAATTTAATAATTATAAAATTATATGTATAATAATGCATATTTTATTTATAAGTTTGATTTTATTAGTGTGTCATTTGTAATGACCAGTATAGCTAACAAACATTAATGTTATAACTTAAAATTAATTGCAACTATGGATAATTTTTGTTGTCTTAAATCATATAATACATTAGTTCACATCAATGAAAGACACCTTTGTGTGTGTATATTTTGAGACACGACATTTATCATCCTATTTGTAAAACAAAATAATAAATATCGATATCTTGATACAAGATACTTTTTAATTATCTTATGTCAACTTAAAAATTATGTCATCATATAATACATTAAATTCAAACAAAATGGTATAATCGAATAGTGAAGAAATGATTTTACTACTTGTAAGTTGTGAATCAGTTTTTTTTTTTAAATTTTTCATAATTATAAAATTATGTATATAAAAAATATCTTACTACAAGATATATATCATCCCTCTTTTTGAAATAATAATTTTTTTGCAAATATAGTTTACAACCAGGTTTGTACTTGGGAACTTGCATGATGGAGATTAAAAGATGAAGGGCTTGCACGATCATGTTATCGCCACTATAGTTTCCACTGACTTGGTGAATAATTTGTGCTAGGATGCACGCTAGATATCCTGGTTAATCCTTGAGGTTCATGTCTATCTACTCTCCATGTGTCCTATGATCTTCATGGAAATTTGGGCAAATAGCTACTACTTCACTTTGCGAAGCTTTTTTGCAGGAATCACGTGCAAATGCTTTCACTTTCTACACTTTACGCAATAAGAAATATTTAATAATTATTTCAATTAAAAGTTTAGATTGATAGTTAAAAGTTTTCCAATATGTTTTATATATATATATATATATATATTAATTACATTATAAAAAAGCTTCTTATATGAATATATATCCCTTATATTTGAAGCGTAAATGTTACCATGAACAAAGGCCAAGCATTAGAATCCGTAGTTCAGATACTTCCAAGGTATTTTTTAAAAACTTATAGTAGTAATTAAACACTGTCTCACACAAAGCTAATTTTCAGAAAGAGTCACATAAATATCAATTAGGCAATCTACAAATTCATCTCTTATATATTACACAAATGTCTTATTGCTCGCCTTTTTCTCTCTCCTCAAGACACAGCAGCTAGCTGTGGCCATTCAATTGCAGGACATCGATCCAAGTAAGTATACAATACCGTCTTTCACTGATAGGTTGTTTTCGTAAAATTTAAAGAGATTTAGATATATGTAATTTTATCCATGCAATAGTACGTACATACTCTTAGGTTGAAAATTTGGCATGAGTAATAATGGGTACACGTGTTTGGGTGGATGTGCTCTGAATCCACGTTAATTTTGGGTCTGCTTCACTTTTCCTGTTGCTAGCTATGAAAATGTTGCTTTTGTGTGTGGGCTATAATAGTTGCGACAGAAAAAAAGTGGCAATCAAACAACAGTTACTATGAGAAAATAATTGGGTATGGCTAATTGCTTGATGAAAATATATTTTAATTAATAAGATTAATTAAGTTGATCATTTGTCAATACTAATATAATGTTTGGTTGAATGTAATATAATACAATTAACTTTGTAAAGCGATTGTGATTACAGAGTTTCTAGTTATCCTAATTACAATGTGTTGTTTTGATTACAATACTCCATTCTGCCAAACTTATTTACTTTGCAAGACTGATAATATCTAACTAAACATTACATAAGTGATGTCATAATGTGGATTGTTAGACTAGCTGTTAGAATGAGAAATCTATGTCAGTTGAGCCACCAAATTGGCTCGATGCAAATGGGCTATACACTAGCTCTGATACTATAAACTCGACTCTACAAATTTAGAACATATATCTGGTAGATTTATTTTTCTTTTTTTTTTTGAGGGTAGGAACCACTGAAAATAATGGATTTAAGGTTACTATATAATTACTATGTACAATAGCTCGGATCTATCATCTATTTATAAACCCATATTGCTATATAAATTCAACCAAATATGTGGGTTGAACTAGGCCATTATCTCTAGCCTAAACTGGTCATCAAGCTAGATCAATGACCATCTAGATGATGAAGATCCAAGCCAACTTGATGACTCCAGAGCTTAAATTAGAGTTCTTGGGAAAAAAAAAAAAGGAATCCTTTGCTCAATTGCTCATGTATGTGAGTTAATATCACACTATTCAGATTTCATACCACTTTGTAGTACATATATTTTACACTTTGTGTGGGATCTAATTAATCCTATGACAAATCTTTCATCATGCAATGCTTTGCACACCAAATGAAGAGGTTTGATCAAAATGGCAGTGAAGATCTGTTATCAAGAAGAATCCTCGACTTTACATCATCTTTTGGGATGGTGGTGGATGGCCAGGGCCTAAAACAGGTGGAGGTTGGTCTTGGTTAGGAGGAGGGTGAGGTTCAGGGTTGAAAACAGGCGGAGGAAGCTGGCCTGGATTAGGAGGAGCAATGCCTACTTGATTGAAAGCAGGGTAAGGTCCAGGGGCGAAAACAGGTGGATAGAGCCCTGTGCTAGGTTCGGGGGAGGCGAAAACATGTGAAGGGAGGCCTGCAGCAGGAGCAGGATATGCATATACAACTTGCTGAGCAGGGATTCCAGTAACTGGGGGTGGGATCTCAGGATCAGCACGCGACATCTGCTGTACAGGTGGAACTCCCATGGCGGTCTCTGGAACTGCCGTTATCAAGCCATCTCTTTTGTCCATTTCAATCTTATGTTGGGTCTGCAGTACATTACTTACGGATTAGCAAATGTCACCTGGTGAAGACAATGCTAAAATATATCACCATGGTTGTGGATGACTCATTTATGTAGGTCGATCGATGGCAAATGTAATTCTCATAGGATTTGTCCTTGTTTATACTTGTGACACTTAAGGGTTTGTCTAATATGCTTATGAAGAAAATGCAATTAAACGTAAGAGCTAGGTCCGAATAAAAAAATGTGACTGACATGGGGCATTCAGATATGCAATAGGCCAGATACGCTCAACCGTGTCATGTCCGTTACCATATTTTACATGCAGTATTATCATTCTCATGGTAAGGATATACACTTTCAGGTGAAGTATAAATGTCTTCCTAGGGACTTGGACCTTAGAAAGCTGATAGCCCCTAAGCTTAACGCGCGAGGATCAAACCATGCATATATATATATATATATGTGTGTGTGTGTGTTCACATCCATACTGTTTTTCCGAAGATCAACCGTACCACATACCATCATTGACGAAGTCACCCTGTAAAATCACATAATGAGGGCATATTTAGATTTCCCCAGCAATCTGAAAAACTTGATGGAGCTAGCAAAAAGTATGGCATACTTACACGCATGTAACCAAATCAGCAATACTTCTTAGGCATTCTGCAACGTTGTTCAGATTATCATTACAAGTGATAATAGCAAGCAAGGAGCATATGCAGGATAACTGTTTGATGACAAACATCAATGACTGCACGTACACAAAGGAAAAACAAATGAGGACTTCAGGCTCAGTTGTAAATATATCACCATAATGCAGTTAAGAACTAGAACAAATACTGACAGCTGACAAGAAGATAATGGGAGGGGCAAAGTGCATACGATGAGGCAGTTATCGCATGGAGTCGTTTGAATGTTGAACTCGTCTTGCAACATCCAGCGTGTTGCCATGACCGATTGCACAAAGCAGAAAAAAGCCTAAATAAAAGCAAAAACAACTATCGCGTTAGGCACAACCTTGGAAGGCAATAGAGCAAACCAGCTATTGTACGTGATACCTCAATGCAAAGGCAACACTCAGGACAATTTTTCTCCTTGAGCTTACCACTACATGGCATATAGCCACCACAGCATTGGTATCTGTCAAGAAGAATGTAAGTCTATATATACCCATCTTATATTTTGTGTCAATACAATACATTATGTGCTCACGTACAATCACATTGGAAATATGCAAGCAGTACTCAACCTTGTCATGTCACCATGAAGGGCTCGTCTACGAAGCTGGTATGAAGCACAATTGGGACTGCATGCGCCACCCACAAAAAAAAAAAAAAAAAAAAAAGGGATCACATAAACATATATTCAAGGTACGACACATCAATTTAGTAACTAGGGAACTGTTGGATAGGGTTTAGTAAAGCACACACGAATACTCTGTTTTAGGGCAAGAAAAGATATTCCTGCATCAACATGATAATAAATGCTATAATATCTAGAAAATTATCTGATCAATTGAAAACTCATGATTTTTTCTTCATGATTTTTGCTCTTCTTTCTCAATAAAAAACCTTGCTAGATTATTAAGATAATTAAAACACAAAGGAATGAGGATTGTGGCAAATAATCACTTACCAGCACGTGGCAAAGCAGCAATCTGCAAACTCCACCAAAAAGGAAAAAAGTGAACTTATTGCAACGTCAAATTCGACATGAATAATAATAGCTTATTTGGTCGGATGTAATAAACCTTGTAATATAAATAGATTTATAATTGTGTTTTCATGATGTGTATGTTGGATAATACGAAAGTAATATACGATAAAAACTACCGCGTCATTGTACGTAATTGCATTAAAAAGTTAATTGCATCCAACACACGATGCGTAACAAAAAAAAAAAGAGAAAGAGAGAGTACAAGCAGGATTGGTGATGATAGCTTCGGTGAGTGGAACATGCCAGACATTTTGATATGTCTGGCGTTGTTGCATCTTTTCAAGCTCTTCCTGC
Source organism: Carnegiea gigantea (assembly GCA_029747015.1). Taxonomy (NCBI): domain Eukaryota; kingdom Viridiplantae; phylum Streptophyta; class Magnoliopsida; order Caryophyllales; family Cactaceae; genus Carnegiea; species Carnegiea gigantea. Next base: position 2,029,119 of record JAKOGI010000017.1, on the reverse strand, counting down.
TTCATGGTGACTACTTATTTATTTCTCCACAATACACCCCAAATGCAGAATCGATCAGAGGAAGTTTTGGAGCGGATTGAGGAGAATATATAAAATCAACAAAACTAGGGCTTGAGAGGAACTAATGAATGAATCGAAGAATTAAGAGGGAAATGGAGGAGATAATTTGGAAGCAAAATTAGGTTGAAATGTTGTTGACTTCATTTTTGGATAAAGATTTAGCGGAGGAGAATCCATGCATCCGCCTTGATTATCCAAATTTAGAGTTTGCAAATTGCAATTGCATTGGGGACGTCCAAATTTTAATTACTGTGTGAAAATTAGGATGAGAGATATTCCATCATTTCAGTTTTCAATATTTATTTAAGAAAATAATAATTCATTTACTTCATGTGTCTCAAGTATTACTTATCAATTTTGATTAATAGAAGATTCCAATCGAAAAATTGATACATCAATTATAAATTAACCAGTTTGTTCAATTCTAATTTTGTTTTATATTTTTTTCAGATCTGAGCGTAACCAAAATGTGAATACGTAGTACCCTGTGCTATTGTTAAAAATTTGTCTAATCGAATAATCGAATTTGTCCCACCTAAAAACGTACAGTTATGAATTTTTCATATAAATTTTAAATCCAGACGCAAAAATTTTTTACATTTCTATTGTCCGAAATCGATTTTGACTCGAATTTTTGACCTTGTTCAACTCGAAAAAAACCAAACATCAATCATCGATTACCAATTAAATAGTTTATTCAATTCTACTTTTATTTTATATTTTTTCAAATCGAAAATTTTAGTTAATCAATTTAAATTTAACCGAACATAACCAATGTGTGAATATGTAGTACCCTGCTAGTGTTGACAAAAATTTGTCCAACCGAATGACCAAATTTGTCCAACCCAATTTTTTATTCAAATTTTTAATTTAGGTACAAATTTTTTCATATTTCTATTATCTAAAATTAATTTTGACTCAATTTTAAACTTATTTAAATTATTCACCCCAGAAAATCAAATATCAATATCTCATCTAAATTTTAACATTATCTAATTTATCCAATTTAAATTCAACCCAAATCCAAATATTTACCAACCTTATACCCTACAGACAGGCCAAATCCACAATGGTGGGACGTAGGATGATCAAGCGTTTTGAAAAGGCAACATGAAATGACAGAAGTACCCGCAAGGTCAAGACCCCACTCCCCTTCATGTTCGAATCGCTGAATCGCACAACTTTTGGACGACAGGAATGACGTGTCACCGCAAGCCATCCCTGTAATTACGGACTTACTCCAGGGGCATAATCGGCATTAGAAAAATGACATACGAGGGGCGGCCAGAAAGCAATGGAAATTCATATTTCCTTTTTTCTTTTAAAAAAGTACCCGTATTTAACAAAACCCTGATGAGAGGATAGAGATCTGCATAGTGAAGAAATAAAAAAGAAAAACAGGAGAGAGAAAGAAAGACCAACCAAGAGGAAGAACAAAGAAGCACGAATCGTTTTTTTTTTTTTTAATTTTTTGCTTCGATCCGGAAATCATCTGCATATTCTGAGTGATCTTCTGAGAAAAATCAAGCAAAGAGAATGAGGATTAGGAAGAACTCGAAGCTGATACATGGTGGAAATACTTCAGTATCTTCATCTTCATCGCCATCGTCATTCCTCATTTGCCAGCTGAATCGTTCTCCTTGGGATGTTCTCGACGTATTCTCTCTCCAGGTACTGTCTTTCTCTCTCCTCCAGATCTGTTTTCCCCCAAAATTTTGACTACAATCGAGTTTATTGCATTCATTTTCGTTGTTATTGCTCGCATTCGGGATAATAGGTAGGGTTTTTCGTTTTTCTGCGAAGTCTAGGGTTTTTCTTCAACTTTCCCCCATTTTTATCGCTTATTCAGCTCTAAAATTCTCGATTAGGTTGATACTTACTTTATCTTGTTGTTTGATTATATGCCAAATTAAACCTATTTATCGAGATTATTAATTTATGCGTGTGTTGTCAATCGTGCTTGGATTCGACGTCGTTTTGCTCAGGGAGAGTGGGATGCTAGCTTCGAATCAATTCCTCCTTCGGACAGGTGAGTTGCATTTTCTCTCTCTCTTCGATTTGTTCGTCTCCATTTCGAAAATTTTTCTGCTAGTAGCGAGCTAGGGTTTCTCTATTTTTCGAATATTCTAGAAAAATTCGGTCAAATTCGAGCTCGAAATCGAATCTGGATCAAAATAGTTCGCCTTTTTGTTTAATGCGATTTAAAATACAGTGTCCGTAGCGGAGAATCAATGGAATTATCGTTCGAATACGTGGAGAAACCACCAATACCAGCCACCGCCACCAATGAGAGAGAAAATGGCAGCATTGTGGAATCCGAAGCAATAAAGACGCCGCCGATCTCCCGCCACATCGACCACCACATCTCCGCCAGTCCTCATCCGCCTCTTCCTCCGAAGAAGGCGGCCACCACCACCCCGAAGCGCCGGGGACGGCCCAAGAAACCAGCCACCCCAGCAGCAACTGCAACTGCTAATAACAACAACCCGTATGAATTCTACTACTATTCTGGGTTCGGACCGAGCTGGGCCAAGAGGAGAGGAGGCGATAGACCCTTTGATGATGACAGCAATAGTAAGAATAAGAAGACCAAGAAGAAAAAGGAGAAGGAGAAAGAGGATGATAATGGGGTTGATATGGTGGATGAAGAGCTCGACTATATCGACGACTACGACGATGACGATGATGAGGAGGAAGATTTGTATGGGGGATCAAAGCGAGCTCGGAAGCCCATCAAAGCAAGGTCGCTCAAATCCCTAATGTGAAGTAGCTAGGGAGAATACAATTGAATGGTGAAATTAGAAAGTTTGTTGATTAAGTAATTGACTAGGTTTGCTAATTAGCAAGAGGAAATGCTAGCTGAGCTTTGTGGTCTTTCCTCAAGTTTTCTTTCTTTTCCTTTTTTTTGGGGGCCTCTTGTGTCTAAAATGTGTGTATTAGTTAATGGCCCTGTTTGACAAACAGCTTTTTGAAGAGTTTTTTGGTCAAAAAGAGCTTTTTTTGATCAAAATTAGCTTTTTAATCAAGTAAAAAAGTTAATTTGGATGTTTGGTGAAAGAGTTTTTTGGGTCCAAAAAGCTCATTTGAAAAAGCTAATTCTAGGAGCTTTTTGGAAGAGCTTTTTGAAGAATTAGTTTTTTGTCTCATAACTTTATCAGAAATAACTAATTTTACCAAACAATTTTTTAACAAACAGCTAATTCAAACAGTTAATACAAACAACTAACTCAAACAACTAACAGCTAGCAGTTAATACAAATATTTAATAGCTAACAGCTAACAGCTGTTTGTGTTTATGTTTGGATTTGGATTGCAGTGACATTTTTTTTAATTATTTATTTTGATACCCTTGGGAAAGTCCTTGTGGCGGGCTTCAGCATATTTGTGTAATTTCCGGGTTTAGAAAATACCCCACTTCAAATTATAGAATTACCGCGCAATGAAGGCAACTGTTTCTATTTTTCCTTTCCAACGGTGAAAAGTTACGTGACATTGCTCGGTTAAAAAAAGAAAAACAGGGACTTTGGTGGTGATCAATATGCTTGCAACTGAGCAACCAGCATAGCTTGGGTATATTGATTTTTTTTTTTTAAAAAATGCCCCCATGATCTAATTTGGCATAGTACTAGGTTTGAACCTTGGTGGGAGGAGAACGTGTGGGGGGTGGCCATCCGGCCACCTCTTCTTCGATATGTTACAACAATATATAAACAGAATGCGATAAATGTTGAATTGAGGATTTTAGAGATCATTGGTGATTTGTCTATCAAAAGAGAATCAAAGTTTTAAGATTCATCGCTTACTAATGGCTATTCTTAATAGTACATACATGTCTAAATAGACAAACAATGTCAACAACAACAACAATAATTTTCAGTGTGGATTCCGCTTTTATAAAGTCTAGGAAAATTCAAATGTAGATAATCTTAGCTCTACAAATATAACTACTTGTAGAGAGGCGCATTTCAATAGGCCTAGATAAAAATTTTTAACCAAATATTTTAGAAGTTGAGAATTGTTGGATAAATAAAGTAATAAATATAAGACCTAAATAATATAAATTATAATGAGCGGCAGAGGGTACGAGTTATACATACCGTGAACAACAAGCGGTGACATATTACTAATCTGGCCAAGAGTAGTATACACGCAACCAGGTGGAGGAGTAATAATGCAAATACAATGAGGGTACTCTACTTAAGCAATTATTGGTGCCGCAACAATAACCCTACCAAGATCAATTTACTAGCCTACAAGATTGCAGCAGACGCAGGATAGAATAATAACCATTAGAACACAACGACAATCACTACTTGAACCACGTACTACTTAAACAAAAACCAAAGGAAGGATTAGAAGCACACTATTAATAATATGCAATTTTAATCCTACATCCCACGAACTTATATCCTGAGCCATATCATCCATGAGTTCTATAAATTTCGAATCATAGTAAATCACCTCATTCTAATATGTCTAAATTGATAAGTATTATATTAATTAAGTTGAACAAGGGAGTCAGTGAATCCTCCATAAACTATATATATATATATATATATTATATATATTATATATATATATATATATATATATATATATATATATAAAATCGTTGTAAGAACTGCCAACTTGATTGGAAAGACGACGCAACCTTTCAACAACATAATACGGGAAACTCATGAAAGTTTTCGCACCGCGTTCGTTCATATGGGTTATTGTGCATATGCTATTGTGCTATATAAGTACGAATGATCGTCACAAAATTTGAACTTTAATTAAATTTTCTTTTTACAAAAATAAATAAATAAACTGTATTTTTTGGTCTACAACAGAACAAAAAATACAAACGCGTACGGAAAAGAAACAAAACTCTGTTTAAAAAAAATAATAAGACATGCACATTTTTTTAAAAAAATGAGGTCATGTGCTCCGTTGTTTTGAAAAAGTTATTTGTATTTGATTTTTGCAAAGCAGGATACTTAGTTCTATACCCCAAAAAAAAAAAAAAAAAAACCAAAGCAGGATAGTTAGAGGCGATTCCATGAGTTCATAACTAATACTATAAAAAGAAAAATTAATGATTTTTGGGCCTGCAAGTGATAGTTAATAATTACTATCACCCAAGATGATTGGGCCCACCCCAGTCCATTCGCAACTTCATTTTGACGAAGGCCCAATATCCTACCAATGGACACGTCATCATCGCGAGAGAGAGAGAGAGAGAGCGGCCCCGAAAATATCCTCTCTTCCTTCTTGGTCATCCGTTGCCTTTTGAGTCTTTGACGTTGGTCTCTGTTTCCAATTTTGCTGCTTCCCTTTTTCTCTCCTGCGATCGTCACTCTCAGACTCGACTACACAGAGAGAGAGAGAGAGAGAGCGAGAGAGAGATGAGATTGGTGGACATAATTACAAGGCTGGACACCATTTGCAAGAAGTACGACAAGTACGATGTCGACAAACAACGAGACACCGCCGCCGCGTCCGCCGCCGATGACCCTTTTGCTCGGTTCTACTCCGAATTCAAGTCCAACGTCGACGACGCTCTTCAGGTCCCTCTCGCTCTGTAGAATTTGTTGATTAATTACTTGATCATCTGCTTTGAGTTGCTGATCAAATTGGATTTCTTTTTTTTAAATTTCCCGCAGAAATCGGAGGCGGCGGTGGCGGAGCAAAACAGGGCGGCGGCGGTTGCTATGTTTGCGGAGGTTCGGCGAACCAAGGCTCGATTGCTTGAGGAACTCCCCAAATTGCAAAAACTTGCTCATAAAAAGGTTTTGCATTGATAATTTTATAGTAAAAATTAAAATTTTCAATCGTCAGTCGTTTTTTACTAGAAGCTTAAGAATCCTTTTTAATTTCGAGTAGTATTTTATAGGATCAGTAAGGAAAATTCAAGGCCAGGGTTGTTCCTGGGTATTTAGAAAAAGAATTATACTTTTCTGAAAACCTTTTTGGTTGGTGACACTAATTTCTTTTGTCTACTTTCCGTGTAGTTAAAAGGGTAATTATCTCTTTTTTTTTTTTGGGTGTAAGCATAATGGACCAAGAATAATAAATGTTTTATTCAATTTAAGAATGTGGTAGCCATTCAACATCTATCAATTCTTGACTACATGAGAAACGACCTTTCAGTAACTTTGGATAGTGGGGAGTAAGACTGGTTACATCTCCCGTACCACCTACTTCAGATTCACGATGGAGTTGGGAAAGCCTAAACTGAAATGAACTCATTCCAATCCGAAGTCGATACGATTTGACCGCTTAGCTTGAAAGCATGTCATTTTTCAATTTTGAGTAAATCTGAACTATTTTCAAAGCTAGCATGAAATCCGTTTATTAAGTGGGCCGATCCGAACATACCCGTTATCCAGCTCTGCAGAAGGTAATATGGTTTTGTTTGGTTTATAGTGATTTTAATGAAAATATGTAGGTAAAACGACTATCAAGGGAGGAGCTTGAGGCTCGTAATGACCTGGTGTATGCCCTGAAGGATAGGATTGAGTCAATACCTGATGGAACGCCAGGTCCTCCCAAGCAAACTGTTGGATGGGCAGCATTTGCCTCAAAGACTGGGATCAGAATTGACCTTCCTTCAGGTAGTCTTTAAGTAGCTCTGAAACTCCTTTTGTTAATCAGTGATCGCTGTGGGTTTCTTTTCTTTTTTCACAGTACTAAAGCCATGTTATCGATGACAGATATCCAGTCAGATGTTGAGTATTTTCAGCAAACTGAAGAGTCTGAGCAGTTTCGACATGAGTTTGAAATGCGGAAACTTAAGCAGGCAAGTCTGATTTTTGTGATGAATATCTTCCATGACTTTTTGCTTCCAACAGGATTTTCTTCTGTTAAAAGCTCCCCCTAGATAGGGAGCCAATGAATGGGCATATTATGATGGAAACACAGGAGTGATTAGTTGTGAAGTGAGACTGGAAAGATAAACAGCATTCAAAGTTATTTTAATGCAGACTCAGTTATGACTGTCCACCATGGCATGATGGATATATATCTAGTTCTTCAGTTAGAACTGAAATGCCAACTACCCAGTGTCCATGGTGCATGTTGGAGTGCCCAGTACAAGTTCAGGTGAAATATTATGAGTTCAAGTATAACTATATAGTAGAAATGTTAACAATTTATAGTTGTAAATTTGCTTTCTAGTTTTAGTTCTAGTGCTTAGATGATATGGATTCCTGTTTGTTTGGTTCTGTTTATATTTTGGGGTGAAAAAAACAGAAATCTTGTATGACGACAGCCCTATTTCAAATAGTTTGTTAGCTCACATCTGGATCTGATAATGGCAATGCCACACTAAGATCCCATTGGAGCAGCATTATGCACGATAAAATCTCTTAGTTGCTATGTTCGGAGATATTATCCAATTGAACTTTGTGCAGGACGAAGGTTTGGATTATATTGCTGAAGGATTGGATACATTGAAAGACATGGCCCGAGCAATGGACGAGGTTTGATTGCGAGTGGCAGTACAATTCTTTGTGGTTATAGAGCACTTCCATTGCATAATCTCCTGTTTTACCGTTGAAATGTGCAGGAGATGGACAAACAAGTGGGAGTATTGGATGAAATGGATGAGAAGGTTACTGTTTCACTCTCTCATTTGGTTGCTTTTTTTGTTTATAATTTTTTACTTTTTTTGGGTAAACATTGTTTCAGTTCTCCAATGGAATCCTTGTAATAACGGTCTTTTCTTGTACTGATCGTCATTATCATTTAGATAGCTGATCATGCGAAGCGTTGGTGGCAAAAATTTTTCTATAGATTGTCTCGTTGGTGAAGTGGGGGGAAATTTTTGCACAATTTTTTCTGTCGCTGTTTTTCTCTTATGTTGATGCCTGCTTCTGGTTATTCTGCTCATAGTTAATGGTAATGGGGCATGCTTCCCTGATGAATATCATAGCTCAGACTTCAGCTGTCCAAACATTATGTTCTTCTGCTGTTGCTTATGTGCTAATAATAATCATTCTGACTTGATAAGTTCATTTTCTGTTACTCGAATTCCAGACTGATCGGGCGGCATCTGATCTCAAAAGTACCAATGTAAGACTCAAGGACACTCTGAACAAGGTATGTGGGCTGCCTTTGATTGTGAACTTTCAACTCATAGTCCTGAATTTAGCAAGCTAGAGGGGTTCCCCCCCCCCCCCCGGCAGTTCCGTTCATGTTTACTTTATTAGTTACCAATTCTGTATGGTTCCTTTGTTTCAGCTGAGGTCGAGTCGCAACTTTTGCCTTGACATCATACTCTTGTGTATAATTTTGGGAATAGCTGCCTACTTATACAAGTGAGTTCCTTCTCTATTCGCATTTTCAAGGCTCCTGTCACTCTAATGCACTCAGCGGACTTTTATTCTACAATTTCTTTTAAAAAAATAATTATCATTTGACTTATGGATTCTGTAGCCTTTTCCCCATATGTGGTGGCCTTTGAGGCATACATTGTGCCCAACAGTGCCCCCCCTCCCCCCAAAAAACCCCCAAAAAAAAGGTGAGGGTTGCTGAGTGTGGATGCAACAATTTGTTGATTCAATCAGAAAAGGATGTAATGTTATCATATAACAGTGGCAGTTATATTTGCAAAGGTAAGACTACTTACATTTGGATCTCCCTAGACCCTGTGCAAGTGGGACCCACACTGGGAGTTGTTGTTATAACAGTTATATGGTAGAATTTGATAGCTTGAAGCATAGAAATCCAAAAATTTTTGGGGCATCCCTTGCATTCCTTCTTTTGTATCTGTTATGTGAATGCCTCTTTCATTGAGCTAATGAGATTTTTCTGAGTGGTCAGCATGGGGGGCCGGGGGGGTTAGGCTGCTCATTAGTCTTAATGGCAGCAAATGTTGTTCACTTTGTGTGATGGAACTCATGATTATTTATTTATGTGTATACCTCTTCATTAAGTTCGTGGAGCCGTGATTTTTTTTTTTTAAAAAAAAAAAATTTGAAATTGACTACCTTTGAACTGCTGGCCTTTTTTCTCTTCCATGTCTTGCCCCTTTTTTCAATTGGCATATTAGCCTAGAGCCTTGTAACAGGTGAACAACTTGGCTCAAATGTGAAGGCCTCTGCCGTTGGCATTAATATGTCTTTAGGCATTCACTGAATAAGCTTAGATTACACTGCAGGGGCACACCAATTGCATAACCTCAACCGAGAAACCATGTAAACCACTTTAGACTGACTGCTTATGTGAAACATACCTGCCCCCCCCCCCCCAAAACACTGCTGCGCTAGGTTCAAGTTAGAAATCAATGTACTTCTACTAAGCATAATCTTGGAGTTTGTCTTGACCAGAACATTCTTGCTAAATAACGGTCTTTCTCAAGAACTAGCCAATGAACTTTTACCAAAACGTAATCCGATTCATTTGATTGTTATGGGAACTCAAATGAATATGAGATTCACATGGTAAAGGGGCATTTGGAAGGGTAAATTCATTTCATGTATCAAGCACATCCACCAGCACCCGTTCTGTGTCCAAGCATCATAGCATATAACCACAATACTGGTCTGCTAGCATTCTGATTCTTTTTGTATAGCAGTGACTATTGGGATTGGAGAAGGTATGCCTAATATATCGATCTTGGAGAAGGTATGCCTAATATATCAATCTTGAAAACGTGTTCTGACGAAGCCGTGCTTTGCGTGCAGTGTATTGAAGTGACTCTGGTATGGCACAGTACTACAAAATCTGCCGCCACTCATTTTGTATTATAAAAGGAGGCATATATGATTGGATAGAATAATGCTTCTCCCTTTTCTTCTACTGCCAATGGGATGCACGATGGCTTGAGTTTTCATGGAACTGCCTTGTGTCAACTTGTGTATATAGTTTGGAAGGACATATAGTTTCATTGTACAGATAAGTGATTGGGCTTGAGGAAAAAAAAAAAACATTGTTTCAAGTGAATGTTTACAGTTAACAAACCCCATTTGCCTGCTTTTTATAGTTGTATTAGTATTCTCGATTGAGTATGTACTTTGGGACTCACTGCCTATACGAAGAGTATTTTCAAGTTTTTAAAGATGTGGTTCCAAAAGGAAATGAAAACCGAAGCTGTTCTGAGCTGAAAGTACAGATTAATCTCAGTTACGTGAAGAACAAGTGATCTACAAGACTACAACCATGCAGTGAACAATTGCATGCTTCTATCGTTTGGACCCGTGTTGGTGGGTGTTTGATTCCTTTTGCCCTTGTATTCGAATTTTTCGCCTTTAATTTTAGCCATTGGCTTGATAAAGACTGGGGAACTGAGTTAGCTAACTATTACTAACTTGGCACACAGTTCCAAATAACATCATGATTATCTTCGGCTGTCAACTATTTTGTATCCTTTAAAATAGTCTGGAGCTATCATTACCAGAGACACTAGTTTCACATCGCAATGCTTGAATAACAATCTGGTTATCACCCTCACTTCATATGAAACATCTTACAATAACTCCAAGGCCATCATCTTTGGGTACATGAGTTGTACACATTATCCTCACAAGCCTTGCTGCGACTGCGAGTCTGCTGTGTCCGGAAGCGTAAATCAGGATGAAATTGTGTGATAAGTTGCCGCCCGGATCTTTCCATGGTGGTCTGAGAGACATTCTTGGTAAATATAGTCACACATTATCAGCAGGTGATATTTGATTTTGCATGGACAAATCCTCACAATGTCCCAGCTTTATTACAGGTGAACGCAGCTGTTTCGCTTCTGAGAGAAACCCATTATCAGCAGATGTTTCAAGCGCCAAAGTACAGATCGAATGGGATAAATAAGACCTCGGGCATTTAGTTGACTGGGATTTATGCATCAAATCTCTGAGCTTCAAGGTTCTCTGTGGTGGGTAATGTTCCGTAGCCCGCCATGGATCAGAGTCAAAAGACGAAGATCGTGTTAGTAGCACAGATAACTGATTTTTGAATTGGACGGTTTGGATAGAATGAGAACGACATTTGGATATCATAGTTTTATATTGGTGATGATGAAATACCGTTGATGAGAGAGATGTACATTATGGCGGGACGAATCTCTAGGTTTTGCTTACTGGGTCATTATATGTGAAGGGATGATGTTGTTCTCAAATTAGGGTTTCGATTTGGAATATCAAATTCGTCGCTGTCGATTGTGGATAAAAATGTAGACATTCTATTATCACAACCCTTATATATCTTAAATCCAAATCTGCACATTCGATAACGTGACACAATTTGATATAAGAAAATCTAAATTTTTTTTTATAAAAGGAATTAACGAACCATAAAAATAGAGGAAACAATAACGCCACCACCTCCCAGTGTGGATTCCGCTTTCGTAGGATCTGGGGAGATCCAGATGTAGGCAATCTTACCTTTACCGGCATCTCTCCTCGTAGAGAGGCTGAATCCAACCATAAAAACAGAGAATGAATTTTAAAAATTAAAATAAAATATCGTGTTTGTTAATTTTTATTTTTTTCCCTATTTAAATGAGGTGCGAAGACAGTTAAATATAATGGATGAGGAAGAATTAAACCTGAGAACTAAATTGTACTTAGGACCTAAATACTAACCATATGAGATTATCATATAATTTATACTCAATCAGGAAAAAAATTAATTAGGTGTAGTTCATATTGATGAAAAGATTCCACATTATTCAATTCAATACTGTCATTGTTATAATGTTCAAACAAATCTCAATGCAATAATCAGATGACACGCAAGCTAAAATGCAAAATCTAATTGGATAATCAACAAAAGATTCTAATTTGAGGTGTGGAAATTTTGGTGAACCAAAATTGGCAGCATTATTGGCTTGATCGCATTGTCTTAGTAACCACCAAAATCGTGTTATGGGTTCATAATCATTTTAATCCAATTTGAACGTTGAAGACGGAGTTTCATGGTAATAAGATCAATTATATAATTAATAAATATCAATGCAAAAATTCCTGGACATATATACGCATAGTGCCTTGCAAAATCCTTAATTGTTGCTCATTAGTTCGTAGTTTGTATCTTAAAAGGTTGTAAGTTGTGGGAGTAATATTTTAGGGTTATTTATGATATTTATTCCTGGATGTGTAAATTTAAATAATTGGACTTAGCTAGCTTATTCATGCAACTTTAGGTGGTAATATTCCTTTTTTAAAACAAAAATAAGTCGTATGATTTAAGAAACTGTTCTCACAAAAGTTCTCACTATATTAAGGTAATAATACCAATTACGTAATAAAGAAGAAAAAATTATAGAGAGGGCATATTGAATTGAATGACGACTTTAATTATTAGATACAGTGCTTTAAACATTCTTTGTTCCTTTCTTTTTATGAGTTAGTCTCATATTTATGCTTGCTTATGTGATTGGATATTTTCTGACTTGAATGTCCAAAACTCAATCACAGATTGCATACAAAGGTTTGGGTGTTCATAAGTGAATTGAACCACAAGTTCTCTTGAAGATTTTATCCGTCTCCAAAAGTTTTCTGTAGGCAAAAAATATTTTCGTTAGCTCTGTTTAATCTTGATGTGCGACTTTTGAAACGGTATCCCGTTGTATGCATCTTTTGAAATGTTATTTTAATTATTTGCATGGCAACCAAGTCATTGAAACTTGGTGGCATGGGTTCAAGTTCCATGACACAACTTTCCCTTAGTGAGAAGGCAACAAGTTTATAATGGACTTGGCTCTGCAGACTAGGCATCTGTTAAGCTTAGTTCGGTTTGTATCCTCTCTTTCATTTGTTGACAATCTATTAAATTCACCATACACACGAAGTTCAGTAGATAAACAGTTTACGTTCCCAAAATAAAATTTTAAAAAGGTCCATAAAACGAGCCATATTGTTTTGTTTTGGGGGATTAATTAGACTTTTAGAGGTTTGTTCATCTAAGATTTCTTCCAAGATTTTGTGTGATGTCTTGTTCACATATATATTATTTGTACATAATACATACTACTAATTGATTGTGCTCCTATTTTATCCGATTGAATAAAGTTCTTTTATAAATAAAAATAATTTTATCAACACAAACTGATTCAAATAATTTATCTATCCAATACAAATAAGATAGAAGTGAATCGTTCCCTTCCTGTGCAATACTCGCCTTTATTCTCCATTCCCCCTCCATTCAAAACCCAACAAAAATCTTCATATTAAGGAATGGCAATGGGGCGGGTACGGGAGGGGGGGAGTTGTACCCGTACCCGTACTCATTTTTGAAAACAGTACCCATACCCGTACCGATACCCATCGGGTATTGAAAAACTACACCCATATCCTTACCCATCGGGTTTTTGCGGGTTTGCGGGTTTTATTCGGGTTTGTATAGGAAATAAAAATTAATACCCATATTAAACCCATATTTGAATTCAATATTAGTAAATTCAACAAGTCATTAACACGTTTTTGTTGAACGCCTACTAAGCATCCCCTGCCATAATGTTTGGTCACAACAAGTAGCAACAATCCACATGAGGAGTATAGATTACCTATCCACCAGTAAGATATGCAAATTTGGACTGGATATTTGGGCTGCCAAGCTTGATTAATTAAGTCAGATTAGATTTTTCTAAATTAATAAAAAAACGGGTACGGGGTGGGTTCGGGTACGGGGCGGGTGAAGCTCGTACCGTACCCGTATCCATTTTTCTCAAACCCGCCCCATACCCATTTAAAACTCATTTTCGTCACTCATTTGGGTTATAAACGGGACGGATTTTTCAAATTTTAAACGGGTACGAGTTTTATTGACACCCCCTAGGTAGTCATGACGTAACGGCCATTCCAACTATGAACAACAGAACAAGAAAGGAAAAAAAGGTAAATATTTGTAATAATTTTTTGTTTTCTTTTAACAGCATTGTAATAAATAAGTTCACCGTTCAGTATATAAATAAATAGCACCAGTAGTAATTTTGAGTGGGAATAGCAAGTAGAAGTACGTCAGATTTTTCTTCTCTCTCCTTTCCATTCTCCCGTTCCTGAAATTCGCGTACTTCCTCACTCTCATAATTCATGAACCCCTCCCTCCGCTCTTCCTTGAGGTAACATCTAATCTATCTTTTTCTGAATTAAGCTTAATTTCATCCCTAATTTCTCTTCTGTATTAGGGTTCTTCGTGCCTCTTAATTTGCTTTTGAAATCTGTTGCATATTGTCAGTTTCTATGTTAATTTGGGTCGAATTTTCTTCTATTTCTATTGTTGTTCGCTGCGTCTTGGGTTGAATTATTTTTTAGCTCCATAGTGAGTAGTTGCTGCCTTTCATTTTGTAATAATCGCCATTCCAACTATGTAATTAGAATTTGCTGTTTAGGGTGTTGTGGTTACTGTGGTTGCATTAAAACATTGATTACTAGATTGCTGATTTATTGGGTTTTGAATCTGAAGTTTGTTTTAGATTTGATTGAACTGGAAAAGGCAGGTATTTCGTGTTTAAGAGGGTAGGAGCTGTTTAGATTCTAGGCTGAAATTAAATAGGCTGAACAGATTCCGGTTTGGCCAATTAATTGAATATATGATTGGGTGTTTTGGTCGTGCATGAATTTCACTGTTTTGCCTATTTGTAAGAATTAATTATGAGGGAAGGACTTTGATTGACGCACTTGTACAAATAAGAGCCATGAAATGAAGCTGGGGTTCTCATCCTGGGCTTAGTGTTCTTGAACGGTTGGAAAGCGCTGATTTGAATTTTGAACTAGGTAGAAGTGAATGATCCGGACTACTTATGCTCACCTGAATATCGTCGCATGAGGTTTTGAAGAGATCCTATTCCTGGCTTCCTGCTTCCAGTGATCTTCCTGGATGATCTTGATCACTGTAGAATTTATTTATATTTGATATTCATTTTTGTTGGAGTGCCACTGTCTGAGAGTCTCTCTGAATGTGATTGAATGTCCTTGCTAAACGTTGTGATGTCTAATTTTCTCATATGACATTTGGCAGGATGTGAGTGACATGAAGACATAAATTTTTGTGCACGAAAGCGGTGGCCATGGGGGGTTGCTGTTGCTCTTCCAGAAAAGCTCAATTACAAGGGACCCCTGTATATTACTATGTCAGTTGAATTTTCAGCCTAAAGTTCATAGTATCAAACCATCATCATAAATTTTCTTTCATTCTGTAATGATAACCCTCATGCCTATTGAATTAAGTGGAGATTCTCTTGTTACCTGGAGTACTATTCTAGGATGTGTTACTGGAAGAGTATTGTTCATATGTTTTTGTATCCTCCTGCATTCCTTGCAGTACAGTAGCTTGGCAATTCCATAGCCTGCTGAAGTGTTGTTGGTCTTTTTGCAGTGTCCACCTTCTTTGGAAGAGCATGGGAGCTTGAGATCATACAATGGAACCACCTCTACGCTGCCGGCGGGGCTCCTTGTCGGGCTAAATTTGGACACATCAAGCCCGGACACTTTCCGGCCTCCTCCTGCACCTATTCCATTTAACGTGCTTTTTGGTCGTCCTCAAACTCCAATTCATCCTCTTGGAAGTCAAGGTCCCAAAAGTGATGCACCTAAAAAATCAATTGAATCTGCGCCAGTCGGAGACAATATCAGGGTGGATAGCTGCAACATATTAGCTCCAAGTGGTAAGGGTGATAAACCAGATGGATTAACTCTTGCTGACATACTGCTTGCCTCTCCCACGAAGTCTGAGACTGAAATTTCAAAACCATCTGAGTCCCATCAATTAGCAATTGAAGAAGATGCATGCCCAATCTGTCTTGAAGGTGTAATTTCTTTTTCCGTTGCCAAAGCCAACGTAGTATATTTATGCCTCACGATTCCCCTCTTGAACAATCGCCATTGTTCATTGATGCCTTGTGCAGAATATGACACAGAGAATCCAAAAATGATCACAAATTGTGAGCACGATTTTCACCTGTCCTGCCTTCTGGAGTGGATGGAAAGAAGTGATTCCTGCCCAGTTTGCGATAAGGTTTGTAGTTGGCAATCAGCGATTGTGTAACCGTTCCTGATCTTCTGCTGTGCACAAATATCATGTTTTTCTTGACATTCTTCAAATTTTGTCGTAATGTACTTGCATGGGTCTATGGCTCTTTCAGAACCACCTCCATCACTCCTCGTATTGATCTGACCTTAGCAGTGTCTACGGTTTCTAGGGAGATCTTGATTTAGGCAACCTTACACTTGTCGGCAAAGAGACCAATTTCGGGTGACCTATTATTTTTCCCCCCTCAGAAAATATTGTGTGAATTTTTGTATATGAATACCAGTAAGAAGTGCTCTCTAAGCCTAACCGAGTAATTGGCCAGAATTTTGGTTGTAGGTCTTTGTTAGAGGTATTTTCTTTTTTCCATCATTGTGCATGGCCTTTGAGGGACGGTGGGGGATGGCATTGGTCAATTTAGTTTAACTACCATCACTATCCACATGTTATGACTCTTTCCTGATCACAGTATGAGGACATTACGGGGAATTTATGCATTTTCTTGAACTTCACTCCAGGCCTAAAGGCATATTCTTTTTGTGATGGGAGTGACAATTTTTTCCCCCCTTGATACCTGCCCGCCCGGGGGGGGGGGGTTAACTTATTAGGTGAGCTTCATTTTTTGACACATTCATTTCCTGATGATGAACCTTCTTCATTGTGAATTTGTGACACTTGGTGATGATTACTGCTAGAATGTCTGCTGTTTTCTTCATGGAATATGCAACTGAATCCATCATTTATGATTAATTCGTGGAACAGGAAATGATATTTGATCACCCTGATGATCAGCTGAAGGTTTCCTAGTGAGCATGGGTAGTCGCTGCATACATACAAATGCTTGCTGATTCAGTGGACAAAACATGCAAGAAAGTCCTGTGTCTTGGTTTGGTCTTTGCCAGCTCCTTTGATGACTCAGTGTGGCTTATTAAGTGTTCAGCATTGTCATTTTAGTTAAGTCTGTCTCTGGTTAATCTTCGTGTCCTTCGCAAACCCTGAATTGTCAGAAGATTGAAAAGAACAGACTGGTTAAGGTTCAGAAAACATGGTTCAAGCACAAGTTACTTGTCTGGAGTCCACAAAAAGGAAAGCAGAAGTTGCGCTTGCCCTCTTTTCTGTATGGTTCCAGCACATCCATCTCTGTACAGATCCCCCCTTCTTTCTTTTATGATTTTTGTTATTGTTGGTTGCTTATGTTTTCTTCTTCTGGTTACGCCTTTTACCCATTCCCTCCCCCTCCCCTCCCCCCCCCCAAAAAAAGGAAAGAAATCCCCCTTTGGCTGGTTAATTCCAATATCCATTGCTTTATGAGTTCAATGACTGCTTCAATCTGGTTTATGGCTTGGTTTTGGATATTGGTCTACCATGATATTTGTTTTTGGATGAATATGGTGCTCATTCAACAACTCCAGCAAGTTCCCCATAATTCATGTAGCAGAGGATTTTTTTTTTTTGGGGGGGGGGGGGTGTTGTGGGTGGGGGAGATACTGTCAAAATTGTAGAAATGTGCACACTGCACAGTAATGTACATGGTCCATTATTTGAGTATTACTGGATGCAAGTCTTTAATTCACAAAATCTCTGGAGTATATTCTGTTCTGTTACAGCCACCCCCCTCCCAAAAAAAAAAGAAAAAGAGAAAATAGAGGGAAGAGATGGCCCACCAAGGATGGACTGGTAGTAGTTTGCTGTGGTTCTGACACTGTTGGGACCCTTTTTGACATTGTGTCATGTTCGTCAGAAATCAGAATAGAGACTCCTATCCTTTTCCTCATCTGTTTTTTTCTTTATCATTTTTAATGTTAATATTTTTGGGTGTCGTACTGTCATAATGTAATGTGAATTGCAGTTTGGGAATCTTGGACGGTTGTTGAGGGATGGTTTTCAAGTGACCTCTGTTGGCCCATATTTTGGTTTGACGCTCTTCTTTTTTGTGCTTTTTTTTTGGGTTTTTTTTTTTGGGGGGGGGGGTGTTTAGACTTGAGAGTTGAGACTTCTAATTTTGAACTGTCGCTGCAAATCCGTATCTACATTTAATGATTTGTCACTGGGCGTGTGACGGGTCAGATGTAGTGACTTTTACCTTAAAATGTCAAGAAGTTAGTTCCGCTTCAATAATGATTCGTCATTGGGCGTGTGAAGGGTTAAATGTAGTAACTTTTACCCTTTAAATGTCAAAAAGTTAATTCCGCTTCAAAAACAAAAAACTCGAGGCATTGGATCCTAGTTTAAGAACCGTTTATCTCTTCTTATTCATTAAAAAAGAAGAAATATAAAGGATATTAATAAAAACAATTGACTTTAGTGTACTGTGATTACAGATGACAAATTACCAGGCAGGGGACAATTTTAGATTAAAATTTGTGGTTGGCCTAAAATTTTCGATCCCTTTGACTTTGTTTTGTAGTCCCCCTGTGCGAAAGCTTTCAACCTTGTGTTCACGGATTGTTTCCATTTTAAGTGTAGAATACACTGCATGTTGCTTGCATTGTACGGGCCTCCCCTCTGTGAAAAGCTTTAATGGCAATAACGACATGCGATATGGTGATCATTTGAGCGGGAAAAATAGTGGACCAGATCAAACACACCAGCAACAAGTAACTCAAAAAAAATACTCAGAATCGGAACCTGAAATCTATTTAGAGAGATGAAAATTGATAAATTTTCGATTTTTTTACCACTTTTCTTTCATTTCTTTATTCTTTTTCTATTTGATTTTTTTCCTTACAAAAATTGACTCTTCAAATAACGAATTTAACACAACAATAGTTAATTTTCTACTGATAATTAAATGATTATTCATAATATTTTTCAAGTAATGAGATAAAAAAATTACAAACTTAATAAATTAACTTCATTTTTATGTAAAGATAGAAGATGCAGGTATGAAAACATAAAACATCCCCTCTTCCCTCCAAATAAGTAAGAAAATTTAATTTATTAGATCCTAAAATTTTAATATAAGGCATGACGAGTGCACTGGAATCGGAACCAGAACCTGAGGTTAGGTTCCAATTTTGGTTTCCAAAATTTAAGAACCTGTTTGATCAGTTTCGGTTCATAATTTTTTGGGCGAGTACCCGAAACTGCTCACCCATAGGGAAGAGGGAAGATTGCATGAGGAGCGCTGAGAGCATAGATTTTTAGTTGATCCACAACCTCTCAAAAAATTTAGGACGGAAATCCAGGGAATAATTGAGAAAAGTTAGGCTTCCCTAATTCCGAACTACTAGGAATTATTAGCAACCTTCTAATGTTAGAATCCACAAACCACCCATTTTCCTATGCCAAAATGGTGAAGCAGAGGAGCATCAGCCTCACACTAAAGAGAAGAAAAAACAGTCAAAAAAATAAACCAAAATATTTTCTACAAATGTAAATTTCTTCTCTTTCCTGTCATTACCCATTGTCTCAAATCCTTGATCAAGCTTAGAGGGAAGGAAAAAAGGGAAGCATCAAAAATTTTGCCCCATTCAAAACACCTTTTTTTTGTTTTTTGTTTTTTTGATAAGGTTGAACAAAAGACAGAGAAAATAGCCCTGGAATTAGAGGAGGGCAAGGGCATGGGGTCCTCCTCCACCGGGGCGAAGGATGGGCCCCGCGAGGATGAGGTCCGGCCAATGGCAGAGCTCCACCCGGCCCCCTCGGGCTTGCTCGAGGGGGAGGGGGAAGGGGTGGTGGGGGTTGAAAGTGATTATGCTCCTCTGAAGAGTTTTCGAGATTTTAAACATATTTGGTGTGTCGAGTCCTCAAAATTATGGGTCATTGCAACCCCTATTGCTTTCAATATCTTATGTAATTATGGGATCAATTCCTTCACCAATATTTTTGTGGGACATATTGGGACTCTTGAGCTGTCTTCTGTGGCCATTTCTCTTTCTGTTTATGGAGGCTTCGTCTTCGGTTTTATGGTGAGTTTTTCTTACTCTCTCCATTCTATATTGACTGTCCTCAAATTTTTCAAAATTTTCAAAATAAATATCAAAATTTTCAAAATCAAACTAAACTAGCAACCAAATTATTGAAACATGATTAAAATAGGGGAAAAATTATTAAAACATAACAACAATAGAAGAAGAAACAAGAAAAGATGACATTACCAAATGAACTAGTTGGGAGAGTTTTGATGATCTTTTTTCCTCTTTGACATACATATTTAAGTGCTAAAATGTTTCATAGGAGAAGTGTGAGTTAATATAGCTTGTTACTTCTGATGATGATGATGACTCTTTAATTTCACAGCTAGGTATGGGAAGTGCCCTAGAGACATTATGTGGGCAAGCATTTGGGGCTGGGCAAATCCACATGTTAGGAGTATACATGCAAAGATCTTGGATCATCCTACTCGGAGCTGCCTGTTTGCTCGTACCTTTCCACCTATACGCGACCCAAATCCTAAGTCTCCTAGGGCAAGAACCCGAAATAGCAGAGCTCTCGGGCAAGTTCACCATCCAATGCATCCCCCAGGTGTTCTCCCTCGCGATAAATTTCCCCACTCAAAAATTCCTTCAAGCACAAAGCAAGGTTAAGGTAATGGCACATATCGGGTTTTGGGCATTGGTTAACCATGTTGGTTTGCTCTACTTGTTCATCGAGGTGTTTGGGTGGGGCATTGTTGGTGCTGCTTGGGCTTACAATTTGTCTAATTGGGGGATTGCCATTGCCCAAACAGTTTACATTATGGGGTGGTGTAAGGATGCTTGGACCGGCTTCTCTTGGTTGGCTTTCCATGATATTTGGCCTTTTGTTAGACTCTCGATTGCTTCTGCTGTCATGATTTGCTTGGAGGTCTGGTACTTCATGAGCATCATTGTTCTCACCGGCCACCTCGAAGACCCTGTCATTGCTGTTGGATCCCTCTCTATTTGGTATCTTCTAATTCTTGACTCCATAACTATCTTTCATTTGGAAAAAGACTTCATAACTCATAGTGCAGTGCCCATGAGAAGGAGGGATCAGATGTGTGCAGCCTTAGACAATAATTATAAAAAGACATGTTTGTGAGACCCTTATGATAATTCGACTGATGGTACATTAATATGATCAAGACTTGTTTGACCAATGAAGTTGGCCGGGTTTGGTTGAGCCCCTAGGCCAACCATGGCTACCACTGTGTAACAGTAACACTGTCTAGTTTGAAAAGAATTTATCCAAGCAAAACTACTGGGATTCAGATAAATTTATCCTCATTCGCTGATGATATTCCATGTTTTCCTGTGCAGTATGAACTTAAATGGGTGGGAAGGCATTTTCTTTATAGGGATCAATGCAGCTATTGGGTAATGACCTTTTCAACACTTCTCTTCATTAGCTAGCAATCCATTTCTAAGCAACAATTATTAAATAGAATAGAGGCATTCTGAGAAAATAATCTGAATGAAATCCCTGCAATTTATGCATCAGTTAAATGTACTTTTTTTTTTTGCAGGGTTCGAGTATCCAATGAGCTCGGATCAGGGCATCCTCGAGCAGCCAAATACTCGGTCTTCATCTGTGTAATCCAGTCTCTCTTCATAGGCATTCTTTCAGCCATCATCGTCTTGCTGACTCGCAATCATTTTGCCATAATCTTCACTTCAAGTAAAGAAATGCAAAGAGCTGTTGCTCACATGGCTTGGCTTCTCGGCATCACCATGGTGCTTAACAGTGTTCAGCCAGTTATATCAGGTGCATTTTTATCGGTTAATTGCTGATTAACATGATTTTCTTCTTAGATTAACGATGATTGAATCGAGGGTCATCTGATTAATTCGCTAGGTGTTGCTGTTGGTGGAGGGTGGCAGGCCTTGGTTGCTTACATTAACTTGTTCTGCTATTATGTTATGGGGCTGCCTCTTGGGTTTTTACTCGGTTACAAGACTCATTTGGGAGTGGAGGTAAAACATTCAATCTTATTCTTCAAAAACAATCGTGCATTTGAAATTTTGTTCTGAATGCCATATAAGCTAATGAAACTTCTTTTGGACACATTTTATGTTTTAAAAATTTTGAAGTCATTCGAAAGTCAATCCCATATAACGGACTGTGTAGAGTCTAATATAACAATTTTATATGTAAATTAACAAATAACAGTGAGGCCAGTTCTGTTATACTTAAATTTCAGAAATATTTTATATAGCTTGAAAATTGTTCATGGCTCATTTTCAACTTACAAGAATCTGGAACACACTGTTGTGATGTTTTATGAACAGTACCTCTTTTTTCTCTCTCTTTTGGTATTCTGCTTAGTGACTTCATCTGATTGTTCTACAGGGAATTTGGATAGGGATGATTGCTGGAACTACCCTGCAGACATTCATCCTCTGTGGCATTGTTTACAAAACAAACTGGAATAAGGAGGTAAAGTTTCAATCTACTATTCAAATCTTTGTTCAGTTGGAGTCTATTTGCAACCACAAAGACACCCTCGTCTTACTATCTTATTTTGGACATGTTCTTTTCAGCGTATTTTAATTAGTTGGAGTTTCTTATTTGAAATGATGCTGTTTAAATTAAGTTGAAAAAAATAAGCCTGATACGATTATAGTAGTATAGTTTAGTACATAAGGGAGATCTAGATGACCATAGGCTAACATAGACGGATTTTGAAATTCAATTTTTATACATTAGTCATCTTTATTCAGTTGAACTAACCGTCAATGAAAATTTATAATCTAAATAACACTATTCAAGATAAGTTGAAAAAAACAAGCCCTATACACTGCAGTTTACCACATTCTTAAGAAGAAGATCTAGATGGCTATAGGCTAATATAGACGGATTGGCAATTTGGCAGTTCTATATATTTACTTAGTCATCTTTATCAGTTGAACTGGCTAAATTTTTTATATTTTGATTCAAATGAGCATCTATCCTTTGAAATACTGTCTCACAGGTGGAAGAGGCTTCAGAAAGAATGCGTATATGGGGTGGGCAAACAGTAGAGCAAAATGGTGAGAAAACAGCTCTTGCAATGGTAGCAGTGCCAACAGAAGAATCACGTGAATAGTGTTTGCCATGGGAAAGCAAATTATTTTGTGGACTTGGATCACCCAAATAGCCAATTGGCTATGCCCAAAATGTACATAGAAGAGAAGTTTGTGTAACACACATGCCAAAAAAGAAAAGAACGTTCTTTGATGAAAGAGTATTTTGTGTTGTATAGTGTTTTATTTGGCATTTGTAAAGTATATGACGTCTCAAGAAAATTAGAGTAACAGTTTTAAAATCTCTCATCGTACTTCATATCTTATCCTAGTGAATTTAACATGTCATATCTTGTTTTACATTTAGATATAGTTCTTATTTATTAAATATATAACTTTTGGTTGCACTATAGAGTGTGGAAATTGCTTGCTATTAGGATAGGTAAAATTAGTTAGTCAATAAATACAAATCACATAATAAGAGGAATAATATTTTTGTGGTCATGGGATAAATGAGATTCATCTCATTTTTAATGAGCCAGGATGTCCTTCTAACTGGAAAATATGTGTATATACTTGTCTTATAGTAGGTTTCCTATTTAATATGTATTAAATCTGTTAAGACTCAAAATTGTCTCAAAAAGGAGCTGTAATTCAAATTTCATTAGTTCCATATATTCATTTTGTTAATACCTATCTCCCCTTTTTATGTAACAACAACCACTACTTCTTCTTCTTCTTCTTCTTCTTCTTCTTCTTATTATTATTATTTATTAGAGAGTTCTTAGGGCCTGTTCTTTTCGTGGATAAATTGAAATGGGTAAAAGGATGTAGTGGGTTGAAGTAAGTTGAGGTTGGTTGAAGTAGGTTGCAGTGGGTTGAATTTTTTTAATATAATAAATTGAACTTAGTTAAAATAGTGGAAGAGGGTTGAAGTTGATTGAAGTAGGTTGAAGTGGGTTGAAGTGTATTGAAGTAGACTGAGGTTGGTATTTTAAAATTTACCCAAGAAAAGAACAGGCACTTATTGGATACAATGGTCACCAAGGAAGCCAACGTTAATAAAGACGATACTATGACGATGAACACGTGGGCGGTGATGTTTTGGGCATTGACTTTGCGGGGGAGGGGGTGGTGGAGCTTACCTCCGTGGGTTTGGGAGGGTGGTGGTGGGGGAGGGGAAAGTCTGGTATTGAAGTGGTGCTGATACATTTTAGATTAGTTTTAAATGATCAAATCAAATTTCTTAATGGGCATCTTAATCCATTGTTTTCATTTGATTTCATTTTTCTTCATATAATTCTTATAAAATAAAAGATCAAGATCTTTTGAATCTATCCCATGTCATTGACCAAGCTAGTAAGCCAAAGTTGGTGACTTTGCAATGCTATATATTGAGACCAACGCATTGAAACAAGAGCCCTAATTTTACTAATTTTTGATAACCCACAAAACATTTCTCCTTTCCCTTCCCACCACCCATTTCAATTCCAACCCCTATCCCAAACCTAAATTTTTCCCTTCAATCCCTGAAAAATCTCCCTTTCTTGAAAAATCGAGGGGAAAAGGGAAAAATAGGGTGAAGGAAATGAATCCCAAATCAAGGGGTCTCTCTCCCTCTGCCATCGGACCCGCTTTCCCTGGTACGTCTCTCTCTTTCTCTCTCTACTTTCTCAGTCTCCATTAAGCATACAGTAGTCATCACTATTCAATTCTTTTCTACGAGAGTGATGTGGGTCGTCTTCTTCTGTTCAAAAAAATCAAATACCCCACCTCTCTCTTCCCCCTTTCCTCTGAACAGGACCCAGAAAATTATTCATGCGTAATTTCTATGTTTATGCAAAAAATTTGGATCATCCCGCCAAAAAAAAGATGGGATTTCACCGCTTTGATCTAGATGTTTAAAATTTTAAAAACTGATATTTTGGCAAACCCTCTAGCGATGCTGGGACTTTTTCAATGTTATCTTTTTTCTGGGTGGGTTTTTGTTTTGCGTTTTGTGCTTTTTTGGAATGGTTTTGTTGCTACTTTTTGGTGATTTAGGGTTTGATCTGACATAAATGGCAGAGTGATCGAACTCAGGGTGTGAGTCTTTTATGTGTTCTTACAGAATGTCCCAAAATGTTGAATCAGATGGCTGTCTAAGCGGTAAAGAGGCTCAGCTTCAAATTCTTCTGTTGAGTTGGGATCTTTTTTGGTAATTTGCTAACAATGCTGGGAATGGGTACTTTGTTGATTTGCTTAAGCTGTACTTTGTTGTGAAGAAGAGAGATGGGTTTGATGGTATTTTGAAAAAGATGTACGATTGGGTGGGATTTTTTTCTATGGTTTAGTAGCTGGTTTTGATTCTTCTATTAAATTGATTTTAAATTTCTGGAAATATTTGAAACTTGCTTAGTTAAATTCCTCAAGGGGAGAAGTTGGTAACAGGGCATTGCTTGGGAAGGCATAGATGGAACTAGACACAAACTACAAAAGATTTTTTTCTAAGCTCAATGACAATATGATGAAAAGTCTGTCCAAAATGAATGAGGAGATTAGGAAAAACGATGACTATTACATCTTGAAGATGGAGAAAAGTGATGTAACTGATGGGAACTGTGATGCTGAGCAGTTAAAGAGGAAGAATATTGAGTTGGGTTTTGTGGATGTTGTGGATTTAACCAATGACAATGAGGACGACCTGAAGTGTAAGCGGAACAAGATCAGGAAAATTCGCGCAACTCAACCTAATAATGATGATAGGAAGTTGGACAGAACAAAGACAGAGATGAGTTTTGGACAGGCTATATCTTCTGATGTATCGGATAGGAAGCGGTCCTCAATCTGTTCAGAGGCGGCTGATGCTGACAGTCCAGGGAACTCTGATGCTTTTAAGAACTGTTTGACAGAAGTCGAGGCAGGATTGATGAATTTGGATTCATGTGTATCGGAGGAGGAGGTTCTTAGTCATGAGATAAAGCAGGATTTTCCATCAAGAATGCTTTGCTGGATGACTAGTGTCGCAAAGGATCCTACTGATCCTGTAATTGGCATGATTCCTGAGAGCTCTATGTGGGCGTTTTATGGAAATGACAATTGCTGGAAGCAGGTTTTGTTAGCCCGAGGCGCATTATTTCTGAAGAGGGACCAGTTTTCAAGCGCTGAGGAATCTGTTTTGCAGGTAATCACCCATTCATCTTGCTGATCATTGACTTGGACTATATTGAAAGGTCAAATCAACTTACCAGCTATCCAAAATTGCATTTACTGAGTAGATGATAATCTCGTGCTGCCTGTTGAATCATAGATTCCTTATATATGCATAAGATCTGATGTTGTGATCGGCTCAGATATCAGCTACAGGGACCTTTTCTATTTCTGTTAGAGTACTGATTTATGCGGATTGCTGCTTAGTAGTAAACCTCATAGTCTTGCTGGTGTGATTGCTTTAATACATTATCTTCATTTATCTATGTTGATTAATATACTCGTATTTCCATTTATATTTTACATGGCAATATTATCTGCTCCCTCTGATCATTTCACAAGTTTCTTATCAAAAGGTTTCTAACCCATTAAAACGGTTTCCCTGTGGGTCACATGGACACAACATGTATACCTGTAAGGGAAGTTTGCATACATATGGAACTCACCAAACTTGCTTTAATGGGATCCACATTGGGAATGGTTGTTATTATTGTTTCGCAATTCAAATGGTTGAATATGTTTTCGCTTTTCACTGGATGGCATTGATATCATATCAAAACTACAGGTGCCCTAACCAACAATTTGGCATTGGGCAAGGAGGGTCAACCTAGATCATTTGGCTTGACATGGCTCTGTCCAGCTTTGGGGTTGGTCATGGTCCTTTTGTGAGTTTAGCTCCATTTGTGAACTTGTTCACTATTGGCTCGGTTTAATGTCTTGGCCCGATTTTAATGGGCTCAGCCAGGCTTGTTCAATTTTGTTTCCCCCTTCATTTGGTGCAAGCATTAGGGAGGGGAAGAATAGGAACTTAAGGGAAGAGAGAAAAGGAACAAACCACATGGTATGGAAGAGTTCAGTTCAACTAGGACATCTGCTATATATGCATATGGTTCAAACATAAACCAAATCACACCAAACTGTTATCCTAAGGCTTGGTCTGGTTTGATAGTAGAATCCCCCCTCCCCCCCCAAAAATTAAGATTCTAAACTGGACCAAAATTAATGCAGGTTGGTGTTGCTCAGGGAGCACAACGAGAACCAACATTAGATTGTAATGAAGCATTAAATTAGATTAAGAGTGAGTTTTTCATTGGTTTTTGGGAGTGTATTATGAGCCATATTGTTTCTATGTCTTCCTCCTTCCGAAAGTTGCATTATGAGGACATATAGTCAAGGGTTTAGCGGCCAAATAAATTTGTCGTATGCTTTTTCATAAGGATTTTTGGACGCTAATAATTGCAACTTTAGGTGTATTGGATTGGAATAATCGAACTTTTAAAGTTCCATTATACAATCACGGAGTTGAATGAATTTTGACTTGTCAATTTGATGATGTGATTGTTTATTTATCACATGTGGGCGATATATTTCCCTTTTATTGTTTTCATACTACTATCTACATGTAACAAATAATTTACTATATCATTGTCCCCAAGTAATAAGGATTTTAAATTTACATCTATACTACCATTGAGTCGGACACTTTTACTCATTGATTTGACATGATGTGACGCATTTATCATATGTGGATGGTATATTTTCAATTACTTTTCAACTTCTATCATCTGCGTTTGATAAAGAAGATCTCGAGCCATAAATTTCACAAGTCAAAATTTGTTTAACTTAGTGATGGTGTAATATTAGATTATTTTCATCCATACCCCCAGAGTTGGGATTATTAGCGTCCAAGATCCTTTTTTTGTAATATTAGATTGTAGTCCATGGTATTTTGTCTCTCTGAGAAGGGGCTTTCCATGCAAAAAATCTGTCTTGTGTTATTGATATTTCTTGGAATTTGTGGGGACAGGCTACAAGGTTGAGGATCCCATTTGGTCTCAACTATTTAGTCCTTTCAACTAGGTTGCTTGTGTATGTGATTGGCGGAGCATCTATCACTTGAATTCGCATAACTTTTTTTCGTTTGAACTTGTATATGGCTCTATCAATTGATAAGTTGTCCGTTTCCGTTGCCAAACCTGATTGCTAGGTTTTTCTCTTCTGTTGAAAAAGCAGAAAATGAATACATCCGTGTTTGATGACCAGATTGAAGCTGCAGGTAGACCAAGATCCTGTCCAAGACGCCTTTCTGGAAAAGCATCGGAGGAACCTTCCTTTGAGTCATCTTTTATGAGCACCCCACATGAGACTTATGCCAATCGAGCACGTCCGAGGCAGAGGTTGGAGGCTCGACTTGACCTGCAACCAACTGCTTCCATCTACACAAGTCGACCACAGCAGAGGATCCCTGTTGGAGAACCGTTTCAGGCAGAAGTACCAAAATGGACCGAAGTGGCTGGTGAAAGTGACCCTAAATGGTTGGGCACTCGGGTTTGGCCCCTGGAAAAAGGAGAACAAAACTTGTTGATTGAAAGAGATCCTGTTGGGATGGGCAGGCCAGAAACTTGTGGTTGTCAGTCTCCGGGCTCAATTCAGTGTGTAAGATTTCATGTTTCTCAGAGAAGAATGAAGTTGAAAGTTGAACTGGGATCTGCCTTTTATTCTTGGAAGTTCGACAAAATGGGCGAAGAGTGCAGTGTTTCTTGGACTGTTGAAGAAGAGAAGAAATTCAGTGCTGTCGTCAAGAACCCTTTATCACTGTACGAATGTGTATGGCCTCAACTGTACAAGGTTTTACCAGGAAAGAGCTGGGTTGAGCAGGTGAACTACTACTTCAATGTCTTTGTGCTCCGACGTAGGGCATCCCAGAATAGATGCACACCAAACAACGTTGACAGTGATGACGATGAAACTGATTACAGATTAGGCACTAACTGTTTAGGCCATGAAGCTTCCAGTGCTACCCTGTTCAACTCCCCATCAGTGAAGGCTCATACAAACATCAAATAGCATTTGCTAGTGGGTTACAGGTGCAAGATTCTGCGATTTTTGCCTAGCTTCACCCCCTCCCCAGAAAAGAGAAAGGAAATGGAATTGCCCCCATTTACATCTGCACATATAAAAAACCTCAGTTTTGATGGAAGAAAATTGAAGTTGGCAAGGATACCCTTTGATGGTTGCGATTTTGCTGCAGAAGCAGCTTTTTGTTCATATTGATGAGACTTCTCATTCACTATTATACTTTGAATCTTTCATCACGCACTTCAGATACCTCCTGAATTGTGAAGTGAAATCATTGGATGAGGAAAGGATTCGGGTTCAAAAGTGATCTTGCTCTGAGATGGATGTACGGTCTATTTCTTTCCTGGAGAGATTGCTCACTTGCGGCTTTTGTTCGCTTGCTGATGTGCAATTTTGCAAATTTCGTCTGTTTGACGAGGGTTCTGCCAATTTCTAAAATATAATTACTGGAATTGTGTCTCTCTACTTATACGAGTGCTTATAAGGATAGGATTGCCTATATCTAGATCTTCCTAATCCAACAAAAGTGGGATCCATACCAGAGGAGTTGTTGAGGATGCAGTTTCACCTGTAATTTTCATACTGTGATTGCAGTATCATGAAAACTCTGGTACAAGAATGAGAATCACGAGGGTTTGAAAGTTTTTGCAATGTTCTAAAAATCTTTAAATCTAGGGTCTAAGGAATCAACCTATCTGTAAGCAGTTTAAAAGTAACGATGCTACATTAGGCTCTTTACACTTTACCTACACCGTGCTCTTTTTCGATTCAAATTTTTCGCTATATTCTAGAAAGCCTCACCATCCACACCCATTGACGTATCCTCAGTCTATGATATTGAACAGTTTGAGAGGCCTAACATATTTGGAAATTTCTGGGTAGTTAACATTGGCTAACGAAAGTGCTCTGCTCATCTAATTATCAACCACTTTTGTAGAAAAAAAGGGGTTATGTAACTAACCATGTTAATGTGCAACTAATCTCAGTCCTAGTACTATAAATTGGTGCCTAGTGAAAGCATAATCATCATCACAATCTGCTCAAAATTAACCTTAAACACGAATCTTATCTAATCACACTTTTCAACTGCAGAAATGACGTCAACTGTTGATAATATCCTCCTTGCCTACTTTGGTCTTCTGGCCATTGCTTCATATGTGGCTTATGCCACTGATCCTACCCAGCTTCAAGATTTCTGTGTTGGCATTAATGATCCTAAGGCTGAGTGTTAGTTCATAGTTCTGTTATTTTGAATTTCTAGTTCATAAATTTTAGGCCTATGTTATGATATGCTACTCTTTTGTCTCGCATAATTTAACTATTTCTTCAAAAGCTTACGACACAACCTGAACTTGTGGGCAAAACCCCCGGGTGATATTGGATCCTAAGACAACCATATTCGCAACAATGCCTCTAATTTGTGTTCCATAACTACTTGTTTTTTTGCAGTGTTTGTAAACGGCTTGTTCTGTAAGAATCCAGCGGATGTCACACCTGAAGATTTCCTCTTCAAAGGGCTAGACATACCCAGAAACACTGACAACAAACTAGGCTCGAATGTCACGCAAGTGTTTGCAGCTCAACTACCTGGTCTCAACACTCTAGGAGTAGCTGTGGGGAGGATTGACTATGCTCCCTATGGACTCAATCCTCCCCACACGCACCCTCGCGCCACAGAGGTCCTCACTGTACTCGAGGGAACCCTCTTTGCTGGTTTTGTGACCTCCAACCTTCCAAGTGGAGGAAACAAGCTCTTCCCGATAGTGCTTCACAAGGGAGATGTTTTCGTGTTCCCTCAAGGCCTAATTCATTTCCAACTAAATGTTGGAAAAACTCCGGCTGTTGCCGTGGTCGCCTTTAGTAGTCAGAGCCCTGGTGTGATAACCATTGCCAATGCCATCTTTGGGGCTAAGCCGCCTATCTCAGTTGATGTCCTAAGCAAGGCATTCCAATTGGATGATGTTGTGATTAAACACCTTGAATCTCTCTTTTGGCCAAGCACTTCATAAAGGATTGGTACTATATATTTCGTGCCTGTATAAGACGTGGTATATTTAAGCATTATGTGGGTTTGTATGTCTAGATATACTAACCCTAGGACATGCTTATGAGTTAGACTCTACTTATTCCCTTGTTGCTTTGTTTCTAGAACAAATAAGGAGTTCTACTTGAGGAGTGTGCTATCGATTTTTGCAGGTGCCTAAAAGTTCTTCTTTAAAATAAATAAATAAAAATAAGTATTTGCAGTAATTGGCTTCTTGGTTTCTCTCTCTCTTTTTTTTTTTTTTTGTGGGTTTTGAATATTCCATTTCATTAGAGTCGAGTTACTGTTGGTCCAATAAAGGATAGAGCTCTCCCATCACAAATTTGTTTTTCATTTACAAGACTCGAACCCGCGATCTTGCTTAAGAAGAACAAATGTCAAACAACTCGAACCAACCTGTGTTGGTTGGTTTCTCCATTGATATTCATTAATTTTGAATCATATTAGGTAAGGTATATTAAAACAACTTAATACCAAGATTGGATAGCTCATTGGACCAAACTTTTTTACCAAATGGCGCCTTCTAGGTTCGAATCAGGTCCGGCGGAAATTTCTGCTAGTATGGGGTTACGTTGCGCAGGACTTGCAATTGGCCAGACTCTGTTCCCCTCTTACCCCCATCCCTCGATGAACCCGTTACTTGCTCATTGGACCCGCGTAGTTAGGGGTTCGTCCTAATCTTAAAAACAGAAGAAGAAAAAGAAAAATAACTAAAATAGCTTAATAGAAATTGAAAAAACAACTTGAGTATGAAATTGTCGGCAGAAGAAGAATAAGAATAGTACTTGCAAGAACTTCATTTAACTTGGTGTCTTTGTTTGACAAAGTACACAATTAAAAACATGAAACTTCACGTTCTCTTTCTCTAGTCTTTGGTCCTCTGTGACTTGTCCTTGATGATTCATTTGCATTATTATGGAGTATGTCATAGTATTAGTGGTAGGTGTCATAGTATTAGGGCATGTTCTTTTCGTTGGAAAACATGGGTTGGTGAATGGGTAAAGTTAGTTGAGATTAGTAAAAGTGGGTTCAAGTAGGTTGAAGTGGGTATTATTTTGTTAAAGTTGATTGACGTGGATTGAAGTTGGTTGAAGTAGGTTGCAGTAGTTGGTTGAATTGAATTGAATTTTTTTTGGTAAGATGGGTAGAAGTTGGTTAAGATAGGAAAAAATGGGTTGAAGTGGATTGAAGTTGGTTAAAGTATGAATTTTTTAATTAAAGTTGGTAAAGTGGGTTGAAATAGGTTGAAGTTAATTAAGATTGGTAAATTGAGATTTACCAACGAAAAATAGCATAGCCTTGTAGTATACTTCCCATTATAATATGATGTTAATTTTTAAAATAAGAAAGTTGAAGACACCTAGGGAAGCCCTATATATACTATGATATTTTGGTTGGTCAAGCAGGATTCAGGAAAGTCCCTAATCTAAGATGCTTGCACGGCTCTTGTGGCCGAACTAGCCCTTTACATGAGCAATGAGCTAACCCATCCTTCCACTTTTTATTAAAATTATCAGTTAAATTAGTTGATGAACACAAACAAATTAAATGTGAAAAAGACTTAAATTGTTTGCGAAATAAGAACAATTAAATATATAAAATTGCAGTTTACAATAAAAAGTATGAAAATTTATCTTTTTTTTTTAAAACTCAATTAAATCTATATGGACGTTAACTTACTGATAAATTACGCTTATTTCAACAAAAAAGTAACTTTCGGCCTAATTTTTGAAGTTTTTAACGGTAGATATGGTGGCCTATCACTCACCCATCGTAAATTAGATAATTTAGAATGAAAAAAGAAAATTAAAAAAATAATCATCACTATGGATTACAAGGTTTTTGGGGAGGGGGGATAGTTGGTAATTGGAACATGGTATCAATAAAAACTACTACATCTCCATGAAAAAATAAATAAAAACTACTATGTATAATATCAAAAAAAAGTACTTATTACTAATTTTAATTAATAATAATCATCCAACAATTGGATGTCAAAGCAGCCCTTGATAAAGCTTGATTAGTACTTGATTAGCTCAATGTTAAGTTTTATGACAATTTAAATGTTGAAGATTTCTCAGTTTTCTCGGTTTTTAAAATCTTTGAATATGTTTCTCAGCTAGCTCGACTTTCAATATTACTAGTTATATCTCATATTCAAATCATAAAATTTCTCATCTAAGTTTTTACGACATTCGTCAATCTAACTTTCAAAACATTTTTTTATATCCATTAGTATGAGTTAAACTTAGAATCAATTAAATGATTAAGTCGACTAGTTAGTCATGTTCACTCATTCAGATCCAGGGCAAAGTCGAAGGCCGAAAGCAACACAGGACCAAACATATCATTGTAAAAGATGGTATCATTTTGTCCTCTTACCTACATGAAAAATAATGAAAACTTTTATTACATGAAAAATAATGAAAACTTTTATTAAAGGGAGTCATAACTTGTAATCATTCAAAAATTAAAATTCTGCAACTTGGCGACTGAATTGACTTGTTGGGGGGAATAAGGGAAATATTATTATTATTGCTTACAAAAATTGGGTCCTTGTAATATTCTACCGACTAGATATGGGAGACAATTGAGATGAAATTTCTTCCAGAATGTGTTAATTTTTGAAGAATCATACAAAATTTTTATTCAAGTATTAAGGTTAGGATTAGAACTTCCAAATAATCGGAGGGATTTCTTAAGAGTTGCATGCACTAACAAGTTACATTATTCACAAAAATCAATTTTTACTTTTCAACTAGAATTTTTTTTAAATAAATAAGTTAACATTGTTTGGGAGTCCGTATTCAAGGGATTATGTTACAATAAATCAAAAGCAGTCAAGCAAAGCAGTTAAACTACTTAAGTATCTAATAGAATAAATTATTTTTTTGGGTTTTAAACTATTTATAGAATTTTTTGACATCAACAGAAGTAAAAATTTACATAAATAAAGTTTGGATCTAAATTTTTGATGATAAGAACTATCAAACTTACTCCCACAAATTAAAGAAATTTGCAAAACTTCCCCCCCAAAAAAGAAAAGTTTCATCAAACAGCCACTTTTTATTTTTATTTATTTTAACAACAAACAACCAAGATTAAGGTCTTAAGGGCATTCGCAGCCCAATTACCCCCGGAGCACCCCCCTCATGCGGGGCACCCGCCCCCCTCGCAGCCCGTGCCACGCGAGGAGGGGCACGCGGGCCTCCTCGGTCTACCGTGCTTCCCCGCGGTCTCTCTCCTCTATTTTTTATTATTTTTTTGGGGTAATAAATAATTTTTATATGATTAAAAAAATAGGTTGTGTGTTATGAAGTGGATCCATGGTAAATTTTTTTTATTGGATTATTCAAATTGGAGTTCTATGAATTTGAGAAATAATGAAATGTAAGTTCTAAAAATATAAAACTTTTATTGATGTGGCAGATAAGTATTTCAAAAAGTTGGGTGTTAATTTAATTTAAGTGACAAATAATAATGATCAGCCAAAAAAAAAACATGTTAATACTCGCATTAAAATAAATAAATGATGGGCCCTCCTCGGAATTCCCCTGCTTTTGTTCTTCTATCCTCCCACCATCCTCTCCGTTTCACTCATTGATTTCCGCAGCCCAGCCTCACCATTCTTTGCTTCTTTCAACACTTCATCGTCAACCCTTCTCTCTCTCTCTCTCTCTCTCTCTAGCTCGGAAGGTGACTGCTTTGGCAAGTAACATTCAACCATGTCGTCCCCAAGCAAGCGAAGAGAAATGGATTTGATGAAATTGTGAATTCCTCTTATCAATTTTCTCCTTTTTTTCACCAAATTTCTATTGAATCTTGTCAACTTTTGAACCGCTTTTCTGGGTCTTATGGGTTTATTTGCTTTTGTGATGAATTTTGTGGAGACAGGATGATGAGTGATTACAAGGTGGAAATGATTAATGATGGTGTCCAAGAGTTCTATGTGGAATTTCATGGGCCTAAAGACAGTAATCTTCTATGCCCGCTTTTTTTTTTTTGATTGGTTGGTTGGTTGGGGGATTGTAGTATGGTTAATTAGTTTTGTGGGTGTTTTGGTTATTGATTGTTGATTCTTGATTTAGGCCTTTTGTAGATCATAGGTGTTTCAGAAACCATACTTAGTAACTTAGTTATAGCCTAGTGTTTCTTAGAAATATCTAGTTGTTGCTTTACTTGGAAGTACTCTGCATGCTGGGGTTGAATTTGTTTGTGAAGTGCATATCTTTGCAAATATAATTGCATATTTGTTGCCTGTACGGATGTACGGCTGTGCTTGATTCTTGGTGTATGTCATTAATCTGTTTCAATGTTGAAACTATATGCTTGGTTTGTTTGTGGAATCCACTGCATTTTATCATTTAGTTACTGCTGTAGATCTAATTTGCCTTGTAATTGTCAAAATATTTGTTAAAGGCATGTTCTTTATCTTTGTTCTTATTAGCCTTGTAGTCTGCTGATAGTAGAATTTGATCGTGGCAGGTCCCTATCAAGGAGGTGTGTGGAGGATTAGGGTTGAGCTTCCTGATGCTTATCCCTACAAATCTCCATCAATAGGTTTTATCAACAAGATGTACCATCCCAATGTTGATGAGATGTGAGTTACAAAATCTTACTATATTATATTTCCCATTTTGGGGGGAGGGGGTACATTGTTCGTGGTTTTGTTATGACGTTGCTGTCTAAATGTTTGTTTGACTGTAAATTTCAGGTCAGGCTCAGTCTGTCTTGATGTCATTAATCAGACTTGGAGCCCAATGTTTGGTAATGTGAAAATACTTGTATAACTTATAAGTGGTATTGGATGAATAACTTGATGTTGTTAGTGCTATTGCTCTTGCATACTAAATTACTGGTACTGTTCTCTCTGCAGATTTGGTGAATGTTTTCGAGGTGTTCCTCCCACAGCTTCTTTTGTACCCTAACCCTTCAGACCCCTTGAATGGAGAGGCTGCTGCTCTAATGATGCGTGACCGAGCTGCATATGAGCGAAAAGTCAAAGGTATTAAAAACCCTATACCCTTTTTGTGCTCTATTGACTATTGATAGTGGATGAGATTGTTGCAATAAGGATATGTGGTTGTAAAATTGTCTTTTTTTAGCTGCAAGTCTTGACTGTCTTGTTGGTATTTATCTGGATTCATGTCAAGGAATTCACTAGATGATTTTCACCCTGAGAGGCTTCAGTATGGTGTCTTAGTTTTACCCTGCATGATTGTCTTGGGTGTAGGATTCTTGGTCATGCATATGACATTAGGACACTAAAAATTAGGCTAGGAACTTACAAAATTCCTCGGAAATAGCCGATTCTGATACTTAGAGAAATATCTGTGTCGAACTTGGTCCTAACTTGAGGGTAACAGAGGTAAGTGGCTTGTCAAGCTTGATCACGTCACGGTGTGCATCGTTTGACATGCTATTGTAAAGGTTTTAGGAAAGATTTTTGGGGCATTCTTTATTATGCCCCAGTTGCTAATTCCTATTGCACTGTTGGAAACCTTATCGACAGCGCCAAAAAATGTGTGCGTGCACACATGCTCAGTTGGGTGTTTCCACATTTGCTCTAGGGACGGGAAATGAGATTGGCTATATTTTAAAACGTATTTTGAAGCACCAATTCTTGTGTATACTATATAAAATATTCTCTAAGGCATGTGAGGAGCATATAGTCTCTAGTGAGCATCATATTATACATTTTTTTCAGCAACCCCAAAAGCCGTGTAAAATAACTGTTATTTGTCGGTCTCATATTGGCCAAATCCAAATGCAAATCCGAGGCCTGCACAGCCTCCGAGGATCTCCAAAATTGTCCCTCTAAACCATTCAATGTGCATAATAGCCTCATCGTCACTATCTTGTAGACTTTTTTACTCATGATTCCAAAACGAGTAAAAATGGGAATTAAAGCTAAATTGCAATTTACAATACGCTTAAACTTTGACAAAGATTTTGAAATGCACCAAAACGTTTTAACGTGTTAGTATCATAATATGCTCACCAGTTGCAATTTATTTGAATATTTTCAAGAAATCTTCAAAAGAGTGTATAATAGTCTTCATTTTATGTGTCTGGAGATGCTCTCATCACTTAACCTTCAAAACCTTTTAAAATGTGCTTACCACCCTCTCAAACAATTCAAATGTTTATTTGCACTTTGTTGTAAACTTTGAAGTGGGATTCTGGAATATCAGAAAACGAGTATAGTGGTATCACTGGTATGCAATACTGTGTAGATTGTTCAGAACACCTACAATATTTCAAGGAGTTAAAAACGCTAGTTGATAACTTCTTGGTCATTTTTTCCCCCAAAATTGCGAAAATCATGTGTTACAGCTTTCAGTTTAGGGTCCAATGTGTGGCTCCTTTCTTTTGGGGACTAGAAGGGATCTAACCCCTTCTGATTCATCCAGATGCATGCTTGGATGTTAAAGTGTGATGCTTAAAAGTGTCATAGCTTCAGTGATACGTCTTGTGGATCTTAAAGAGTGATTGCAGATGCTTAATAGAGGACATTATTGTCATGTTCAATATCCTCTAAACGTTTTGTATAATCTTAAGATACACTAAACAATTTTAGGGGCCACTAGGAGCATATGGTCATGATTTGACAACTTCCCATACGTGTTCGTAAATCCTAAAAAACTATGTGCAGTATATTTTATATGGGATTTCAGAGATGCTTTGCTACTCTATATTTGAAACCTTTTATGACATTCTACTATCCTTCTAGACAATTTTCGTAACCGTACTGGCTTTGTTTGGTAGCATCTTGTGGATTTGAGAGTGTGATTCTAAAATGCCCCAAAGATGGGCATTATGGTGTCCTGAAGTACTCTTTTACACTGCCTGTAACGGACATAAGATAGCATGAAATATTGTGGAGTTAGTACTGCACATGGTAACTATTCAACAACTTTTCTAACATTTTTTTCAAGAATGTCCAAAGCTGTGTGCAATAATAGCCTTCATTTTGGGCCTGAGGAGGCTTTCTCACTGCAACTGCAAAATATATATCTAGAAAACATTTATGTGTGTAATAGCTTCATAGGCAGAATCTTGTAGATTTTAGAACATGAGTCCAAGCGTTTAAGAAATGGGGTGTTACTATAGTCTTATACAATGCACAATGGTCCTAACAATATCCTGTAACTTTTTGAATGGTGTGTATGAGTCCATATAGTGGTCATTTGACTACTTCTCTGATCTTCCCCTCAAAAACCCAGAAAGTTCTATAGATAGCCTCTTATTTTTGGGTCATGAGAGACTTTAACCACTCTGTCTTTGATATCTCGTAGTCTTAGGGCATTCCAGATTTTCTCCCAAAAGACTATTTTATCAGTTTTAAAGCATAATTACATCACTAAAACTTGATACATGAAATATTGTACGACATTTGAGGGGGTTGGTAGAAGCATGTAGTCAACATTTGAATTTTTAGACATTTTTCTTAAATTCTCGAAGACTGTATAATAGTGCCCTTTTTTTTTTCCCGAGCGGTAAGAGACTCTAGCCACTCCACTTTGGAAACTCTGAGGATCTTCTGAATATCCTTGTAAATTATTTCAGTGAGATGAGTATAATGGCCGTCACCTGAACACGCTCCCGCCCTCTGTCTTGGTACACCTCCTTACTAGCGTGCCACTTCTTATGGAACCCCTATGTGGGCACATTACCTGCCCAGAAATGATGACGATAAATAGGTTGACCTTAGCCAGGTATAGACTCTTGGAGATTTTATGCCATGAAAAGGAAGATGACAAGGCATATGAACATATGTAGGAAGTGCCTGTTTGCTTCTTACTTTATGTCTTATAGTGAATAAATGTAACAATTGAGCATTCACTAGAAATCATGTAGTTGCACTAGCTTTTGCTGTAGTAATTCACAACTTCATAACGGAGGCTGTGCTGAACTGAAGTATGAATTCAGTGTGATATACCTAAGTTGTTGTGGAATTGAGGTAGACTGATATCATGATATGGAATCTTTATTTGAGGATGCACGGAGCGGAAAAAGTTATAACTTAGGATGTCTAGAAGAATAAGAATGGAAAAGCAGGAAATGATGATATACCTTCGCAAGAGGAGCTAGAATATCCCAACCCTCCCCCCCACACCCCCCCCCCCCCCCCCCCCAAAAAAAAAAATCCAAAAAAGAGAAAGAAAAATACAAACCTTGACCTCCGCAAATTAAAATTAGTGGGGCTCCTGTGTAAGCCTTGACAATGAATCTTGAACAGACTTTTTGAATATGGTAGAGGATGGCCATCACTTGTGCCCGGATGGATCACTCTCGGATTCACCATATGACATTCTTGGAAACTAATAAGGTTGGAGTTCATAAAAGTGGAGCGCCCCCCCCCCCCGGCGAACACGAGGGGAAAAACCAAATTCATATGTCACATTAAATTTTTACTACTTTTCGATGGAAAAATCAATCACATTAAATTTTGGCACTCCTAATCAAGCCTAGGTGCTCCATGATTATATATTTTGTTTCTTTGTCTAAGCTGAGCTTTATAGATCTCTGAAAACCTTGTTTCTGCAAAAATAGCTCTGAGTGTGGTGGTATCGTCGTTATTGTTGCCCATAAACTGAGCATATGTGTTAATGCATGTATCATGAAAGATTTTTGAGCATGTGTGTTATTTGTTGCTCCAGAGTACTGCGAGAAATATGCCAAGCCGGAGGATGCAGGAGCTGTGCCTGAAGAAAAAAGCAGTGATGAGGAACTGAGTGAAGACGAATATGCTTCCAGTGATGAAGCTATGGTGGGTCAACCAGATCCCTAGTTATTTCCTGTTCAATTCCTCTTGTATCTGTACATCATCATCCCTTAGATCTGGTTCAAAATTGCAAACCCCAGCTCTAATGTAAAGACTTTAGACTGTTGGGGAAATTATCTTTAATTTGCTTAATCCTTCTCCATCCTGTAAATAAATGTACTCTGTCTATTTATGCAAAAATCATCTACTACATTCTACTGATTTTGGGGTTCAATTTGATGGCTTTTGATCCCTTTTTAGTTTTATTATGGAGCAAACTTTAGTTAGTCTCCCTGCAATTTAGGG
Source organism: Carnegiea gigantea (assembly GCA_029747015.1). Taxonomy (NCBI): domain Eukaryota; kingdom Viridiplantae; phylum Streptophyta; class Magnoliopsida; order Caryophyllales; family Cactaceae; genus Carnegiea; species Carnegiea gigantea. The sequence goes on along the minus strand of JAKOGI010000017.1, from coordinate 1,989,047 downwards.
AAACGGCTGAGCCTTTTTATTAAAAAAAAAAATAGTTTTTGATTTTCCATTTCATTGGAGTCGAGTTACTATTGGCTCATTAAAGGGTGGAGCTTTCTAATCACATATTTTCTCTATTCACAAGACTTGAACCCATTTGCTTAAAGGAAATAAGTGCTAAATCACGTGAACTAATTTGTATTCGTAAAAAAAAGGTTCTTACATTCGATCACGCACAAGCCGCTTAGGTGACACTTTTGAGGTATAGATTTTTTTTTTTTTTTGGGATCGCATTATGAGGTATAGATTTGGATGTGGATCAACGAAGGAAACACTAATTTTAGCACTCCATTATACATGGGAGCCCTCAAGTCTCAACTGCCTCTTTTTTTTTTTTTAAATATCTCTTCCCTTTTTTTCCTTTTTTGATTGGTTTTGCTTTGAACTAATTACTTAATAATATATTTCTTTATTTCCTTTGGGTAGGGCTGTCCTTTTGGGAGGTATGTATGTCACTTGCAAGTTGCGAATAGTATGACTTTTTCCTAACCTTGAGAATGATGGACAGACTCACCTCACATAGCACAAATGGAGAGTATATTCTCCTGTGAATGGCTTGTCATCTGCAGTTCTGAACTCTTACAAATGTTTTCACTTCATACGAATCTATTATCAAGTTTCATTGCAGCTTTATTCCAAGTTGAAAACTGGTGGCATATTCATTTTTCTCACTTAAATTCCATTTGAAAAAAATTACCACGGACATTTCATACATATTTCTATAAAATCCCGTGGGCATTTTGAGACGACATTCTTTCATTTACTGTCAATTACGAGTTAGATGTGTAGCAAAAGGCATTCTCGAGTCACAGTTGCTTCTGTTAACTGTTACTTTCATTGCAAATTGTGTTTATTGTCCCTTCATTGCCAATTGTGTATTTGTGCTCATGGCAAATTGTAAAATCAATCTCATTCGTTAAGATCGTCTGGCCCACAGAGACGAAAAATAAGAACAGCAACACGGCAACACTGACTCCGCTATCAAGCCATGCTACGACAATCACTATAGAAGATGAAAGGACATAACATTTCTTTCACTGATTAAGATCACCATGCTTCTGAAAATTTTGGATTCTATGATATTTGGTAACTAGTGAAGGAGAACGTAACGGGTAGATTATACTTAGACTTGATTAACTGTGACAAAGGTTGATACAATGCCCTGCAGAATGTATGATTAATCAACTGAAACTGGCTGCATTTGCTCTGCCTCTTTCCGTAGCTCCTGGAATAGCTCAGATGACAAATATCGCTCTCCAAAACTCGGGTGCACAGTCTATCACAGCACAAATAAAGAGAAAAGTTAAACTATTAGTCTATCTCTCAACCCGGTAAACTACAGGAGTTAATCCGAAGACTTCTGAAGAGAGAGTTTCTGCCATCAGATGAAATAGACAAGGCCAACATATAACGAGCGAACCATCAGAATCACAACATTGAGCTTAAGTGAATTCTGCCTGCATGAGTGATGGAAGACATACCACGATGAGTTTGCCCTTGTTTTCTGGTCTTTTAGCAAGATCAAGAGCCGCAACGGTGTTAGCCCCTGATGATATTCCAACCTAAACCCACAACCGAGTAAGTAAATACCTGAATTAGCGCCTCTGGTAATAAGGGCAGTACTGAAAACTCGGAATTTGACTAGCCTAATCTTAATCTTACCATAAGTCCTTCCTTTAAAGCCAATTGCCTGGCCATCTTCACGGCATATTCACTTTTTACCTGTCATTATGAAGATTGTAAAGAACAGATCGTGTAGACTGCAATAATAAGCCGTGTGAAAAAGTTGCTGCTTCTTGAGGATGTAGCTTCAATATCATTACCTCTAGAACTGCTTCCATGACGTCCATGTCTAAAATATCCGGTTTGAATCCAACCCCATTACCAGTTATCAAATGAGGACCTACATGATTTGCATTAATCACAACACTGATTAGCTTCTTTCCTTCACAAAAAAAACAGCAGAATAAAAGAAATTCTGAACTGAACAGGGGAGCTCTAGCATTTTACATACCAGGTTTTCCACCATTGAGTACATTGCTTTCAGCCGGTTCAACTCCATAAATCTACAACATCAGTGAAAATAGAAAAAATGTTATTACAAAAAAAAAGAAAGGAAATATATGCTGGAGTACAATGCCTCGTGAAAAAAATTAGTATGGAGCATTAGACGAGAATGATAAATGTCTTGTACCTTAACGTTAGGGTTCTGCGACTTAAGATAGCGTCCAACACCAGTGACAGTGCCTCCACTTCCGATTCCCATGACAAAGATGTCCACTTTCCCTAGGGTGTCCTCCCAAATTTCGGGACCCGTAGTCTCAAAATGGCTCTACATTTTGCAATCATAAGCCAAAAGGTTAGTTGGCAGCATCAGCAAAAGTCTCAAGCACTAGCTCGGGTTAGCAACCTGACGGACCCACTGGCAACCACTAGAATGTGATGATGCTTAACTACAATAATGCAAAGAGAGGGACCTGAGTGTTGGCAGGATTAGCGAATTGTTGAAGCATGAAAGCATCAGGGGTGGATTCGAGAAGCTGGTAAGCCTTCTTGACAGTCCCTCCCATTCCCTTGTCAGGGTCAGTGAGAATGAGATCAGCACCAAATGCCCTCATTGTTACCCTCCTCTCTAAGCTTGTGTATGACGGCATTGTCAGCACCATCTTGTACCCCTTCAAAGCCGCCATGAAGGCCATGCTGATCCCCATATTCCCCGATGTTGGCTCAATCAGCACCGTCTGATGAGTCAAGATATGGCATACAATTAGCATTCGAAGAACAAATGTTACACCTAGCTATAACTACACTACATAATAGCAAGCAAGTATTCTGTTTAGAAATCTGACCTTTCCAGGAGTAATAAGTCCCTTTTTCTCTGCATCTTCAATCATAGCCATTGCAGGTCTGCGTCAAAGATTAGTAGTATATGTAAGATTATTATACTTAAGGTTGATTATGCAATTTCGATAGACAATTTCTAGGAAGGGTACCTGTCTTTGATGCTAGCAGTAGGCTGCATCATCTCCTGCTTGACAGCAATATATGCTCCGCATCCTTCACTGATCTTGTTTAGGAAAACTAGGGGTGTCTTTCCAATAAGCTGCAAAATAGATGTTGCCTAAATCAGTTCAACACTTCAACATTCTATATGTTAAGTTTATGTTTGCATTCAACAACATGCAGCGTGATCCTGCCTACACTACGTGAGCAGGACATGCGAAGATCAGATATAGACAGTCTTATCAGTCTCATCCTACTACCGGAGAGACTGATTGTGATAGGGGAGGGGTCTGGAAAAACCATATTAGCAGCCAACCTAAAAATGGACTCCTTGTTTGAAAGGAAATAGCCAAATAGGGAGATACCCAGAAAAATTAGGATTCGAACATGGACAAACCCCCCCAACCTCCCTCCCCCCCCCCCCCCCAAAAAAAAAAAGAGAAAAAGAAAAAAGGAGCAGCTCTATATGGGCCCTAGCATCTCCCAATGGCGGCCAGATCCATTGTATTGTAAAAGCATAAAAGGTAGCCATCAGGCAAGGTTTGGCTACCCCACTCTTTTTTTATTTTATTTTATTTTTTTTTTTGGGTGGGGATACCTTTATCAAGCAGGAGATTCAGATACCCAAATTGATTTCCTCCTCATATTTAAGGCAACCTACACTTCCACTTGATAATTTACCAATTTAACATTATAGGGCATGGCATGCCCAAAACTCCTCTCCCCCATCCCTTCCAATTGATAATTTTGTTGTGTTGAGAAATATTACGAGAGAAGAACAGATGAATTAAGAACTCATCAACTTTTTGCTACCTTTGGTATGTACTTTTAATTGTAAACAGAAAAATTTGTAAGAATTTCTCTGTCTAAGGTCATTCGGAAACAACCTTAATTATGCCATATGTGTAAAGTTATATGTGCTTTCCTGAGTTTATCACGTCGGTGTCAACTAACTTAGTTGGTATTTAACTGTTACTATCAAGGATCTAAGCTCAAATCCTACCTACATTAACCGTCACGACACAAGAAATCAAGGATAGCTAATTGCAAAACTAATCTGAATTAAAAGTTATCACAGACAATTAATTCCAAGAATGCCAAAATATTGACATCAATCAATCATAAACATAGGAGAACATGAACTAGATAGTGCAGATTAATGAGTACATACAATTAAACATACTAGAGAGAGAAATGGGCAAAATCCGGAGAGGGAGAGAGACTGACTTGGGAAACATGGGTTTTGACGTGAGTGCCGCGAAGAGCAGTGGGCAAATCTGTGGAATCACAAACAGTTTGGGTGTTGGTGGAGAAGCATCTGGGTGTTGTTCTGATGAAGCTGTTTGCAATTGGTGTTGGTGATGAAGTCGATCTTACTCTCATCATGACACAGCTTGCAACACTAGCCATGGTAGATCAACACTTGCTCCAGAAACAGAGAGCGAAGGAAAATGAGAGCAACAGTTAGCTGTTAACTTTAGTCGGTAAGCCACCACGAGGCAATATCTTTGAGCTTTAGTATTTTGGTTTATATATGGATAGCATGGTGGGGATGAGTAAAACTCAAGTTTGGTTAAAACTCACGTACTTCAGGTAGATATCAGTCAGCTTAATTGGTAAATGTCCAATGTTTTAAGAACTGTTATTCAAAATTTAAATTTTAATTCAGTATATATTTAATTTTGGAGCGTATTTACACATACACGTAAAAAATAGATCACTATAAATCAATTGAAGTGATTTAATACTTATTTTCTATCTTTCTAATTTAAGTCCTATAAATAAATAAAAAATTATGTTAAAAAGTTATCCTTCTATATAGACTAATAATAATATGATTTACGCGGCACTAAAAATCCAAATATCCCCCCAAAAAAAAAATTGGCCAGACCCCTCAAAAATATTGAAAAAAGAGAACGTTGGGACTTGGGAGGCTGGGAATTGGTTACGGCGAACATGGCCGAAGGAGGGTCTGCAATCTATCAATCACACAATATATGATATGTCTGTCACTCTCGTTTTTTTAATTCTCTTTTTGTTGCCAAATGATATTAATATAAAGCAGAGATGCATTGGATGTGGCGAGCACCGGATAATAAACTTTTGTCCAGAAATGCTGACCCAAAAAAGTGCCCAGAACATTTGTCACCGAAAAAAATAAAATAAATAAATAGAGGCGGCGTCCAAAGAAATTACTAACTTTAAGGTTATTTTCATTGAAAAATAAGGTGGACTGTTTTCAACTTTCCATTGAAAAATAAAGGTTGATATTGGACTATTCTTTTTATTGAAAAATATAGATTCGTAAATGAATGAAAGTGATTGAAATTAGTTGAAGTAAATTGGAGTGGATATTTTTATTAACGTGGATTGAGTTTTTTATATGATGGGTAAAAGTTGATTAAAATAATGAGAAGTGGATTAAAGTATATTGAAGTTTGTATTTTTTAATCAAAGTTCCTGAAGTAGATTATAGTAGGTTGAAATAGGTTGAAGTTGATTTACGCTAGTAAATTTGAATCTACTAATGAAAAGAATAGGGAATTAGGAAAGATTAATAAAAGCCAATAGAAGTTAGTGGTAATTGATTTTTTTTTTTTTTTGAAATGATTGGTAAAAGTTGATTAAGATCGAAAGAATATAATAGAAGTTGATATAAGTTGGTTAAAATAGAATGATATTGGTAAGAAATGTAAATATATGAGTATTTCTTTATAAGAAATTTTTAAAGAGATTGATTAAAATTAATATAAATTAGTTGAAGTTAAAAACAATTGTAAAATTTTTTTGTTTGAGTTGATAAAAAATTAATAAAAATTAGTATGAATTGATTGAAATTGATAACTCTTCCCAATGGGTCCTTTTTGTCCTATTTTAGAATAGGATGTTTGCGCAGGGCAGGACGTCAAATTAGAATTGATGTGTTAAGAGCATGTACAATGGTGGGCGGGATTTTTAGCTCACCGGTGGGGCCTATCACTGCCACATCAATCCTCTCTCCAACTTTTTACCTCAGAGCAGGCCCAGCGCAAGGCGCGCGGGCCGTGAAAAAAGCGGGCGGGATGGGAGAGGCGTCCTGTGGGCCTGCACCGTGTGGCCCGCGGGACTGGGCTCGGCGAGAGGCTCGTGGACACGAGAGGCCCGCGCCTCTTTTTTTTTTTGGTCTTGTAATGGAATCATCGTTTTGATTCCGAGCCAAGCTTTTTTTTGGGGCAGTCTGGGCTGAACAGAGAAAATAAAAAAACAAGGAAAAGCTGCTGTGTTGGGCTAGCTGTTGCCCAACGGTGTGCAAAATCAATTTTTCTTGGTTTTGGGCAAATTAAAACCCAATCCAACCAACCCACACAAATAAGAAAATATAATAAACTCCAATAACCAACGAAACAACAAAAAATTAAAAATGGTGCGACCATATGTTACGTTAAAAAAAAAAATTGCACACGTTTTTTTTTCCGAACATAATAAACCCAAACACCCAACCAAAATATATAAACTTAAAACAATTAAATATGATTAGGTGTGAGGTCCGTTAGTATTATTTTATTTGCTGAGCCAAAGTGGTGAGCCTTGCATTAAAGAGAGTGAGGATTGTGAGATAAAAAGTTGGAGAGAAGATTGATGCGGCAATGTTACGCCCTCACCCGTGAGCCAAAAAATAGGCTCACGGCTGGGAATGCTCTCACAAGCCTCACTTTCTCCATAGCTCACTACTTTAGCTCACCAAATAAAATAATACCCATGGATCCAAACCCCAATACACAACTACTTTTTTGAAATCAAAAAAAAAAATAATAAAACTAATAAAAAAACCAAAAAAAAAAGAAAAAAGGGGAAGGGGGAAGGCTTCCCACAGAGAGCCGGCCCGCGAGCCCACCTCCTGAGCAAACCACTGCAGCTTGCCGGGCCAACCTTTCACCCGCCCCCCTCAATTTTTGACCCACGGGCCAACCACTGCACATGCTCTTATACAGTTTAGTGGTAGAAGTAGACGGATAGAATTTTACCAAATTCTTTCCACCTAATTGGATGATATTTGGTGCACTGAATTTGGAATACCAGTTTACAACGCCGTGCACGATTATCACCTTTTTTTCCCTGGGGCGGTCCACCATACCCTTCAATTTGGTCACGAGCATGAAGCATCATCATTAGTCTATGATTCAAAAACAATTATGATTCATCAAAATTAATTTTGACAGATATAAATCAACCTAAGAAATGATAAGAAATTATGTCACTAGAGATATGAGGGACCTGTTGTTATTTTTTATCAGAGTTTATTCAAATTATACATTTCTTTTATTTCAAAAAAAATATTATGTTTAGATAACGAAAAAGTAGGAACATTTTTTGAATACATTTTTTTCTATTGATTTTAGAAAAGAGTGAATTTTTAATTTCACTATAATAAAAAAGAATTTCATTCTAGAACTTGAATAAAATAAACAAGGAATAACTTTTTTAGCGCAAGAAGAGTAATAAAGACTTTTAAAGCAAGTTTGATATGAGAACTTCTTATGTATGCTTGCCATGTGACAATTTTTTTTTGGGTGTCATTGCCATGTGACATTTAAATTTATCACGTTACAAACAAATAGTAGATAATTAAATGTACGCCACAATAATTTAAAAAATAGATAATTAAATGCATTGGGTAACTCATGAACAAACTCATAATTAAAAAAATAATTTAGTTCGTACCGAAAAAAAGGTAATAATTTAGTACAATATTTTTTCCCCCTCACCTTGGATCTCTACAAGACCGCATGACCATATTAATATGATCCATAGCACTAGCACTACCATCTCGCCTTTACCCAAAAAGAGGGATTTTTTTTTTCCCATAATATTTTTTTTTTTCATAGATTCTCAATAATTCATATTTATCCAAAGGACCTTCCAACCACTCCATGAAAAAGGAAAAAAAGGGTTTAAAAAGGGTTAGCACATCAGGCAATTAAGGTCACTATTATTGATAATATTTCTCTTTAATTCTAAAAATCCTGGCCCTCGTCAATAAAATAAATTATAGAAGTTATATATATTAGTGGTTTTTTTTAAAACCTAGTTAAAGGGTTGTATTTTATGCCATGCCCTTTTCTCTTTTTTCTCTTTTTTTAGGGGGATGTAAATAATTTCTATTGAGAATTCCTTAATTAAAATTTCATGAGAAATACATAAAATCTTGTGGTTGCTAGCTCAAAAAAATCTACCTATGAGTGCTCCGTTGCTTCTCTAGGGCATAGCTAGCGAAACATCAATCCAAATAATAATAATAATAATAATAATAATAATAATAATAATAATAATATACAAGTGTGAAAAATGCTTGAACAGTCGGTGAAGAGAGCCATAAATTCCTCTATAAATAGTTAAATACTTTTATGTGGTGCACTTTGTACTTTAAGCAAGAAAGTAAGAGGGTCCTTGTCATTAGGTTGTCTCCGCCTCACCTATCCTTCACGTAGCAATTTCCATGGGTGACCCGTGAGCGGTTTTGATTATCCATTCCCAAAATTGAAAATATAATTTGAAATTTTTTAGATAGGTTCATTGCTTTTGAAAAACAGAATCAAATGAAATAGTCAAAAAGGTTTCTCACCTTTGGAAACCGAAACCTTCTCTTGTTCTGGTTCCATGACTTCGAATTAACCGTAACACAATATCATTCATTTCACAGTTCGTAGACTATAAAACATCGAGCTATAGCTAGCACCTACTAAAGTAAAGTAAATTCAATGAATTAATATGATGCAATAAAAGCTACATTTATCGAATAAAAGCAAAGATAATATATTAAGGTGGCAAATTATAAATTTTAACTTAAAAACAAGTATAACAAATATAAATTTCAGAGGGATGGAAAATGTTTGTAGGTTTTGTTGTTTAAGTTTAATAGAAGATTGGGTTGAGACACTACATTATATAAAAAAAATTAATAGAAAAATTGGGCCTATACGTACATTAAGGTATGACATTTTTTGTCATAATCGTTTCCCAATTGTGATTCCAAGTTTCATTTTAGGAACCGAAACTGGAACTATTTAACCGATTTTAGAGTATCTGTCAAACATGCTCACTATTAACTATTTCAACTTCTTTAAATTTATCAACCCAACAATACATAATCAAAATTCATCCACCATATGTTACAAAAAGTATCAAAATTAACAACAAGATGGCAAAATCAAGCTAAATTGAGTCTTTTCCCCTCTTGTGGAGAAAATTTATAAATTATATAACAATTCCAGGTATATAAACCGAAATTATGATATAATATCGGCTCCAATTATGATCCCTATTTTTCTGAAAAAAGAAAATTTCCTTCCTTCAAATAACACCGGGACATTTTATCCCCCCCCCCCCCCAAAAAAAAAAAAACCCCGACACAAACTATGTTTTTTTATAAAAAAAAAAAAAAGAAGCACCGAATTCAAAATCAAAGCCTATATATAATCCCCCACTTTCAAATCGGAACATTCCCACTCCCACAAGCAAGTAAACCATGACTAACCAAACTCCCCGTACTTTCTCTCTCCTCTTCCTCACTGTACTCCTCGCTCTCAACTTAACAACCCGATTCCCATCCCCAAAGTTCGCCGGCGCCGGAAAAATTCACATTCCCGACGACCTCGACGACGTTATCGACGAGGAGGAGGACGATGAATGGAAAAATTGGGGCAAAAAGAAATCGAAATCGCCACAATTTGACGTAGATCCTTCCGATTTGGACAAAATGGAGCCTTCTCAGATCCAAGCTGAGTTAATGAAGCACCAAACCGGCCCCATATTCGGCTTTGTTAAGCTCCGATTAGGCGTCAAAAGAACTCCGGTAATCTGCATTTCTGAAAATCTTCGCCATTTCTCTAAGATGAGGATTCTCTTTTGTAGCTTATGGTTGTTGATCAATGTTACGATGAGAGAGAATGTCAAATTTGTGATTGATTGTTATGATGGTTAGGTTGAGCGGTTGGTTAGTGGGAAGTGCGGCGATTTCTGCCATTAAAGTTCAAACTGCCAGGAAATCATTGAGCAAGCTTTCATCTTTTAGAGATATTATTCCATGCATCTAGGAGCATCATATCATCAAGCGCTCGCTATTCATGCACTTGAATATTTGGGAAACTAAAACACTACTGATTGATGGATAAAATGATTCCCTTAAGAAGGGAATGATGTAACTTTGTTGAAGTATATGTCAATTTGGCTTTATTTTCCCCATTTTTTGTGAAGGCGGGGGGTGTTGAGAACTAACTGCTCAAATAAATAGATGGATTTATTTCGCAGCAAATTTCAATGTGCAATGTAACTTTGGGGATAAACTTAAAACTTGGCAGGATGTGGTGTCTGAAACGGCAATCAAATGGATGAAAGTGCTGAAAACAGGAGGTCTAGATGTGAGGTTCGTGGGCATGGATGTTACTACAATCATGTTCTCCACGGAGGCAGGCCAAGACATGGATGAGGTGTGTCAATGTGCTCTTTTTTTTTTTAGTGTCAAAACCTAATTTCTTTGTGGTAATATGGATTTGCATGTTAGGACTTTGCTAATTGAAGGAGACGGCTTGAAATCTGGCAAATGTGAACAACTTGAGATTTTGTGAACAAGCTTAAACAACTTGAGATCGGCATTCATACACCCCCTCAAACCAGAGAGACACAAAGAGTAAGCCTTCTAGTGATTGCCGATCACGAAGGAATGCCCTCTCACGTAAATCTTTTTAGGATATCACTTCCCTTTTGGCACTCTAGGGAATTGTCAATAGCCAGAGCAAGAAGAATAGAATTTGAGGACTCAGTTTGCAGGAAAACTTTGATCTCGGTAACCTGTTTCGTGGCTTGCTAAGTTCACCCAGTCTTTTTTGATTCTCTCCAGCTGAAGGAGTTCATACTGGAACAGCCAGACGCATATGAGGTCAAGATAGGGAACAATGTCTATCGCAGACCTGGGGATCCTCCCCTGGAGGAGGTGATCGAGAAGCTGCGTAGCCAAAAAGACAACGCTGATGGTCCTGCTCCTGACAAGCGTGGGAAGGATGAACTATAGCTTTCGAGGCCTAATACAAACTGAAGAAGACCCCAAGAAAAAGTAAAGCGAAGAAAAAAGCTGCATAATCTCATATTTATGTGCCTGATTTCGGCTGCCCAAAACAGACCTCCTAACTTGTGACTTTGTCCTACCTATAGTGGCAAATTTTCTGGTGATCATATAAATTGCATACTGTTCGTTCGTATAAATTCTCTTTATCATAAAGTTTCTGGCACTAATTTCTTTGCAAAGAGAACCTGAAAATTTTATGTTTTTTTGACCATTTATATATTGACAAACAATGGTGGAGCAGTGAGGGGGAAGCGTTACAGCTCGCAAGTGATTTCACTTCCTTAGAGAAGGAAAAGAAGTCTTCTAAAATTCCGTCATAACCTTCCTCTGCATTGCTACTTTCCTTATTCTTGAAAACTATACGTGAAGTATGAACATATAAAACTCCTGAAACCATAACAATGGTGCAAAGCAGCATAAGGAATTGTGCATCATAATTCATAGCAGGAAACACAATCATGGATTACATTATAGCACAGGGCAGTGAAGAAATAGATGTATCGAGTAATTTGAGGTTAATAGTTACATAGGAGCTCTAACAATGAGGTTCAAATATTTATTGAACAAAATAATGCCTAATTTACACTAGAATGACAAAATCAAAAGTGAACAGATGAACAGGGCTATTTTAGCTTCTTACTGAATTCAGGAAGCTCAAGCACACGAATTCTGGGGATGGTTGCTGCCTCTTCCCTTTCTTTCTGGGTGTTATAGCCCCAGTTCACTGCTCAGACATACATGAGACAACCAATGTTCAGATGAACATGGTTACGTGAGAATGATACAGGGACCAATGCAGGACACTTCATCAAAAGTTCTAGACATTATGCATGTACATTTATCGCGCACTTGTACTCGAGGTTAAGTAGCATGGCCCACAGATAAGGCGGCCTCATTCGCCTACACTTCCGTGGAGGCTAAAAATTTCAGTGTCAAAAGCACATCCTATGCATTCACAGGAACAAAAAAAAGATATTTACCTAAATATAAGTTCCATCCATCCAACTCAGGCTCCTTGGTAACATTTTTCAAAGTAGCAAGTCGATCTTCCACAAAGCTGCATATTATTTAGGTTTGTTAGCATCCTTGGCCGATAGTGCTTGTGATGGAGTAACAAGAGACACAACTCATAGTTTCATAAACAAAATGTAGAATTGAGGGCAATATAGAGTTAACCATAACCATATACAAGTGTTACAAGTTTACAAATTAATGACAGGACAAAGGTCTTACTGAAGATTAAGTCCCCGATGCTCTGGTTGCCTCTGGAGCTTCTTGAGCACTTCTACCTTTGGCCTGAGGAAGTTTTCAGGGGAAATATGAAAATAAAAATGGGGTACTGATTGCATACAGCCAGTTCTACAAAGTCTCACCACTTATGTAATGTTTGGTTGGATGTAATGTAATAACAATGTAATGCAATCAACTTTATAGTTTAATCATGATTACTTAGTTTGTGGTGATCATAATTACAAGATAGTTCTTTTATTGCAACATTCTCATACAACCAAATAAGGTAATGAAAACACAATTACAAACTTGATTGCATTACAAGGTTAATTACATATAACCAAACATGACATTAGTGTTGCTTTCAACTGCAACGAGTCAACCAATCTTACACTTACCCAGTTCCGAGGCCATATATTCTTTCAGGTGGTATGGATATCCCACCAAGCTCTCGCAACAGCAGATCTGCAAACCGGCCCTGATCAGGGTGAGGCAAAAGAAAATACATTGTTAGAGACAGAAAAACTCTATCATGCCTGAGCACTCACTACGTATCATAGCCATCTATGCAGCTAAAGCAGATTGTGTAATAGGCCCCTTCTAAATTGGCATTTCTCAATCTCTCCCTTCCTGAACTGGGACTACAAAGATTCGCAGTTTTCATTTGATGTCTCAACATGGCTGAACTTACCTGCTTTGTTGTAACAATGTATATTTTTGAGCTTGAAAATCTCAGAGCATCAGTAACCCCAGGATAGAATCTGCAGATAATAAACTCCCTTTCAAGTCAGATTGCAAAATATCCAAATGAATTTAACACACATGAGCTATTACTTTTACGATTTAACCTAGTTAGATTAGCATATCAGCACCAGAATGGTAAATGTGAAAAAGCCTTCAGCTTCGTGACCCTCGTCTAATCAGACATTCAAGCTTCTTAATTTCATCTCTCTAGAAGTACAAATATGGAATCGTAGGGACAAACATATGGCAACTTGAACACAAGAAGAGCAAACAGATCAGTCTATCACCCCCACCCCCGGGTTTAGGTTTAACAAATAAGGCAAGATCTCATCACAGGTGTGTTTCTGCGGTTCCATTAACCATAAAGCACTGCATCAATATTTATGCTGATAATGAAAAGATCACCTATTTGCACCAATCCAAGAAGCCAGATCCTTCTCGATCCATTCATCTCTATGCTTTCCAAAAAGTTCTATCAAGGTGTCCCTATCCTCACTCCACTCTTCCATAACAACTGGTTTCAGTTTCACCCAGTTCTCAAGTACGCCTTCAACAGTGAGCCCCTCAGCAACCTTGGGAGTGGAGATGGTACAAATCATGAAAAGTTATGAAATTGACAGTAAATAAATGTACTCTACAATTTCTAGCCATTCAATTAGTCTGGAAATCTTAAGATCCCTATACTCACTGAAGATGTGCGGATGGAAGGAATTCTCATCTCCAATAGCAACCTTACAAGCAAAAGAGTTTCATATCCTGTTTCCACCGCGGGTCGCACCTGCAATTGGAGTACCAAAACTTGACCCTGCTATTTTCATTATGAATTGCAAGTCTAAGATATAGAATTTGAGGTCTACCAAATGCAGTCCACTTTCTTGTGGGAAGGATTTATAAAATGCAATGCATTTAGACCCAAAAACTATAAACAAATTTAAGGTCTATCAAAAACAAACTGTCTACAATTCAGGGATAAAGTTAGCCTACATCAAAGAACATACCCAATTAACCAAACTACATTAGTGAATATGAAGAGTACGATAATGTAGACTGACTTTCTGTGTTAACCATCCTGCAAATGTCAGGGCTCAGTCTGCTCAAGAGTTTCATGCAGTGTTACACATGCTCACTCGCATACAATTTACAGCAGCCTCTCTTACATTCAATCATAAGCACTCCTGATAATCTAGTTATTTGATGATGTTTGTCTTCTCTGTCTCGTCAACAGCATAGTTCCCTCTGAATTGGCATCACACACCTTGAACCATGTCTTTACATCCCCTTAAAGTTCCCATCCCATTGTCTTTAGTTCATCATGTACTTCCCACAAGCACTACGAACCAAAAAATGCATTAAACTTAGTCCTCACTTTTTCATTCATGCATCAACAATGCATATGCTCACCTCTTTGCTTCTCATCTTTACAAATCAATTGCAGGGATATGGTTCACACAGCATCACAAATTACAATGAGTACTTTACGACCCAGGGAAACGACTTTCACCACAACCTTAACCATTAGTGTGATTACTAAGATAACTAAAAAGTAAAGTTCACAATTAGAAAAAAATTAGATGTCTTGCTCTCTATTATAAAGTTCCGCAAACGAGTCCCTAAGGCCGAATCTAAATCCATACCTCAAAGTCCAACCTAAAGCAAGGGCAGCATCAGCATCTTAAAAAATTGACTTTCATGCACCATCGTTGAAGCTATCTATCCAAGCATCACCAACTCAAATCAAAGGATTGTCCTCTAAACAACAAATGCTTCACCTATATGATCCCAAAAAATCCGTCCCTCCTTATTCTAGGCAGTCCAAAGATGCGGCCATTTTTTATACAATTAGTTTAAACCCTCCCCCATTAAAATTTGTAATTTTCGAGCAAGGGCAATTTTGTTGGCACCAATATAGTATATGTAACACTACATTTCACATAAGACGATTTCAAATGCTAGGTATGTGAAACACGACCTCTTTTTTTCTCATATAATAACAACTTGTTTCTCATGTCTTCTTTTGCTGAAAATAATCTCACGAGTCTCAACTACCTTAAGTGAGACAATCTCATCCAAGACAAATCCTAACCCCTCATGTCTGCATTAATTCTCCATTGCTATACGCCATCTTACTGTTAAAGAACCACCAACCCCCCCCCCAAAAAAAAGAAGAGAGTAAAAAGCACATGAACTGTTTATAGTCCGTTTCAATCAACAAATTCAGCACCAATTATTTGGTCAACGATCCTCAGCAACCCTAGCCTGATTGAAGAATCCTCAGCAACCTCTTCAAAATCCAGAACAAATTTAGAGAGAGAGAGAGAGAGAGAGAGAGAGAGAGAGAGAGAGAGAGGGAGAGGGAGAGGTTACAGTGATCATTTGGTCAACGATCCAGTTCTCAGTAGAAGAATCGACATCGGTGAATAGCATCGGCCATCTGGATTTCGCAGCCTAATTTTCATGAATATTAAGTTGAGTATATCGATTGAAATTCAAAATACATACTATTCTACTGCAGAAGAAACAGATTAATTAGAATCGAGTTTGAATTACGACAAATTGAATCTGACAAGAAAGAGTGTGAGAGAGAGAGAGAGAGACCTTGAGAGCTGAAATGGCGGTCTCGCCGCAACTGTCGCAGATAACGCCGTCGAAATCCAAGGCATACAACTCCCCCATTTTCTTCCGATCCTTCCTCTCTCTCTCTCTCTCTCTCTCTCTCTCTCTCTCTCTGTGGTATTCGTAAGTTCGTAATTGATGGTTGCCCGCCAAGCCAACCTAATCCCTGCTTCAGTGTTCACTACCACATGAATTGAAAATAAAACCACCGCCAAATACAAACCAGTTTTTTTCCCAATTTCGCCCAATATCTCTGCTGCCACTATATAAAATAGTATCAAAATCCTTTAAAAAAAAAAAAATCCCCAAATCCTCACATCATCATAAATTAATGTTCAGTATTATCTTTTGTGACTAATTTGAACAAAATAAATAAATAAATAAATAATATTCGGTAAACTTGAATCGGCCCTTTAATAACTATACTAATCTAGTTGATTGATATACATATTTTTTGGTTATTTTATTGCCTTTAAAATTAGCTGACTACTCTTGTAGGTTTTTTCTATATGAATTTGTGTCAGAGTAATATTTTTTTGTGGACTTTATCTGTTCAAATTGATCCGGTGTAGTCAATTGGTTAAATTTATGAAGAAATGTGATGGGGCAATTATTCATAGTACTTGTATTAGAGGGGGAATTAAGTAGTTAATTGGTTTTTGCATTTTATGTGTTTCACTCTATATTAGTGCCTACATGTGAAGTCTGGTTATTGTGAGAGCCTATTTTCGACTCTTATGTCTTTTAACGATGGTTGCTTTCTCAATTTATGGGATTTTACTAGGTGAAGTTCTTGTTGAAATGAGTTTATTAAAGCGTTTTGTTTTTACCATAGCATAATCAAGTAAAATTATCAGTTTATCTCAGGATTGAATATTTTAAATAGCTCACATCAACCAAGATGGATGGAGATATATAGTTCATATTATTATGATAGTTCACATTACCACTTCGTCACGTCCCCCCTCCCCCCAAAAAACTTGTCAGTATCACATTTTCTTCTCTCTCGTCACATATCAATTCTCCTAATTGACCTAAACGTCGGATAGGCAATTCCCAGACAACCCCTAGGTACAGTAGCTAGTCAATTGTCCACGTGAATCATCCACACTAAGTTTCTCCATAAACAAAAAATATCTCTTTTAGTTAGTCAAGTATTACTGTCATATAAAATAGGCAAACTCTAAAAACAAGATCTTACGATTTGTGAGATTGAAATCAAAGATTTTGATTAGGGGAAATTTGTATATTATATTATTATGACTAATCTTTGCATTCTTCTTACTTTTTTTTTTAATACACCTTGACGTGTATTAAATTTTTGTAATTCTTTTTTCCTTGTTATAAATAAATATAACTCTTATGTGATCTAAATCATTTATAGTCGAAGGTTTTAAATTATTTTTTATTAAAAAAACAATCTTAACCAAACGACAAAAGATTGTATAATAACTCAAAGATCTAAATAACTATGCGAAATTTAAGATGCATATTGCATTGGACATGATATATCATTGAAATCCAAAACTTAGAAACTCATGGCCACGAGGCCCTATAGACGAAGACCAAGTAATCAAATATTCATGTCGTTTTTATACAATTTATTTTGATCTAAACGACGTATTTATGTTAATTTTAAAAACGTTCTCGACTCTATAATTTTTTTTCCCCCATTTCTCAAAGAATAGGTTATGTTTAGAATTGAAGAAAATGACCATTTAAGCATTGAACACATCTTTTTTTTCTTTGAAGTGTACCAAAAAAGCTTTGCAATTCCCTCATTTTCAGTTATTTATTTTTTTAAGCAAAGCTTTGCAATTTTTTTTAACAGCCCCGCCTTCAAGATAATACGTATGGTGTTAGATCCAAAATTAATAAATGCAGTCCGCGAAAAGAAACAAAAAATAAAAAACCAAAAAACTAAATTATTTAGAGCGTCCTGTATTGGCAGTATTGCCACTCATCACAGCACATTTTCCTTTTCCTTTTCTACATTCTTCTCTCTCCTTGCACGCAAGACCCTTCTGTTCTCTCTCTAACTTTCAATTGCCGGTCACCACTACCCTCTGCTTTCAGTAATTCTATAGTACATACTTATATACCTAATTATATACACACTTATATAAAAAGATATATACTATATTTTAAAAATGTTTAGATGCAAATATATATATTTTAATATAGTATACATCTTCTTATATAAATATATACATAATTAGATATATAAGTATGTATCATAAAATTGGCTACTTACCGGTAAACCTTGCAACTGAATCCTCCATATGACCGGATCTTCCGGTTCCTCTTTATCTCATATCATCTCGTCGTCTTGCTTAGTGTTCTCTCACTTGAAAAAAAAAAACAAAAAAAACGCCTATCTTTTTGCTCTGCAGTTCTTCGAGGCAGTTTTTCCATCGCTGTTGGATTTCGCTATCTCCTCCAATCTCCACCGGCGCCGGCAATCCACTCCGAATCTCCGATTGAATTCTCTGGTGAGCTTCCGATGATTCTCTCCCCTCTTTAGCTTTGTTGATTGTGATTTATGCGAGATTCAGATGTTTCTGTTGAAATCTGGTTGGCGATTTCTGATTTGGGTGTTTTTTATTTGGAGTTGAAATTGAGTGTTTGAATTTGATTTATTAGGGTTCTGTTGATTCAGTTGCTTGAATTGATTCTTGGCTCGTTGAATTTTGGATAGTGATTGTCGAGCTGGGGACTTGATTTGCGTGTCTTGATCGAACTCTTCGATCCAGTGGCCGTCTTAGGTCATGTTGTTAGATATTTTGCGAGTGCGATGTCAGCTATGAATTTTTCGATGCATAACTTTTAGCTTCTGGTGATAATGGTGATGTCAGTAATTTGGTCTACCATGGACCAGTTGTGTTGCTCATCATGTTATGCCTCTTCGTTCCAATAAGTTTAATCCACGGCAGTTCATGATTGGATGCTTCTTTTTGATCGGCTTTGTTTGTGCTGATTTGTTGCCTTGATTGAACCAATTGAGTGAAGAATTGCATTTTCATGTATTTTCACTAGAAATATGCAGATTCAATTGAAGAGCAATAGTATTCTGCTGTGAATTAGTACCTGCTTAAAGTCTCGTATACTTGGTGAGCTTTCAATTTTGATTGAAGACGTGTATTATTAGATATGCTATTGTATTTTGCTAGCTAAACTCTGTAGTTAAAGTTTCACAAGATTTAGTAAAGAAGTGGAGGGGCATCCCATCATGGGATAGATAGGCCATGATTCGTGATGAAACTTTTTTGAGGAATCGATCCTTGTATCATGGGAACAGAGAATAATGGCCCATATAGTGGACATCGCTAAGAGAACCTTGTGCTTTTTTGATGTTTAGTTATTTTCTTTTTATGGATTGACCTTTTTATGTGAACCTGGTAGACTAGTTTTAGTTTTCATTATCCATGGCTGAAATTTTGGGGTATAACTTTGTCGCTGTTTTATGGCATTGTCTTTCTTGGCTGTTCGAAGATAATTTCGTATCTGCAGATGGCTGATAATGAGAAGGAAGTGGACATGACCTCCCAAGGAAATGATTGGGAAGTTCCTAAGAATGTAGACCATGAGGAGGGTGAGGATCCAACTCCGCGCGGAAATGAATGGGAAGTTGTGTCCCTGACAGCATCTGCATATGCTGCAGCTCCTGGTCCAATGGGAAATGAGTCTATTCATGGGGAAAAGGGGACAACGGTAAGCGAGGGTGATGAAGCAGAACCTTCTAGGGCCCTTTTTATGTCGAAGCACTTTGTTTTTCCGCCAAGTGAGCATGAGAACTTGCCCATAGAGCCTTTTGTAAAAAATCCAAAAGGAGATAAAGGTGGCGAAGAGGATGTGCAACAAAAGGGTAAATCTGAGTCAAAAGAAGGAGAAGATTGGAAGGTAGGAGTGAATGTGCCGGAGGAGTTTCCTGGAATCCAGGTGTTTGATGAAAAGGGTGATAGGACGCTGTCAATTCATGATCCGGGGTTCGATGAAGCTGTCAACCTACATGGGTTGAATGTTGACAACATAGGCCAAGATGTTTACGCCACTGCTAAATTTAGTTCATTTCACAGTGGGACAGCTATCAGCGGACCGGCTCCATATGATGAAATTGTGAGTGATCCTGTTGAACAATCTCAACAGGACACAGATTCATCGTCTGTGATATCGCAGTCTCCAAAATCTGGAAAAGAGGAATTTGATGATTCTGAACTCCCTTGTGCCGCATGGTGGAAACGAAGAGTGGCCTCATTGTGTGCTCAAGCAAAGGAGACAAATGCCTTTTGGTCTATTTTTGTTGCTGCTGCTGTTATGGGTCTTGTTCTTATTGGACAACGATGGCAGCAAGAGAGGTGGCAGGTCTTGCAACAAAGGTGGCAGCTCAGTGTTAGTGACGAGGTACTGAAATCTCCATTTAATTTGTTGCATGTTGTAATTGAATGGAGCTTGGATTCATTTAAGGTGCTCATATTATCTGCTGCATTTATTTCACGACACACCTGATCATGCACAATTTTATGCAGCTTGTTTTATTGTTATAGATTAATGGATTGACTTCATTACATTGTCTGTTTATGTCAATATCTTTCAGACATTTTGCTTCTTTGGTTGATCCGTTCCTTCTCTCTTTCTCTGATGCTATTTTATTCTATTGTACTTGTTTGGTCACTGTGGAGGCCAAAGCAGTGAGGGTGCTTTCGACCATTCTGTTTCTTTCATTACCATGCTTATCCTTTTATACCAATGGCCTTCTAGATTGCAATCATCTTCTCAACTCAAAGGCAAGGAAAGATTGATTTCGTACTGGTTACATGGTCTGCATATGATTCCTTCCCACCCTCTTCCAAGGAATTAGAGACTTGGAAATTATACCAGAACTCAGCCTTAACCTCACTCGGGGGTAAGGATCTGGTGGTAGTTACTATAGAAAACATGAACCTATGTTGAGTTGATATTGTATCTGGTATGTCTGATTCTTATTTTTTTAATTTTAACGGATCCTTGGAAACAACCTTTCTGGCAGCTTTTGGCAGCGTTGGGGTTGTGTACATCTTGAACCCCCATGATCATGTGGCAGCAACATTCTTGTTATTCTGATTGTAAATAGTTTGAAATGATCCTGTATTTTGAGTATATGACATCACGAGTGATGCCTTCCATGGAGATCAGCTCATGGATGAGCAATTTCTGGGTATGCAAGTTGTGTCCAGTCTTCCTCTGTGTTGCTGTCTTCCTCAATGTGGACTTGTCTCCCCCAAACCCTTCCCCCTCTAGATGTGCCTGCTCTCTCATTCTCTTGTCACTAGAAACAGAAGCTAACTTTATATTTTTGGCAGAAATCTGGAAGGATCTTATCACGTTTGAAGGATGTCATTATTGGTGGAAGCCGTCGTGGTACGTACATCACTGCTGCCTCAACCGAGCGTTAGGATAATGGGGAATCCCCTGGTGAAAGATACACCATGCTAGATTGAACCTTCGAGTGGGATGATTCAGATGATTTGCTTACAACAGCTTTCACAGCTTTTATAATCTTCGGTTTCCTTTTCAAGTCTGTATATTGTCAATATTGCTAGTGAATGTGGTGGGATTATGCTTATGGTTTTCTCTAAAGATAAAAGAGCTTTACGTTCTGCCCTCGGATTGGGAATGCTTGCAGGTGCAAAGGGTTACAGCTGAAATTGTCTTCAAAGAAAAAGCTAAAGCTGCGCAGTACATGTGTATGTGAATTTAGTTTTGCCAACTTCAGCCCTCTGTTTGATATCTTTGTCTTTTTTGGGGCTGGATGCAAGTAGAATTTACCACTGTATGGATATGCGTGGTGGTGGTTTAAAAATGTGTAGACTTGAGGTGTCGACCGGTTTTCTTGATGGTATTATAAATGTATATTGTTTTGCATGCGTAATATGAAACCAGTAAAATGGATCCTTGATCTACTGAAATTTAGACTAGGGCTTCCTGGAGAACAATGGATTATGCTTCCACCTCTTAAGTTTTACTCTCCTCCAAATTTAAAACTCAATTCTTCGAACTTTGGATTCACTTGTTCGTTAATTTGATCCTTCCTTTTTAACTAAAATTTTTCGGTGACGTCTAAAACAAGTTGTCTCCAACTAAGCCTACTTGTATTGTTGGGAGTATGACTGTTGTGCACATAAATGTTAGTATGCAAAGGGACGTGAGTGTTTAGGTGTATGGAATGTGAGATTTGTTTTTGTTGCGTTGATGAATGTTGGTATGCAAAGGAACATTAATGTACGGATATGTGAAAAGAGGAGCCGTGATTTAAAGGGTGTTTGGCGATAAGTTTTTTGAGAGCTTTTTGTATAATTAGTTTTTTGGTCTTACAATTTTATTGGAAGTAACTAATTTTATCAAATAATTTTCCATCAAATAGCTAATTTAAATAGTTAATATAAAAAAATAATTTAAATATCCAACAGAGCCTTTTTAGTATCAACTTTGAAATATCTTATTAGTTTTTTTTTTTTTTGCTGTGAATGAGACGCATAGGTCGATATAGGTCCGATTCAAATTCAGGTATCTAGTAACAACCTTTAGAGATTTTACCAATTGAGCTAATTGATATCTAAAAATGTTTTATTAGTTAATATATTTAGCATTTACACAAGTCCACATGGTTATTTTAATGGGTTGAAAGAGATGAGTGAAAGTTAACCATTGTAACCATTTAAAAGTATGAGAATTCTCATAGACAATAATATCATGTTTCAAAATGAGCGGCTTTAGTATGGTAATTACTAACTGATATTTTAAGAAGATACATTCTTTTTTATATAGGAAAAAATGCAAATATCAATGTAGAAAATTAGGCAAATTTGAATTTCATCCTTTGATAACAACTCTAGAAATTTTACCCATCATGCTAGTTGACCACTAACAAGTAGCCACTTACATGCAACGAGGGTAAGTAGCACTTTGAATGAGTGAGAACAGAGGTTTGCTGGCGCTCATTAGTAATGAGAATACCCAATCCAATTTCAAATTCCAATTGATAGTTTGCCCAATAAATTATTGTCTAATCAATATTGGTTCAAGTGATTTGATATTTATTGCGTTTAAGTAAGGTATCAGATTTAAATCTTGTATCCTTTATTGGACTAATAATCACTCGACTTTAGTGAAATGAACGATCCCCTCAAAAAAAACTTCATCTAAGTATTCGAAGCGCGGGAATACTTCGACAAGGAGAGAAAATCTCACAGCTGCTGTGTGCTTTCGCTCCTTTGCAATCAAAGTGCGCTTTCCCTCTCTCTCTCTCTCTCTCTCTCTCTCTCTCTCTGCCTTGCAATTTTGATTACAATTGATGCTAATCC
Organism: Carnegiea gigantea; assembly: GCA_029747015.1. Lineage (NCBI taxonomy): Eukaryota > Viridiplantae > Streptophyta > Magnoliopsida > Caryophyllales > Cactaceae > Carnegiea > Carnegiea gigantea. The sequence goes on along the minus strand of JAKOGI010000017.1, from coordinate 1,965,977 downwards.
TCAAACAAAAATTACAACCATTTTCGCGCTGAATTTCAGTGCAGAAAACCTGAAATTATACGGGAAAAGTGACATTGGATTCGTTCGAGCATCATAATTCATTTTCTTTCAGCTTTTTTCTTTCTCAAAGCGCAATTGGTTCTAGTGCATTATGCATGCTTAATCTGCTGAAATTACGAGTTGATTGAATTTCTTGAAGATTTCGAGACTTTCAACACCTATTTACCTTTCAAAGTTGAAATGGTATGAGTAAGCCGATGCAATGAAGCCCTTGTTTCACGTTCTAATTAATGATATGTGTTTTTAGGGTTCTATTTGTGGTGGTGTTGTCAATCTATGACGTTGTTATTGTTGTGTTATTGTTGTCATTGGTGGTAATGGTGGTTGTTGGCGGGGGCCAGGGGGTGCAAAATTTGTGGGTTTTGGTTGTGGTTGTTGGGGCAAAAGACTATATATTGTGATGCCTTACCTCATTAGAAAGGGTAGCATTTGCAAATGCTGTCTTTTTTTAGGTATGTGGAAATCAACCCCTTTAAAAACACATGTATATAATGTTTATTCTTTGTTAAGATTCAATGGCAAAGTTTAGCTCAGAGTGTTATGGGTGGGATTTTCTCAGTTTCTATTCAATGGAACAGAAAATTTCCAGTGTAGTCTAGAGAAGTGTAGTAGCTCTAGCTTGCCCCAATATTATGGAGTTAGAAAGTTGGCAGGCAATTTTTCTATTGTTGGGTTTCCCTTGTTGGTCAGGGACTTCGGCGTAGAAATGCATTTGCATTTGAGGAGAAAGGGGGGGAAAAGAAACTTCTCAAGATGCTAGAAGGACGCCAAGAAAGGGCATTGCATCCCGCACAGGCCTACCATTGATGATCTCAAATGTCGGAATGAGCCTTTAACCTTGAATCAATGGTCTGATTTCTAGCTTCCCTGGTAAAAGTGCTCAGATCACTGAGGTTTCATGTCACTTTTGGTCCTTCAAATTGCCTATGATTTCTCTGTCTATGGCAGTGCTTCTGTTAGGAAAACCCGCATTATCCTTCAGAGTTTTAGAGTTGCCCTTCCAGTTATTCCTGTTATGTTACATGTTGCAGTGTTCGGATGCTGTTGAATCCATCTTGAATCAGTTGATAGTACGTGAGAGAGATGAGAATAATTGTCATTTGGGTGCTAAGCAACGTGAGCGGTCAACTTTTCTTCAAGAAGCCTTGATAAATCGTTTTGATATTCTGACTGCAGGCCCTGTAAAATTGAGCTTGAAGGCATTTCGGGTACAAGATGAGAGATGCATGGTATCTATTGACAATTCAGAGCTAATTTCTGTTTGGTCTCTGATCTCTAGCACACTCTGGGGTTTTCTGATTGGTAATATCTTTGTTAGCACTTAGCAGTCTCCCCTGATGCTTACTATGTAAAAACCTGATGCTGTTGTTTATCTGTTCTCTTGGATTTATGGAGAAAGACCTTTATTGAATGTTCCTGCAAACCCCCATTCCTGTTTGCTTGAGTAAGGATCTCTTCTAATCTCTCATTCATTTCATATTCCGCTGTGTTCAACTTGAGGCAATGAACTTTTGCACATCTGCCCCCCCCCCCCTTTTTTTCATCTTAGTACCCTGCTGAAGCCCTTTTGCAGAGTCACCAGGTAGGTTGATGAATTCTCGACTGCCTTCTCTCCACCATATTCTCAACCCCCGGAAGACCCAGGATCTATCTTCAGAGCAAATGCAAAGTAGTAAAAGGGGAGTGGTGATGAGAAGACTTTCCGACCATCTTGCATCACACGTTGCTCATTTTCTCATTGAAATATTTAATAATCTCATCCCTAAATGTCAATCATGTGCTCCCAGCCAACAAGATAGGAAGTTTGAAAAAATTGGGTTGTCATGATGACTGATGAGAGTTGGATTTTCATGTCTGTTGCTTCTAGGTTATCTTGTTATTCCAACGTTGATTCAAGAAATCCAGCTTACTCTTGATGCTTCATTGTTTGATTCAACGATGTGTCGAATTACACAAGGAAATGAAAATTCTTCCATCTCTGTGTATTTGATTATTATTAGCATCACTCTGATAATGGAATAGGAAACTGCCTAATTGCAGAAACACACTGTTTGATGATGATTGGTTATTTGATGTGTCAACTGCTGGGCAACTAAAAATCACTATTGGGTAAGCGCTTCAGCCTTGAATTATAGCGCATAAAAGTAAAATGTCTTACTAAACTAACTTTTATGTCTTTAAGTGTGGAGAGGTAATGTGGTATACAATCAACACCTTTTGAATCTAGGCATAAATGGATAAATCCTACTTTGCAATTCAATCATACATTCAACCTGCGTATGTTAAATGCATTCCTCGCAATTTGTACCCTAGGTGAGACTTTGGGGATCGGTTTGTTTGTCACTTTGTCTTTATCTAGATGAGCAATGATCAGTCAACTGTTCATATTCACACTTAAGCCCTGTCATGATGTAATATACTAATATGAGATAATTCCCCTTCTATTGTATGTATGGTCATGCTTATGATGCTATTTGTATTTTGCCTGGCTATCTAATTCTAACCGTCTAGTACCTCTAGTGAAATCTTTTGACCTTCAAAAGCGGCACAAGTACCACCTCAATTTGGTGTCATGGTGGGGTCGCTTCTCGTTAATGCCAAAAATCTCCATGTTCTTGTTGGAGTTTTTAGCTGTTTTCCAAATTTAGCAGCATTTTCTGTATTCCTATCTAAATGCTAGTGAGGTGTTCTAAGAAAACCATGTAATAGGAGAAAATTGCTGGGAACAGCGACTACTGAAGGAACCTGGGATTTTTCCCTTATGAAAAAGTTATTAGTTTCTTTGCAATGCATTACCTCTTTTGCAGATGCTTATGTTGATAAAGACCGGCATGATGATGACCTATTGCAAAATGAAGTCAGTCACGCTTCACTTGATGATCTATTGTAATTTTTTGGTATTGTAATGTTAAATTTTGTAAGCGAGGAGATAATCCTCCATTGGGGGCACAACGCAATAAGTTTATCTCCGAAGAATTGACGCTGAGGGTCATTTTCTGAAGTGACAACATTGGCCTGATAAGTTTCCTTGCGTGTGATCGGTTTGTCTAGCATCTTGCTGATGTAGAAACTCTAAAGCGTCTTACTGTAAAGCAGCTTGTGGATTGGCAGACTGCAATGAGCCTGAAGTTTCCTTTTTCGAGATGCTTGCATAGAAGGTGGCTTTGATGCAAAGAGCATGTAGTGCTTCAGCAGGAGACTTATGCTGCAAACGGAAGTTAAGTATTGTTCCCGTGCTTACTCTAGTAGAATGTATACCGCCAGATCATTACTCGAGTGCTTATTCGAAGGGCTCCGACTGGATAGGGCAAGCAGAGGTCAGAATCATGCAACTTAATATGGGAATGGGAATGTAGGGAGGTTCTTTCACTTAAGATGGCTATGTTTCTATTCCTTTGAAACAATTGACCTGTGATTTCATTTGGTGTTAGGTCCCTCAGTCAAATTCTCACCAGCATTGCGAAACCTGAGGAGAATGTCTTGCATTCTGGCTTGGATAGGACGTATGGCCTTGTGAGTCCTGACTTAATTGGTGTCTAGTAAAGTCATGGTTAGCTGACATGAGAATCGAGGTTTAGATAGCTAGAATACAGATATGTTCATGGGCTGCTCTACAGGTATGTCGGATTACTTTTCTATACCCCCCCCCTTTTTTCTGGCACTTGGATTTGTGTCATCAAGTGAACAATTTGAATCGCTTCTATTTACCATATGAAAAAGTTAGTACAGTTCCAAGTATACAACAACACCACCACCACCTCCTCCCAGTGTGAGTCCCGCTTTCGCGGGGTCTGAGGAGATCCAGCTGTAGGCAACCTTACCTCTACCGGCATTCCTACCCGTAGTACAGTTCTAAGTATGTATGAACAATAACAATAGAATGGATCTCACTAGATGAGTGATTTGCTGTTATGTCCTATAAAACCAAGATTCAAAAATGTGACTGATCTGCGACGAAACGGCCACGTCGGAAAAATTTTTGAGTTGGCCGAATCGTATTTTCGTCGCAATATGAAACGCGATTTCTGCATTAGAGCGATTTTTTCCATATCACGACCAAAACCGCACTTGAATCATAATATAACACACTAACATACTATGTTTTTTGGGTTGGGGGGGGGGGTAGGGATCCTCCCTTTGATTTTATGAAAGATCATTGTCTAAGTTGTGTGGATTTTCTGAAAATTTTGGGAGGAGGTTGGGTTGGTTAAGAGTTGATGTAGATTGGCAAGACTGAACTTCAAAAAGATGAGCCAATTGTATGCTGGGTAGGTTGAATTGAACAGAGCTCAGGGCCATGGTAATGTTGGGTAATATGTGGTTTATTGATCCGTCATCCATGAAATGTCCCATCTACGTCTGATCTATCCTTCATGTCCTAGTGGAATGGTTGAGGATCTTAGAAAGTCCAGAAAAAAGTTCACTCATAGAGTTTTATAGCCATTAGAAGAAAGATATCACATAAAACAATCTCCATATAGGTTTTGAGTTTTCCTCTTGCTCAATTCCCTTTTTTTCCCCCTCGTTTTCAGGTGAGGTAAGATTTCCATCCCTCTACACCCCTCTACACTTCCCTCACAGAAGTTGAAAATGAAACATGAGGATGATGTCCTCACAAACTGTTTCATGATCAGTATTCCAAGAGGAGCCGCCGATCTTGTTCAAGTTCCACTTGTTTAGTGGAGAAGCTGTCCATTTCCTTCTTTTATTTTCATAGCAAGTTCTTCTGAAGTGACATGATCATTTCCCATTAATTGCAACCTTAAAATATCAGCCACCTTTCCACCAAAGCAGCCACCTGCATTTCCTTTGCTGTGATCGCAACTCTAAATCTTGTTGTGCAGTCAACAATGCCAACAATTCCAATCCCATTTAGACCAATCATTCTTGCAATAAAAATAAAAAATTGCTCATATCAAATAGTTATCCTGATTAATAATGATTAGCATCATATAATAATTCATGCCTGGGTAAGTTGATTTGGTTGGAGGGAAGAAATAGTCAACCTGTTACGTATACAGGTCAAACAAAAAACAGTTGGGTGTCTTACAGTTTATAACCATAGACAACATGTCAATAACCATATAATATTTCGTTTTCCAATGAGTTGGACAAAAACTAGTTTACCCAACTGTCCTACTGCATGAAACAAACATCTAGAACCCTTACCTAGATTTGACATTTTTCTGATTTCATACCCTAATTATGTTAATATTTTCAGATTCTACAGGAGAGCTAAAAGACCTAATTAGGTGGTTTTTCAGTCATGGGGACTTTGTTTGGTTTTCACTTTTCATCAACATGTAACTTTAAGCTGAAGTTGAAAAAGTCATTTTAGAAGATTTTTTTGCTCCAAGGGAAAATGCTCACTAAAGTATTTCTATTTCTTTTATATGGAGTGGAAGGCAGCCAATGGTTCTTAACCTAGTAGGGTTTAAGAGAAATATTTTCTCTGCTATATAGGCTTGAGGGCTAACATGTAAGGCCTCCCTCCGCATCCTACATAGAGAGGGATTTGGAATACACAATTGGAAATTTTTAACACATGTGAATTATGTGGTTCAATATCTATTTCACTTGTAAGTAGGAAAAACATATACTTGAAGTAGACCTTATCAAATTGAGAGTCGGGTCGAGTTGAGGGTCGGGTTATGAAGGTCGGCAAATAAGATTTTCTCGATCCTGACCCTACCCAACCCTCATGCGGGTACCCTCGGGTCATCGGGTCAGACCCGACCTTCAAATCTCTCGATATAGAAAATGAGATTTTTCACTAAGTTTTCTTTTTATTTTGAAGGTCAACATTAAACGTCTTACAAAATAAAAGGTTAAACGATAACATAATGCTCCAACGAAACGTATCGCAACTACAAACACTCTAATACGTAATTTAGTTATTAAATCACTAGAGCGATTAGTTCACTAAAATGACTACTCCAAACATTAGAGAGGGAGTTTTAGAATGTTACGAACCTGTGAGATTTGGGTAGATGAATGGGAGGGAATATGCCAAGGGGAGATGGAAAAGTGAAAGCGAAAAAGTTTTTAACAAATGAAATCGAAAGTATTTTATTTTTATTTTAATTTTTAATTTTTTTTTTAAAAAGTGAGGGTCAACGGGTCAAAACCTTTACTCAAGCCCGACCTTCATTATAGTCGGGTACCCTCAATTTGAGGCTCGGGGCGGGTCAGAGACAAAAAAGGCCGACCCTGATTCTCGTTTTTGAGGTTCGAGGTAGGGTGGGTCGGGCGAGTCTCCAACCCGTTGATCAAGTCTAACTGGAAGAGCTCTACCTTATTATGGGCTGATAATGGTTTAATTGCAATTAACATAGGGTCAAAGGAAGAAAAAAAATTAAATGGTGAGCATTTTGTTATTTCATTTCATAATCCTACAAGGCTAGAACCCAAGTGTGACCTAGAATTTGCGTGACATAAAACCCCAAAATAAGATGAATTGTCATGTTAATATTTTGACTTTTTTTTAAGCCCTCTGTTTGTATTATTGTTCAACGGCATGAGTTTGAGAAGAAAAACTGGGGCTGCATTAAGCAAAAGCAAAATACTTGCACGATACCCATAAGAAATGAGAAAATAGTTGGGTGGGTTGCTCACCCAAACTTGACGTACCCTTTCATCTCTCCTTAAATTCTTCAAAAACTCCCTCCCCTTTTTAGCTATCTGCAACACCAAAACCTCTTCAGAATCCCACTCCTATTTGCCCCCAAATCACATCATCTTTGAATCTCAATTGGATAAATGTTTGTTGGTTGAGGCTCTCTCTCTCTTTTTTCTGTCTCTGAATTTGAACAATTTTTTCAGGATTGGCAATACAGGGGTGGGCTACTTGCTCAACTAGACACATTAAATTCTCTTTCATTGAATGCATTCACTTTACAGTACTTCTCTGCTGGAGTTAGGTGCAATGGCAGAAAAAGAGAAGAATTTGTTTGAACTTTCCAGGTATCAGTTTCCCTCCCTTCTTACCATTTTTTTCATAATTTCTGAGGAAAAAAACAAAAGGGATTTGTTCATAAGTTTCAGAATTTTTGAAATCTTTCTAAAAAATCAGATACATTAGAGGAAATGGAGAAAGGAAGTCAGAGATTTCCATTACACTTTCCTGCCACTGTAACTACTCAGTTAGCCATGACCACCACCATCACCCCTTCTCTCTCTTTTGCATTAATGGCGGTTTCTGTAGACCCCATCATGTAACCCCCAGTCTAGAGACTGAGGGCGGTTGGGAGATAGTTATGAAGAACAACTGGCCTCAGTAATTGCCCACTACCACTTTTATTTATTACCCTTTTTCTTTCTCCCTATAAATGGTCTCTTCTTCACTCCCTCTTACACTGCCTCATCTCTCTGTTTTCCTCCGTTCATCCCCTGTTTCTTCACCTTCTTTTTCTCTCGTTTTTGTTCTTCTCATTTCATTGTGTTTTCAGGTGATTGGCAAGCTAAGATTGCGGGCATTCATGCAATGCAAATGCTTCTCTTATTGAAGACCCCCCAAAAATTTGCAGATTCTGATTCACTTCTGGGACGCAACTTGAGCTAAAACCAACCCAAATTCTGGGAGAAAGCTCTCAAAGTTCGAATATATTTTTCCCTCCCCAAAGGGCAAATTAATTCCCAGAAGCGAAGCAACCCAACACTTATCTACTATCATTTTCTTCTTTACCTGGTGAAACTCATTGCCGTTGCGAAAACAAAAATGGATCTCTTTGTGGGCTTGCTGTTGTTCTCTGCCGTCACCGCCTACTTGCTGTGGTTCACGTTCATCTCCCGTGCCCTCCGAGGCCCGCGTGTCTGGCCCTTACTGGGCAGCCTTCCGGGCTTGATCGAGAATTTTGACAGAATGCATGACTGGATCACTGACAACCTCCGCGCGTGTGGCCGCACGTACCAAACCTGCATCTGCGCCATCCCTTTCTTGGCCCGGAAGCAAGGTCTCGTGACGGTCACATGCGACCCGAGGAATATGGAGCATATACTCAAGACCCGGTTCGACAACTACCCCAAGGGTCCAACTTGGCAAGCTGTGTTCCATGATCTACTTGGTTATGGGATCTTCAACTCAGATGGTGACACGTGGCTCTTCCAGAGGAAGACGGCCGCGCTTGAGTTCACCACTCGGACCCTCCGGCAAGCCATGGCGCGGTGGGTCAACCGGGCCATCCATGGCCGGCTGTGCCCGATCCTCGAGTCAGCTATGAGCAGAGCTGAGCCGGTTGATCTCCAAGACCTCATGCTCAGGCTCACCTTTGACAACATTTGCGGCTTGACCTTCGGCCGGGACCCACAAACCCTAGCACTGGGCCTACCGGAGAACGGGTTTGCGATGGCCTTTGACCGGGCCACCGAGGCGTCCCTCCAACGGTTCGTGTTGCCAGAGGTGATCTGGCGAATCAAGAAGTGTCTTGGGCTCGGGATGGAAGTCACCTTGAGCCGGAGCCTTGTCTACATGGACAAGTACCTGTCTGAAATCATCGAGACACGTAAGCAGGAGCTGATGAATCGGAACAAGGACTATGATGACCTGCTCTCCCGCTTCATGAAAAAGAAGGATTATTCCTCCTACTCGGACAAATTCCTCCAACACGTGGCGCTCAACTTCATCCTCGCTGGACGCGACACGTCATCTGCTGCGCTGAGCTGGTTCTTCTGGCTGGTCATGCAGCACCCAGCCGTCGAGCAGAAGATTATGCGCGAGATCTGCACCGTTCTGATGGAGACACGCGGTGCTGATGTGGACAAATGGCTGTCTGAGCCGTTGGACTTCGACGAGGGGGACCGTCTGGTCTACCTAAAAGCAGCCTTGTCGGAGGCCCTGCGGCTGTACCCATCAGTGCCAGAAGACTCGAAGCATGTGGTGGCCGACGACGTGTTACCGGACGGGACGTTCGTGCCTGCAGGGTCATCGGTGACGTACTCGATATACGCGGCGGGGAGGATGCCGAGCACCTGGGGGGACGACTGCCTAGAGTTCAAGCCCGAGAGGTGGTTGTCTTCGGATGGGAAGACTTTCACAGGGCATGATCATTTCAAGTTCGTGGCGTTCAATGCCGGCCCCAGGATCTGCCTAGGGAAAGAGCTGGCTTATCTGCAGATGAAGTCGGTGGCGGGCTCAGTGTTGCTCCGCCACCGGTTATCGTTGGTGCCGGGGCACAAGGTGGAGCAGAAGATGTCATTGACATTGTTCATGAAGTATGGGCTGCAGGTGAACGTGCATCATAGGGATCTAACCTCAGTTGTTGCGAGTCTAAAGGAGGAGAAAGCGAGCAGTTAAAATTGGGTAAATACTCAGCTTAATTAGGCATTCAATTGATGTGCAGCAATAAGAAATGAAGATGGGTCAAAAATGTTCTAGCCTCGCTGTTAAAAGTAAATGTGTATGTACGTATGCGGTAAAAAGAAATCACTCAAAAGCCCTGTACTCTTCAGGCAAACTTGAAAAGGCAATTACTTTAAAATTTTGTTTAAACTTGTTCATAGATATTCTCTAATTACAGTGTATCTGAAGGAATAAAGTGAACAATTTCCTGCATATAAGCACAATTCTTGCTGTTTCGTAGAATTTGTATAGCTTGTAGTTCTCTAAATGTATAGAGTATAGTTCTGTTGATTGTATTGTCGACAGCATTGGTCTTTTATTTTTTTCAAGATATGCAAAAGGATGAAATGAGATTGGTGAAAATCAGAATTGCTATTCAGTCAAGTATAACACTGGAATTTATAGGGTTGTTGTTTACCGTCTTTTGCCCTAGATAATTACTCTAAATTTTCATTTTACCTAACTATATTCGTGTTGGATTTTGAACACTCAGACAAGGGTACAACACTTAATGCTATAAATTACATTGAAAATCAGCTAATTACAATATAGAATTCAACCAATAACAGGAGCCACATATAATGGTAATTCGAGTTGAATTGATCATGACTAAGTTTTATTGGCAGTTGATTATGCATGTCCGAAAGTATTACCTTAACTACAAGGAAGGACATGCTGAAGATAAGACAATTATTTGTTTGTGACTTGTGAGTGAACGATGATATAGACTTGTAGCAAGACACATCCTAAGTATCTTACTTTGATTAAAATTAACATGTTTATTGGATTAAAACCACCAAATTTTTAGTAGTTAGACTTCGTTATAAATTAAAAAGTTGTAGAATTTGTCGGTTTCGTCCACATATACAAAATCTACAGAGGCATATCATACACGCAACTTTCTCATTGTAAAAAGATTTGTATAAAAAGATAATTTTACACAATTTATAAATTGTAACAGTATCCTTTTACAATTCAATTATACCTTTTTATAAAAAATTTAGTACATGATAATATGACTTTAAGCTCAAATAAAACACTTATTTGATACTTAAGAAGTGTCTTATAAAATGTAGCAAGATAATAATCATTTTACTTTGTAAAATATAACTCTAATCTACTATGATCGAAGTTAGGGGGAAAAAAAAATTCAAACAACTCTCTTGCAGGCTTGAAAAAGTGGAAAATGGTTGACTATTGTCGTACTTGCATGTACATGACAGCTAGTTTTCCAGACACACCTATCAGTAGACAGTAGGGAACTCCATTCAGAAGGCAAACAGAGTCAGGGATTCACAAGTCAAGCTTGCGCTCACAGTAGCCGTTACACATACATCTAAAGTCTAAACATCGTAATAGTTAGATAGCTTAGATGACCGACTGACTAATTTCTCTGTAAAAGAATTATTTATTTTTGAATGCTCATCAAGCCTTTGCATTGCAGTCTGTTTGCAGATAAATGGAATTTACACAGAAGATCACTCACCCCAACCCAAAAAGGGGGGGGGGGGGAAGAGAGAGACAAGGCAAAAGAAATGTCACTTAGACTCGATGTCCGATACGAATATGTGTCCAAGTATCAGACTAGGATATTTTCAAGAATTGAAAAATTTAACAGAACTGATGATTTCTCTGTACAAATGAGATTGAGTTATTCTTTAAATTGTGTTGAAAAGTTGCTATTAGATTGCTAAGATTGATATTCTCATTAATTCTAAAATTGTTTTTTTAAGAGCTTGATTTCAGAAATCAAATACATTTACTTAATTGTCATAGAATGAAAAGCATTCTCTAGCCATTATAAGCCTTTGAAGAGTTTGAGCTTAATTAAAGACTACTTGCTTGTATTAATGTAACAACCATTTCATCATATAGATAACTTTCTCACCTAATCTTAACCAAATCACTAAAACGTCCATCTCCAACCACTCTTTAAGCACATTTTCAGTTGATAAGTTTTGATCAAATGAATTAATTGGACAAGAAGTAAATGAACATTATATGTCTTCATTTGTACAAATAACCAATTAATGATTCACCATTAACCACAAGAATTATTAGTACAAAATCAATTCAAATTTGATCCAAAACATGCCTCTAATTAATCATATGTTCGACTTTGAAGTCTGAGAGGAATTGTTGTTGTCGTCTAAGAAGATTTCTTAGCAGCATGAATAGATTCAACCTTGCCATCGTTACCACCAAGGAGCATGTACTTGTCCTTCCTAGTGAGTTGGGTGCACTCAAACCCTAACACCCCCGCTATCAACTTCTGGACATGGTTAGCCACCTCAATGGGCGACTTCCCGCCCCCCTGACATGTCACTTCCGGTGGCAGCCTCTCGAGGAACGTCACCTCGTAAGCTGGTCTCGGGTTCATGAAGAAGAAGTATGGGTCCCAAAACTTGTTACCCCTTACTGTTGTTCCATGGAACATGTTTTGCTTGCAGTTTACTGCCACTGGCACTATCCTGCTCAATGTGCAATAACAAGGATTTGCAATAGTAATTAATTAGGATCAACCAAATTATTCAAGATTAATTACATTTTCAGACCTTAAAACACCCAAGTTCAAATAAATCAGAGCAATTAATTAATTAAAATAAACACAACAAATTAATTACCTGTCACTTAACTCAGCAAACAGAGCACTGAACCTAAGCAAATAAGGCTCACGGCAAGTAGTCCCCTCAGGGCAAATGACCAAATCACCCTTGTCAAGCAACTCCTTGATCATCTTCGCATCAGCCGTCCGATCTCTAGTCAAAGCAACGGCTGGGATTGGCGATATGAACCTGGAGAGTGCGTATTTTTAATTAAAAAAAGGTCGTAGAATATCTATAATTCATAAAAATCATCTAATAAGAATAAATTTAAAACATCAACATAAATTCTTATTGAACCTGGAGGCTTTTGACACGCTGTAGGTGACACACGCAGGCTTACGACCAAGCGCAATGGCGATCACAATCGGATCAAGGGCTGTCCGGTGATTACACACGTACAAGTTCCCCGGAGACCCACGTGAGGGAGGGGGTGGTGGGGTCCCCCGAATTATCAACCGGATGCCTAGAAGTGGGTAAGTATAGCGTACGATGCGCTCAGGTAGAGGTAGGTTGAAGTAGACTCTAATCAGTGATAAAATGAACCCAAACGGGAGCCACATGTAGGTGAACAATGCGTTTAATGGGTCCGGGCGTTGGACTAGCCGTCCATCATGGAAGATGATCCGTGATTTTAGTTGATCTCGTGGCACTGGTTTTGCGCCCTTGTTTGAGTGCACCATGTACGCTTCCTGCATGCTCGCACCAGATGATTTGTAAGATGGTATACAGAAGTTTCATCATAACATGGGGGAGGGGGGGTTGGGTTGCGATAGGACTCGAACTTGAGACCTCTTTCATATAGTTAGTTTCTTTTTTTTTGGGGGGGTTGACTATTCAGTCAACTTCATTGGATGACTAGACCTGGGTAATGGGTTGGATCAAAACCTATATCATACTCCTAAGAGTATATTTTTCCACAAGTTACGTCAACGCCACATATTAAAAATTGTCCATATGACAAATACACGTTGAAAAAATATATATACGTGGCAAGTAAGAGTACATAGTTTTCGATTCAGCTTGATTAGTTGAGGGTTTATTTAGAGTTGGGTATAATCTTAGTCGCCTGTTGATTAATATAATGCTAGTTTGGGCTAATTATGTCCTCTGTTTTAGTTCTGAATTTAAGTATGGTGTTATGTTGCTTGGAGATGTCTAAACACTATTACTATTCTTTAGACCAAGCATTCAATTCCGTTCCATTAAGCTATTATTAGATTAATGTTACATTGACTCAAGAATTATACATAGAATAAATGTCAAGCTCGTTAGGTTAAAGGGTGTGTTGGTAAATAATTTTTTGAAGAGATTTTTAAATCAAGATTAGTTGTTTGACCAAATTAAAAAGCTAATTGGGTATGTGTTTGGTGAAAAAAAATTTTAGAAGAGCCTTTTGGGTTCAAAAAGCCAATTTAAAAAAGTTAGTTCTATGAAATTTTTAAAAAATTAGCTTTTTGTCTCACACACTTTATCAGAAACAACTAATTTTATCAAACAGTTTTTCAACAAATAGCTAATTCAAAAAACTAACTTAAACAGTTAATACAAACAGCTAACAGGGCGAAATTCAATGGTTGCCATTTCAAATTCGTGCTAAAATTATTATGTGGTAGAATTTTGGGCTTAAGAAGTTAAATAAGCACAATTTAAGATTATTTTGGATTAGATCAAGTGATTGGGCTTCGATTATGTTAAAACATATTTAAGGTTGATGAGTGATTTTTCTTGGAAAAAAAATCATGTTATGAAAAGTATGGACATTTAAGGGATATACTGACAATTCTCAAACACATATCCAAAATAGAACTGAAAAAGTTGACCCGACATAATTATCGATCTGAAACTGACACGAAGTTAAGTGAGTTTGGGTATAGAGTTTCAGCCCGTTTAATTAAATGGGTTGACACGTTCAACCCGTTTAATTAAATGGGTTAGGTTCAGGTTGAAATTCTCGACAGAAAAAAGTACATATTTAACCCGTTTAATTAAATGGATCAAATAAGTCAACTCATTTAATTTTTTCATTTGACATTTATCTGTTTACCTTTTTATTATACAATTAAGAATACAAAAATTTAAAAGTTGTGAATTATGATGAATCGAGGGAGCTTTAGAGAGTAATTATTTAATGCGATATGTAAATTTAATTTTTAACACTATGTAATTACGTATTAGTTGAACATGTTGAATGTGTAAATGGATAATTAGGTGACTAAACTCGGCCTGTTTATCTTAAATGGGTTAAGCGGGTCAACCCGTTTAAAAATTAAATGGATGCAGGTCAAGGTTTTTCAACCTGTTTAATAAAAGGGTTACGTTCAGATTGAGAAATTCTCAATTCATTTAAGTTCGATACGAATACGAACCCGACCCGACCTATTACCCAACTCTAATCCAAAATATATCATTGATACTCTTTTGTGTTAAAGCAATATTTCTATATGATACTCTAGCAATAAGCATCAACCATCTATGTGAATGAATTAAATTTCAATGCGAGCTCAGCCAGTGATTAATAAATATGAAAATAATATGCAAAATTGACATTCCCAATGAATGCACAACCAACCCAAGGCTAGGGCCTAACTAGTAAATAAATGCATTAATGCATATGAAAACGAAAATAAGAAACGCTATTATGATTTTTATTATTCTTTTTTTTTTGTAATCAAGGGAGCCAAAAAAAATAATATACTATATCCACAAATATACAATTTAATATGTAACCAACTCTCTAAAAGATAAACGAAAGAAAAAAAAATAAAAAGAACTAAAAAATATTACTATATTTCCGTTGAAACATACTAAATATGTACTATATCATTGTATATTTTTTTATAAAAGTTCGCACTATTAATTGATGAGATCTTAGCCTAAGTTAAGATTGAAGTTTTGAGTACATTAGGTCTCAGGTTCGAATCCTTTTCTCTCATTGTATTGTTCTTTCTTCGCAACTCATTTAAGCCAAAAAAAAAAGTTCGCACTATTAGAGTTTATCAAATATTGTCGAACTATCTCATATTTTTATAATACGGTTACACTATTAAAGTAAGTCAAAGTCTCTACCCTCTTATTAATCCAAGCTATAAACTACTGAAGTTACCCTTTTATTAAATTAAAAGGCGTGAAAAAAAAATATTACTATATTTATGTTGAAACATATCAAATATGTACCATATCATCGGTACATTTTATGTAAATATAAAAGTCCACTCTGTTAAAGTTTATACCATTGAAGTTACCCTTTTATTAAATTAAAAGGTGTGAAAATGAATTTTGAGGGCCATTAATTATATTGTATTCAATGAAACCCCATTTATTTCTTGTTCACCCACCCTGCAAACTTTGTCCAAAATTTCAATAACACAAGCAATTAATCTTGTCATATGCATGCCAAAGCAAAAGCTTAGTTGACATACAAGTTTGTCTTGCCCTCTTCTTTTGTCTTCTTTTAAGTTTTCACATGTATAAATATTCCTCAACCCTCCACAAAAAACAGTACACAATTGCTATTTGCTAAATATTTTAATGTGATATCAATCATAAACAAATTATTTCATTTCTCTAATCCAAATATTTTAATATAATATCAATAAACATCAGCCATAAAATAACTTCTTAGTGTACTATTATAACTTATAACTGTTGTACCCTCAACTATAACAATTATATACAGTAGAGTCCGTTCTTTTTGTGTGTCAATTCTAAAATATCAATTTCAACCCACTTTAACCAATTTATACTATTTCAACCAAGTTTAATTTATCTCATAAAAAAAATTCAACCCACTTTAACCCAGTTTAACTCACCTCAACCTATTTCAACCCACTTCATCCTTTTATCAATTTCAATTTACCTACGAAAAGAACAGGCCCTAATAATGATCAACAAATTAAAAATCACATGCATATAGTACTTTTATTTCTGGAATTGAACATGTATTATAGATTTGAATTGCATTTATTGTGATAAAATCCTTTAATTTTGTTGATATTGGTCCACTTTAGTCACATGGAGATAGGTTGAAAATTTCCCTGTATTGCCAACCATCCTCACATGGAACTCTTTTCTTTTAGGTTCCTCCATTGGTATATTAATTTTAGCCATGGATATATACCCTAAGTTTTTTTCTTTTACTTTTTAGATTATTATTATATAATTAGTTCATTAAAAAAAAAGTCTAAATCTACTGACTACAAGTGCTCTAAATTAATTACTATAATTGCCCCACCTCATCTCCTCGACCCCCCTCCTCAAAGGACTAGCCAAAAGGAATGTTAGTTGCAAGGAGCAAGTAATGCACGTGAGAAAACAATGCTTTTTCCAAAAACAAAAAAAAAAAAGAGACTAAAAATCATGAAGTTCTTTTGGTGAAGGGAAAAAAAAAAAATTCATAATGAAACATACTAATATGGCATGTTTTTTTAATTCACCATAAATATTTATTATTAGTGTTTAACACTAATCAATATTAATTGATGTTAATTAATATCGATCAGCATTTAAACATATAAGCTAGTTATAATTTTAAGCACTTATGAATACTCATCAGCATTCATTAATAATTATCCACACTCATTTGTAATAGTTATTTATGATAAGTTAAAAAATAATGAGTAAATGTTAATCCCACCTTACAAAACCCCCCCAAAAAAAAGTCCAAAAATCGAAGTTATACATATTAGTGTTGAGTTCTGTATAATTTACCTTACAAAGAGCCATGAAGTCATGATCGGAGACCCGGTCCCCAAGCCCAACATCCGGGCCATCCGGGCCGAACTCTTCCAGCACCGCCTGCCTCTTCTTATCACCGACCACAACACCCGGCCCGGATACAAACCCAGTGGCCCGTCGGTTCTTCGGGTCGACCTCAATCTCGGTACCCAAGACCTTATCCCCACCCAAGTAGTCCTTCACAAAGGGCTCCACCATGATGACCGGGTTAGCCGTGACGACCACCTTCTTGCCCCCCCGACACCCATCAAACACCTCCCAACTCTCTCTCCTGACGTCGGCCGCGTAGAACCGGGTCAGCACGGCCCGGGCGGCGAGCTCGATGTCCCGGGCCTTGAGGCCCGCAAAGGAGATAAAGATCATGGTTTGTATGGCTAAGGATTCGGAGACGAAGACGTAGGAGATGAAGATGAAGGGGAGAGCTAAGAGGAGGAGGAAGCCACGGACGAGGCTCCCGGCTTCGATGGCGATGAGCATGAAGTATGGAAATGAGCTCCGGGAGATTAGGAGGGTCCCATCGAGGTCCGCCGCCACCGATTTGTATGGTCTTTTTTGGGGGTTGCATTGTGTTATGGGAGGGAATTTTGATGATGCCATTTTTGTGGGGAGGGTTTTATTTTCCCCCCTTTTTTGGGTTTTTTTGGTGGGGTTTTGGGTGTTATATAGTATGGTGGTTTGGGGTTTTGGAGGGGGGGGAAGAGGGTTTTAGTTTAAATAAGGGAGGAGGGTTTGACCAGTTTTAATTTTAGTTTTCTTGGGGAGAATGAGGGGAGAAAAGGGGGGTGGTGTGGGTAAGTGGGTTGGCCAACTATGAATTTGAGGATTTTGGAAGAGGGAATTGAAGAACAAGGTGAGGGGCTGAGAGACAAGGAAGAGGGGAGGTGGATTGGAAGTTGAAGAAAGTGAGAGCTATTAAATGACGGTTTATTGCTTCTATTAGGTGGTAGAGTGTCCAAGGGAGGAAATTTAGTTTGTCATATTATTTATGTTTTGGTAAAAACCATAAGATTGGGAATTACTGTAATTGGCCTTTGCAAATATAATTTTACTATTTCGTACTGCAAGTCGAGAAAAGTTAATATTGTGGAAACTCTGCTTATGCATCCCTTGAACCATCAAAAATGACTGACAGTTACATCATGGCATGCATTAAATTGTGCATTGGCCTCCGTACAGATTAAGCAAAACTAATCACCATATGGCTGGTAATTAATGTTTCTTGTCAACCCATTAGTATCTAATTGATGTAGCCAGTTAGACAGATGGATGTCGTTAAGAAAAAGTAGTTGTTTAATCTCAGGCAATTAATAATTAAGAGATCAAATTATGCATGTTTAATTATGGTCATATTATATTTGGGCATTGATTAATTCTTGAAGGAAAAGTACGTGGTCAGTTCTGACCAACAATGTAAAAGCAAAATTGATACGTGAATTAAGAAATGGAATTATACATCTTCAAGTTTCCAACTAACCCAATCTACTTTGCCTAGATTATTCCAGAGACAAACCAACAAAAAATAAAAATAAAAGATAAAAACAACATATAGAGTCACGGCAAATTCTGATTGGTTATTGATAAAAATAAAAAATAAAAATTCTGATTGGTTATTCCGTGCCACGAGGTCCCTATCTCAGGATACCTAGCAGACTGTAGTGAGCCGGGGAAGGAATGTCCAAGTCTAAGCAGCAGCCCAGAACCACACAAGCTGCCACACAAATTTCAGGCACAAGGGCGAAATTTTTGGTGCCCCCAATTCCAGCAGCCAAGTTGCTCAAAATTGGCACCAATCCGGGTGTTTGACTGTTTTTGATATATTCTCCTAAGGATGAACTCACACTCAAAAGAGAATGGAAGCTAAGCAAAACAGAATGCATGCAAGGAACAGGAATCAAATACAATCCGTGATGACAATGAGGAAAAATGAAATCTAACTCCACTCTTGGATACAGAAACACTACTAAGAATGTAATTAGGCCCCCTAAAGTTAATTGTCAAAACCTCACAGCGGTTGAATTAGGATTTAGTATGTGATAATAGAAGCCACAATTGCAAGTCAATTGCAGTGTCTACGTTTTTTTTCCCCATAATAATAACTAAGTGAGAAATATACAACACCTTAAACTTTGATAAAGTCCAATAATTTTTAAAACCGTATTAGTGATTTTAAAAAGTTTGGAGGAAAATTAAGTAATTAATTATATTTAACCTTTTCCGTTTATGATGATTACCTTTTTGCTTGATACAAATTTTTTCAAAGATTGGCTATCAGTAATCAGTGTACACCATATTTAACACAACACCTATAGACCATAACATTACCATATGTATTTGACATTAGACAAAAAAATAAATCCATTAATATTCATTTTGATAAAAACTAGGGACAGTCGCAAAATCACTTAAATCAATCTGGATGGGCTGAGTAATCAGGCCCAATTTGATTTCAGGCTTAAACAAATTGGGCTGATCCATGTTTACCTGTCAAATGCTTAAAACCAGAAACAAAGAAAATCCAAAGATAGGAATCAGAGATAATGGAAAATATGCAACTCTCCAATTACAAAGGCATCACAAAATCATAAAACAACAACTACCAATACGAGTCCCGCTTTCACGAAGTCTGGAAAGATCCAGATATAGGCAGCCTTACCCCTACGCGCGTGACTGTACATAAAGAGATTATTTCCAATAGACCATCATAAAAAGTTTTAAGAGGATATTTAGACGTTGAAAATCAATTGGTAAAATCATAAGAAAAAAAAATTATAAATAGGTTACAAACTGCAAAAGAAATAATTGAAATTCAAATTCAGACGCTAGCCATTAAGCATAATAATTAAACTAAGACAACATATTAACATCACTAGCAACTTCATAAAGGCATTAGACACATAACTACGACCTCAAGACAACATACAAAAGTTTAACAGCACATATGACTTGGACAATGTTGGTTTAATTAGCTCAATTAAGCTCGGGACTTGAAGGGGATGGCGCGGATTACAATCTGCTGGTACAGTGCAGCCAATGCAGCACCGATGAAGGGTCCAACCCAGAAGATCCACTGCATAATATAAAGAGCCGGTTAGAATAGTAAACTAATTAAGAATTAAACTTACATACATTTGTAATTAGAATATAATGATGAGAAGGTTGAAGGGGTCATAATGTACATGGTCATCCCAAGCATGGTGCCTATTGAAGATTATGGCAGCACCGAGACTCCTGGCTGGGTTGATGCCGGTTCCAGTGATAGGGATGGTTGCCAAGTGAACCAAGAACACTGCAAACCCGATTGGCAGCGGTGCCAAAATCTGAAGTTTTGATAGCAGGAGAATGTATTAGTAACTCAGGATAGTATGGTATCCAAAAAGTAGCGTATTACTACTTGTAACTAAACTTGTCAAGGGATGACAGAAATGTGATCAATTCTTCGACCCAGTAGAGATTTCAGATGAATGGTGTTGGATGCATTTCAGAATGATACGAGACCCCAGTTGAGATCTGCAATTGTGATTGTTCCAACTTAGAACTGACTTTAACAGGTCAAATAACTTCTAAATAGGAGCCGTCGTAGTCTATCTGTTTGTCACCGGCAAGGCCACATATATCTGGATATCCTGAACTCGTTTTTTGTATGATCCATAGAAGGAACCGCTGTTTTCCAAATATGAGTTGTTTCAAACAGGAACGTACCACCCAAAAACACACACACACACCCTTGCTAGATGGACAGCAATAAACTTGAGATACAAAGGCAATCAATAATGTACGTTTAGCTGTCAATTTTGAGATAATCTAACAGAGAACAAAGGATAGTTATTTTATGAAAATGGGGTCATTGATGAGCAAGTAATTGTTCTCCTAACTAAGTAACCAATAACAATGCATCAATCAATCCCATACCTATTGGCTTTTAAAGGATCGAACCCTTCGCCAGAGGCTCTTTCAGTACACACACCACACTTCACTCTAATCCAAAACCCTGGAGGCCTTGACCTATTTAATTTTAGGGCATGTTCTTTCCAACTTATCATAAGTACTTATCATTAGGATCCACCAGTGCTTAGCACTTACTAGCACTCATGATAAGCAATAAGAGACTTATTATAAATCGAAGAGGACATGCCTTTATGTTTAAGAGAAAGTACTTACTTCCTTAAACCACACAGGATGACTAACAAGTAACAACATATACAATCAATATTCACAAAGATAATGAGAGGGAGAAAGAGATACTCACAGGAACATGGGAGTCCCTAGCACTTCTCTTGGCATCAGTAGCAGAGAACACCGTGTAGACAAGAACAAAGGTGCCCACAATCTCAGCACCAAGGCCATCACCCTTGGTGTAGCCATGGTTAACTACATTGGCTCCACCACCCAACATTTCATACTGAGATGGCTGGAACCCCTTGACCACCCCTGCACCACATATGGCTCCCAAGCACTGCATCACCATGTAGAACACTGCCCTTGTCAAGGACAGTTTTCTTGCCAGAAATAGCCCAAATGTCACTGCTGGGTTTATGTGCCCACCTGCACCCCAATGTCAATTTACAACCCCAATTAATTAACAGCTTAAAACTTGTTCAAATCTAAATCCAAATCCCTGACTAGGTAATATGCTAGAGCCTTATCCTTGAATTGTACACCTAGGTTAAAAACCATTGTCCAATACTACTCCCTTTTTTTTTGGGGGGGGGGGGGTGGTATGTGATAGTTTGATAAGTTTAGAACTGTTAATTACCAAAGCTGAACCCTTGCAGTTGCAGTACAACATAACAAAGGGTAATTATTAATCAAGGAAAGACTATATCTTTTGCCTATAATCTCTTTAATACAACAACAAAAACTACTACTACTACTTCCAATGTGGGTTTGGCTTCGAGCGAGATTGGCTAGATATAGACAGTCTTATTACTGCCAGCATTTCTACAAGCAGGGAGACCAATGCAAAGGATATTGATGGGATACTAGGCTCAAATTAAAGCCAACAGCCCAAGCAAAGAAACAACCTTGAGGAAAACAGGACAACCCACTAAATAAGCAGCAGAAAAAAAATGTGGAGAGAAAAAGAGAGATAAAAAGAGAGCACAGACCTGAAATACCAGCAGTGCAGTAAACAAGGGCAAAGATCATACCCCCAAAAGCCCAAGCAATACCCTGAATACCAACAGTAGCACACTTATTGTTGGACCTCTGAACACCCATAACAGTCAATATGGTGATGTAAAGGAAGAGGAAAGTGGCCATAAACTCAGCAATTCCAGCCCTATAAAAGGACCATGATTTGAGCTCCCCAGCTTCGAACCAGGGTGCTGGGGGTGGCTCTTTGTAGTCCTTTGTTTGAGCTGATGTTCCCAATGGCTGCCTCTCTGGGAACTTGTTTGCTCCTACTCTCACATCCTCTTCTCTCCCTTCCATTTCTCTCTCTTCTTTCTTGCTTTCTCTCTCTAGAAAACAGGAATCTCTGCGAGTCAGTGAAAGTCGAAGATTAAGAAGTGTGTAGTGCTTAGTGAATGAAGGAAAAAGAGAGAAAACCGACTTTTTTATAAGGAAAGATGGTGCCTTTATTAAAGAGGGTGCCAGACAAACAAGTTTTTATTTTTTTATTTTTAATGACATTGATAATGAGGGGTTTGATGCTTTGGCATCCAGACAGCTGGGTTTTTGAAATTCTGATGTATCATGCAATGCCTTGAGTTGCATGAAAGTGGTGAGCAAAATACTTGCATGATCTCATTTTTATATTGTGGGCTAGCTATTATGCATTATATGTCATTATACAGTTTCATGAATGATTTGTCATCACATATAACAACTAAGACACAGGGAGCAAACGAGAGGAGAAATATTATCTTAGACAATATTAGTGAAACTCTTCTTAGGGTTGATAGACTTATTAATGGACTCCCCATGGTAGGTAGGTTTATGAGCATCTACAAATGATGAAGTTCATTATTGTGGGCTAATGGTGTGAAGTAGGGTTGAGGGAAAAAAAGGAGAACCCGTATTTGAATTCAGACCTAGTCCAGACTGGCCGTGAATGAACATGGATCCAACTGAATTCGGTAGTCGGTTCAAAATTCAGGACTCAATGGCAATAGGTTTTGGGTCTGAATACAAAAACTTTTGACCGGATCTATTATCCAATCCAAGAGTTGTTAAAAAAAATTGTGCCACATGTGTGTGTGTGTATGTATATACATATATATACATATATATATATATATATATATATATATATATGCACATATATGTGTGTGTGTGTGTGTGTGTGTCTATATATATATATATATATATATATATATATATATATATTTACCCCCCAAGTTAAAGCCAGAAACTCTAATTTCGTTTTCAATCCCCCTTCCCCAAGTCCCTGACTCCCTGATCCCGAGGCTCTCAATTCTCAAAGGCTTACATTCTGACTCAGTCGATCACACTCCTCAATAGTCCACTCCCTCTTTGCTCCATCCCTTTCTCTCTCTCCAGTGATTGTTGCTTCCGATCTATTTGTGTTCGAGCTCTTACCGCTCTCTTTGTCCTTTAATTACATATCTATGCGTGCAGCTTTGTCTTCTCCATTGACAAAAAAATAGCCAAAAAATGAGAACTGGGTACTCGACACTCGAACCAGTCCCAATCGGGTCCGGCATCAGATCCAGAAATCTTGAAACCGGTCCAACCTAGTCTGGAGCCGTTTCCCAGATTCCCGGACCCGATGTCAACCGAGATCGAAATTGGGACCGACTCCATGAAGATGGATCGAGTATCCGGTCCTACTCAGCCCTAGTGTGTAGAGGGAAGAGGTTTTACATATAAACATTTTTATTTATTAATTTGATTCATGGAGAATACTCAAAGATATCAAAATGATGTAAAATGTGAAAACAAAATCCAAGAGGAAAACAAGACCTGTTTTTATTATAATGTCAATCTTTTCTCGTCCAATCATCTAAACCTTTCTTAAACTCACACCACATTACACTTCTAAAGTCTATTACATCAACTTATCATATGTTTGCAAAATATAATATTCGAAACTCCACAACACTACAAATTAGGCACATTATGAACCATGTAATACAACTAAAATATGGTAACAAGTAGGGGTAGGTCCCCCTATTTAAAAAAATACATTTTAATATCAACTTAATTAAGGATTCTCTAATGTCTGATCATGGCGAAGATATGAGCAATATGAATTTAAGTTCTTAATTGTTTTTTTTTTCATTCATTATTGTCTGGTTATTGATAGTTAATCTGCTTAACTACCTAATATTTTTCATAATATAAACTCCGTAAGATCATCTTACATAAAAATATTATAGTAAATTTTGTGTATGAGTATCGGTAAAATTGATTAGGGCACTTTGAGAGCGGAAAGGACGCACTTTGAACTTGAAAGTCTTTTATGTTGTTATTAAGAGCATCCCTAAATCAAGAGTCTTATAGTATCGCACAATTGAGATGTTTCATATAAGATGTATGACTTTAGGCGGACTTTCAATAACTATGAGAGGATGACTGAAAATTCTTTAGACCAACTTCTATTAGAGTCAACCTTATCAAAATTTATTTAATCACCCTAAAATTAATTATCAAGCACCTCAAAACTTTTAAAAATTTCCCCACAGAGCACTTGCTTTATATATTTTATGTAACACAGCCTCAGTCAAGGATTTCAATATTTCAAATTGGACACATTAGATTGGAGCAAACCTTAACCTATCATTATGGCATCATCAAGTATTCAAAGGCCACTAGGTGGGAAGAGGAGGGGAAAAAGCTCAACTTTAATCGCCTTTTCTTCAAACAAAAACATTCGGTTAAATTACAACAAATTTTCCTGAACAAAATTTGAAGCCTAAACTATGAAAGAATATGAAAAAAAAAAAAAAAACAGGGGAGAAGAAATGAAAAAACAGGGGAGAGATTGAAGAGAAAGGACTGAATCTGATCGATATCGGCCTCGGCCTGCACCCAATTTTATTGGTCTAGTTGGTGATGCAGTGCAAGAATCATCGGTTACCAACTTATTACCCAGCCTCATTTCTTGCAGCAAGAATCATCAATCATCAGCTCAGCATACATATACACACAAGTACAGGTCAAATTGCTCCCACTACCTTCACCTCATCATGAGGAAGCCATCCATTTCCCTTTGAGAATTTACTGCCCTCAGTCTCTTCCTGGAGGAAAGAAACTTGAGACAATTGGTAAGGGTAGCAAAGTTTTGGGTTCAAAGTTTAAATTCAAGCAAAGATAGATTGAACAAAATTAAACCAGATGTCGAAATTGGGTTTCTATAATTATCCAAATACAATAAAATTCATACCCAAGAATCCGACCTACAACACCACCACCACCACCATCCAGTGTGGGTTATGCTCAAGCGGGGTCTGTAAAGATCTAGATTTAGACAGTCTTACGATTACAAGTATTCCTCCACACCCTATGAAAACTTCTGATTGAGTGAGAAACTTTTTTTTTTGGGTTGAAGAACAGGAAATGCCTTAGGAGAAGTGAGCAGTCCCAACTCTCTTTCCTTTTTTGTTTTGTTTTGTTTTGTTTTGGGGGGGGGGGGGGGGGGGGGGAGGGGGGTTGTTCTACTGTAGAGTCTTACCCTTGAAGTATTGAATTACACACAAGCTGGTTAAATTCAGACCCTAGATTCAAAAGCGCCACCCACTGACTACTCCATATAAAAGAAAGCAAATCATAGTTTAGAAAACCATTTACTTTGGTCAACTCCAATCCAAGCAGCAAAAATTGCCCAAAACTGGCATTTCTTTTTTAGGTTTGAAAATTTTAAGCAAGAAAAACTCTAAAAGTTCGAATTTGAAATATGGATGAAAAATTCCTAACCAACTTTTGCACTCCTCAATTTTTTCCGCTGAATCAATTTGAGTTATCAGATCAGACAAAATGCTGAAAGTAGCAACCACCAGGGCCCAAATCTGTAGCCTCCATAATCACCACCTTTTTAGTTTTTCTCCATAATATCCAAGGAAAAATCTCTCCTTATTTTGATAAGGAAAATATATCCAAGGAAAAATGTTGACTAGAGGGAAGTACAACTGTTGCACGTCCTTTAATGGCACTCTAATTGTAATCCTAGCAACATTGACCTCTTCAGTTTCCCAAAGTAGTCAGAAACAAACACCCTTTCCGGAACAACCGTTCTCATTTTATTTACAGCCCTCTGTTCAGCAGAGGGCAATCTTTGCTTGGAGAGTAATAGAATTCGTTGAAGACCTCCTCCCCCTCCCCACGAGGGGAAAAAAAAGGAAAAACAAAAGGAAATTAAAAAGCCAAAAAAAAAAAAGTGGAAACGAAGGTTCAAACAGTAAAATTTAAGTTCAACTTACACGACTCTGCCCCGGGTCACTGTCACTAATGGATGCAGTTGCTGACTTCCGTTCTGGATCCATATAGAAGCTCGCGTATTCTCTCAGACCAGTTCAAATTGAGCCTTCGTTTAAAATCTGCTACCTCCCTAAATTAAAAATGCAGATCCATCATACACCATATCCAAACAACACATGCAAAGTTCTTTTCGCAATATGCACATTTGCATTCTTATTTTGCAAAAATGGCATCAAAGTCACAGAATAATATCTTTCATTCCAAAGGCGAGTCTGAAAGTTGAAGCTCCAAGAGTCCATTGCCCCAAAGATTTAGTTTGAGTCTGTCTCACCATTTGTATCTGATCAACAAAGCACTTGATGGACAAGTACCTCTCTGAATGTTAGAGAGGCATATGAAATTACACTGCCTAGTTTCCAACTACAATTCAAGTTCTAAGGTACGAAACTTTTTTCATTTGTAGCCTTTTCTCTACTGGCTTATATTATAAGATAATAAGAATGATCCTCTATCATCTGAGAACCTAATGTGCAGATTCACCAAGTGAAATTATTTTTCAGTTTAAAGAAGTCTATGTCCATGAAGATAATTCAAGGGTTTCAGCAATAAGCTTCAGTTCAAAATTAACCTCAACATGAATCTTCCCATACATTGTCAATAAGGCGATCAGAAAAATTAACCACCAAGACAGAAGGATCGAACGAAGGTACACAATTATATACAATCAGACAGGACAACCTGTTAACTAGATATGGTCAGGATCATCATTTTTTCCCTTTTGGGGGGGGGGGTCCTCGGTTTCATCTACCGGATAGAACGACAATGCTAATTCCCATGACTATTAGTGAAGTACGAATTCGATGAAAGCAACCTGAATAAGTGTTAACTCAAGTAGTCCTACAAAGGAAGACTTTGGGAATCCAAGCCCCCACCAAAGCAGGCTTGCCCCACTCTCGCACCCCCTGCTTGGGCTTCTGACCCCATCTGACCAAGTGGGGGCCTGGGCCTGGGCCTGGGCCTGGGCTCCCCCCCCCCCAAAAAAAACCACCACCTTTAAAGGAAAAAAAAAATCATTGATGTAAATCAAATTTGATAACTAATAATTGGAATCTTACTATAGTTTAAACAGTAAACCAATACTAGCCCAACTACATGATTTCATCTCCATTATTAAATTCTGTATATACCCAAAGCAAAAAAAGATTCACGTTACCACATTTAAGCAGCAAAGAATTTACTCTTGAACGGACAGGATAAGAAAGTCCTTCCAGTTTACCAGGCATGGACCACAATGAAGTAGAGGAACAATATGTAAATGGCAGATCCACATGCTCTAAATGTGCAGCATGAATGGATTTCAAGACAGACCTATCAATTTGTTCCTTTATTGCTGGATCAATGTCGTCTTCATCACTATCTAAGCTTCCTTCACCAGCAAAGATACCTTCTAAATCTAGTAACTCAGTTCTCATACTGCCGTTGCGCCGAACATCAGAGACTTCAGAATGATTATCCTTGCTCTTCTACAGTAATGAAAAATCAGTAACCAATGTTTTCATGGAATGGGATATCCCATATTTTTGGTACTTGGAAAGAAAAACAAAAGAAAAGAATAAAATAATGCTGTGCAAACCTTATGGTCATGAACACCATTGGTTAAAGAAGAATTCTTTGATTGATCCTTTCTTCTCCGATGCTTTTTCTTGCTCTTGGATGTTTTGGGGGCCTTAGAATCTGGGCCACAAAATGGTCACAACTCAAAAGGAGCCTCCCCGAAAAATTTAAAAAAATAAAATAAAAAGACAGCTTACAAAGGGGGGGGGCATCAGGCTGGCATGGATAAATGCACACCCCCCCCCCTTTCCAATATTGAAAAAAAAAAAGACAGGAACCCACTCTCCCTCCCACCCAAGATGTGTTCTTTTTTTTTTGGGGGGGGGGGGGGGGAGGGTTCTGTTTATACTCTGGTGGAAAGAACTGCATCAGATAGTAGCAAACACAGACTCATATGTCATATGATATCACAATCGGAAAAATAAACAAGTCTGCCAGCTGCAGCTTTAGAAAATTGAAGAGAAATCACAAACAGAGGACATGCTTCCAGTAAATAATCCAACAAGAAAACGATCACAAGAAAGCCGAAGAAAACAATCAGTATCAGCCAATATGCCTCCTCTCATCAGATTCCTAAAAAGGAATCCATGGAGCTCGATCCAATCAGAACTGTATAAAGAAGCAAACTTATAAATAAATAAAATTAGTTCCCAAGAAAGAAACAGGACGGCACAACTAGTCAATATACCTCCATCAACACCATTTATAAATGACAACAAATCATCAACAGATCGATCATCTACATGCATGTCTTCAGTTTCAGCAATCTGAGACCAAGAAAACCACAATTCCCATCATGTCATGCAGATAATTATCTAAATGTACATTTAGGCTCCATTTGGACTTTGGAAAATTTGGTGGAAAGAAAATTATTTGGAAAAGTTACTTTTTTTTTCTTGCGTTTGGTTTAGAGAAAATCACAAAGAAAAAAAATATGGAGGAAAGTTAGGTGGAAAAATTGTTAGAAACAAGTGATCAAATTTTCCTCATAAAATTGTGAGGAAATTTTAAGGAAAATTTTCAACCTCCTCTATTCTCACATTGCTTACATGACATCAACATGATTCAAGTAGTTTATCAACATTCAAATTTCTCACCCAAATTAAGTATTTTTTCCTCAATTCAAATAAGAGGGGAAAAAAACTCATTTTCTCCCTACTTTTTTTCTTCATATTTTTTTCCTTCAACTTTCTTTCCACCAAATTTTCTAAGGACCAAACGGAGCCTTAATGACAGATGAATAAGAAAAGCACACCAATGTTACCTTGGATTTCTCTTTCTCCTTTAGTTCTTTCCTCCGCTTAGCATACAAGCGATTCAAGAGTCTGATTCGGGGGTCATCAGTTATGTTTCGCAAAGGCTCCAACTTCTCCTCCTAAAACAATCAAATCTGCATTAACATGATAAACAAAATAAAGAGGCCGTGTCAACCACACACAACAACACAAGCATCAGAAACCTCTGTAAGATCATCAGGCAAACAGAATATCTCACGTATCTCCTCAGGAGTTTTTCCTTCAATCATGCGTGCAAGTGCACGGCTTGTCAGTTCAACCAAAGGCTTCAGCTGCAGGCTGTCAGCTGCAGAGGCCAACTCACACAGTCTTTTTGTATCCATTCGAATGAACCTTTCATCAAAGGATTTCCGCTCCTAGAAAGAATAAAGGCAGGTGTCAGACTTGAATTTTGCCTCAGATCCATGAAAATAGACCGACTAGAACTGATGGACTATGACGAAATGAACTACGAACTCCGTTGTTCCACAAAATTTTCACTTAGTTCTCTGCCCACTACAAGATCAGATGTTCATTGAAGGAAGGAACACGAGCCTCAAAAAGTGACAATTTCTGTCAGAAGGGCAAACCTTGTTAGAATGGCCCGGCACTTGATGAAAGCGGCAATAATCAAGAATCAGGCTTAAAATTGCAGGATAGACTCTTTGTGGAAGACATATTGGATGATTCTTGGATGCCCCCTTTCCTGCGTGTATTTCGTGATATATGACAGGGCAAAGCATTGCAACCTCTTGCTCAACTTGCTGAATTGAACCATCAGCTGTCTGGAGCCAAATGTACGATTTCATCATCTGACCATATATTGGAGCAGGTAAACTGTCAAGATTTCCACGAAATCCACCAAGTCAAAGATGTTTAGACAACTGAAATAGAATTATAATAATTTAACTTCCATGTTTCGCTTCACTGAAGCCAAATAAGCACAGTTTAATTGTTCTCAAATACCCAATGCCAGACAGCCCATGCACTTTCTAATTTCATATAATCATTAAAAAAAAAAAAAAAAGAGATTTTTTTATGAATCAAATGGAGTCACAACCAATACTATGCTGAATTCAGATTCTTAGACAACCATGCATAGCATTGTTATCAAACTCTCATATGCATTCATAGAAACTATTGCGACTGAACTCACTTACTAATTCACTGAACCCCCCCCCCTCCCTTCTCAAAAGCAGAAAAGAAACTATCAAAGTTCATCTGAAAAACAAGCTTGACAGAATTGAACTTCTAAATCCTGAAGTTGTAATGCATAATTATCTTCTCAACCACAGAAATGATCCTCACTGTTTCTATATTATGTGATTCACCAACCGTTTAACATATCATTGGCGTAAAAGGGAAAAAAACATAGCAAACACAAGAAAATATCCAGCTTAACAAATAAGTTTTCTGAGTACTTTATAAGAAAGCACTGACAAAAGTTTTTCAATTTTTTACAATCACATTGAGTATTTCACAATCCCATCACTGCTTTGGAAAAAGGGAGTGTTCAAAGTACCTCAATTTAGATTCTACCACATCCAATTCGGACATTTGAAGGCAATTCTCAAAGAGCTGGTAAAGATCAGAAGAGAGATTTGTGCAAGTAAATTTTCCGTCCTCCAAAAGAGAGTAGCAGTTAGCCTTCCAAACTGCTAACTGCTAGACACATCAAAACTAGGTGGTATTATCAGCACGCCTGTGAGACATCAATGCATGCTTCAAATTAGAGCATTAAGAAATAGCAGATGAACTTAAAATGGGCTTCCAGGCCACCTCAATGAACATACACTGTTCAGGGAATATAAGATTTATCACTAAATGATTGCAGAAAGATAATCCAAGCAAGATTGGACATTTCACAAGGAAACAAGCAGTGGCAAGTGGGTATAAATAGATGCGCCGTGGGAGGGAGCACGATAAGCAGTTTAGCACTGCCTAGCATAATTAAGATTACAAAACATGCTGTTATCCAATTTACACAGGATAACAGAACCGAGTAGATCAAAGCTATAAGCTACACAGGACTCAGAAGCAAAAGCTTTGCTATTTGATTGGAGCTATAAGCCATCACTGCTGGTTGAAACTTATCATAGATGTCTCCAGCAAAGGAATAGATCTCTTTTCTTACAGTGCTAATCTTATTAGATTTAAACTGCATTGTAAACTTCCAGACTCCAAGATGATGAAATAGGAATTTATATGCCTAGTACTGCTTTGCGTACACCTTGTTATGATGAAAGCAGCATGTAAGAGTATGATTTAAAGGTGCCGATTGATATATGTTTCTACGAGAGTCCATTTTAAAGTGAAATATGGAGACTTTTAATAAGTAATTCAGAGCACATATGCTGTGACTCGTGCGAGTACACATAGATGAAGTGTTACCTCCGCTGTTAATTGATTTATGCCTATAGGAGAGTCCATCCCCAAAAGCTAGCCCAAAAGGTGAGAGAACTCAAAGCCTATATACACCCGCATCAGCCTCCCCCCCCCCCCCCCCCCCAAAAAAAAAAAAAAACCCCCAATATCCTAAATCCCATGCCTTGCAATTGGACCATAACCATATATGAAATCCTCATAAACAGACAGTTTTTCAAAATCCCCAACAAAGAATATCATAGAATAAGTAAGCTCCCCCATTTCTCATATATCCAAAACGATGCAACATAAAATCATAAATTATCAGATATCTAATTGCCATTGCTATCAAATCTCAGGGATCGCAATTGCATACGATAGGAACAAAGCTAAACTCTATACATTTCAACAAAAAAATACCTCATTTTTCACATAACCGCAAAAATTGACTAAATCTCGACATACAGAATACAATTGATCAACAATACAAAAATTAAACCCTAATAAAATCAAATACATCAATCCAAAACAACTTCCGGAAGAATTGATACCTGTGCAACAGCCAAAAAAAGGAGATTTACGTGTTACAGGAATTTCTTTCAGCTAGAAGAAATTCCTGTAACAAACAAGAGATTGAGACTCCTCGAACAAGGAAGAACAGGTGATTGAAATGGATATGGAGATTGTAGAGAGAGAAAGAGAAAGACGTAGAGAGAGAAAGAGGAGAGAGAAAGAGGAGTGCCGGGAAAGAGAGGGCTTTGGGTGGGGGAGAGGGAGGATACAATGTACGGCTACGAGCAATCGACGATGTTGTCAGCCCCCACTTCTGAAATCTTCACCTTCGACCCTGATTTTGTTTGTTTTAATTTTAATTTTTTATATTGTTTTTGTTTTTTGCTTTTGGTTTTTTGAAAGGAAAATGTAATTTTAATTTATTTTCGACTCGATAATTATCTAATTATCTACTATTTTTTAAGGATGTCATTTTAGGTCACTGTCTTAAAGTTGCAATCAAACATCCAGCACAACATGCAAGACATATCCACCAATGTTACCATTCTTCTTTCTTGCGGATTAGGCTTTTTCTTATTTTTTTAATTTGTTTCAAAATTTGTGTGAATCAAATTAATTTTCAACTTTCTTGATTGAGTTTGGGTAGAATTTGTTGTTTTAGTATAGGGGATAAACAGATATCTTCAGACAAATAAGGATTAAAATCAGAAATGTTAAAAAAAAAAAAAAAAAACTTTGCAAGGTGTTAAATTATAAGCACATGTTGTCTCACAGTAAAATGTATGGTCTTAAGTGTCTATAAAAGTTTGTGAATTAATTTAGTAATTTTTAATTGATTTGCAAAACCTAAATGAAATTATATGCAATATTCAATTAATTGAGACCCAATTCATATAAACGTTAATATTAGAATCACTTGCTCCGCGGGAGACCCTGATCCTCATTTGGTGTTGTCTCATACTGCTAATTGATTTTAATGTGGAACCACAAGTTCATAAGGTAGTGAGTTATTTCATTTATTGATAATTAATTTTAAATTAAAAACTCACATAATCTGTATAACATAAATAATTATATGTTTTTTAAAATCCCTGAAAGGGTGAAGCTAAATTCTCAAACCAACATTAACGCGGCCTGAAAAAAAGGACATGCATTAATCATCGTTGTGCTACTGGGACATGACTGTGATGGTCCAAAAACAAATACAACTACAACACAACTAGTTCTCTTCTCAAGAGTACAATTCAAGGTTAGAAAGGCTGGGCAAGAATGCACAACAACAAAAAAACAAAAAAAAAGACACGGTCTCTTGCGCAACTTGACACAGCGCATTTACAGATGTTCTCCACCCAACTATTTTCAAAAAACTGTTATAACTATATTGAACAATATACTACAAGTTAAACAGATATTTTTGTGACCCCTAATTTCCAGATAGTTTCGAAGTTAAACACCTAAATTAGCTGTAGCTAGTTGTTCAGAGCTTTGTCAGTGCGAAGGTTGAAGCCGAACATGGAGGCATGGCCTCTTTGGGACTCCCCTGGTCCATAGATTCTTCAGCTCCCCTCTCTTTCTTCCCAGTGCCAATAATGTACCTGCATAGATCATGGATGATATGAGTTTGAAGCCTCGCTCTGCTTAGGCATAAGGAAACAGCGGGGGATTAAATTTTGTACCACTAATACGAGGTCCTTTTCCTCACAACATTGGAGTTTTGACCTAAAATGTAAACATCCATGCTGCCTATGCAATTGCGTACTTTGAGTGTTTGCATTTCTCACAGTAGTTTTCCTTCTCGACTTTTGTTTCTTTTCCTTACTAGTGCGGAGGGCCGAAGCAGAAACTTGAGCAAGAACCAATTTTTTCAACAATGCACACCCAACCAAGAGTGTTGTCTCTCCTCTAGGGGGAATGCTTACAAAGGTAAGATTAATTACATCTAGATCTCCCCAAACCATACAATAGTTGGACCCACACTGAGAGGAGGAGTTGTTATACCTAAGTAAGACTGCTCAGTATGTGAGGTACGATGAAGCCTGGACCCTAGATCATAGAGGGGTTGTATTTCATCAATTTTATTCAGGATATAGTCTCCAACTATGTTGCCTCCCCATTGTCAGCTTATTAATGGGGAATGTTAAGTGTCATAACTCTATGGTCCCGTATCTCCCAATCCTTCCACATTAGCAATAGTTGACATGATGAAGTGAATTAAACCCTCTCTCAGAAATGTACTCAATAGCTTTCCGATTCTATGCGTCCCATCTGATGGGTTAGGAAGAAGCTCAATACAGATGATTACAGATTTACAGTCATTGGATAACGATGCTAATGCTTCACCATAGTGAGTCAAACAAGGGAGTAGCATTAACTGAGTAAAATTCTAAATTAGGTGGACCTACTGACCAGCCGAGCTTGGTCCACGAAACCAACCAGTTTGGCCCAATAAACCGACCTAATCAGAGCACTGGTCCTGCTACAGCCCAATAAGGACTTGCCAGTTCAGCCAATGGATTTGGTGAACAAATCCAGGCCAAGGCTTGCCTAGCTTCAAGACATTTATACTGGTTCAAGTTAGCAGCTCCACGTAGGCATTTACATTGAGCAGAACTAGTTCCAATATCCGATGTCATATAAATACTCTTGGTAGTCGGACCATTAGATATATACTTAGATATGCTACATACCGACTGTGAAAGGAACAATGTAGAGCAGAGCTGGTTGACCATGTCCATCCATCACGTTTAAAGCCATGTATGTTACAAGAAGACCTGCAGAAGGAAGCCGTATGAAGTCTAAAAACAAGAAATCGGACACCATGCGCAGTGCAGCAAGAATTAAGTAATTGTTAAATCATTAGTATTTAAGGTGATCCAGGTTCAGTCATTCAGAGTATTCGACCATGTCTAACATCCATGTCCTATTGACAGAAAGCATGAGCACGGTCAGCAATTTATTTTTTCCTCAAATGAAAGTTACTGGCAATGTCACCATTATCTCAACAATTTGCCATCCAAAGGTTATAATTTCTTATACCTAAACCATACGCAGTCATTGCCCACAAGAAGTACCCAGCTCGTATCTTCTTATTCCCTAGCCAATCATACCTGCAAATTACAACTCATAACTCATATATATATATATATAAATTTAAACACTGCCATAAAACAGTAGTACAAAACAAATATGAATGCCAGATATCTCATTTCGGTCATGCGCCAACAGTGATTTTATCCAGATAGGAAATGACAAAAGTTTCCTTTTCGAATATAGTTGTTAATTCTCAATTTTTCCACTGGAAATGCATCGGCCAACCTTAATGAGAAACCTATCAGTAGCCCTGGTAAAATGATATCTCCAAATCCAATGACACTGAAGCCACCCCAAGGATCAAACATTCGAGGTATCTTCAATAACATTGGAATGCCATCTTCTCCACTCTTATCACCACGTGCAACCTATATTGCGATCACAAACAATTTACATACGCACGCCATTGAGGAAAAGGTCCAAACTGTGAGACATTGATCGACAGAATTAGCACCCACCACAATCATAACACTCTCATGGAAGACCCACTTGGAAACAAAGACCCAAAAGATGTCGTAGAAGAATGCACAGCTCAGTAGTACGGTACCAACCTGTTAGAAAGCAGAAGAAATTTACTACTAAGGGTAATGTGCACAGTTGCAAATGACCAAGAACAAGCATGAATGAGAGTATTGCATTAAGAACAAATAATGCATAACCAGTTATAGCATCAAATCTTTCATGCAACTTCACAATGCATAGGAATGTCTGGAATCAGTAATGATGTTTTGTCCCCCCCCCCCCCCAAAAAAAAAGCCCCTCTTCTCCCTACATTCAACCTACTTCAAAAGGTTAATGCAATGGCTTCAGCATGCAAAACTCGAATGAATTGGACCAGAACAAACTTGCCTTTTGATGTCATCGGGAGGACCAGGAGTTCATAATGAATTGGAAAATAAACACTATGATAAAGCAGGAGATCAACACATGAATAATATTTTGAGTCGTCGTATAACTTGCATTAGTAAAGATCACCGGTAAAAGGAACCTCGATATTAAAAGGGGCCGGAACACTAAATATCAAGGACACAGTCAACTGCCAACAGAAGAGGAGTGATGCTTGCTTAAACCCTTCAACTCGAGAAATGACACAGGAAGGACAGGAGAAGGAGCAGAATGTGAGAGGTATGATCTCTACAAAGGGAATTTGCTGGCGTACCTAGGAACAAAATCATCTAGGAAAATATTCCACATAGTTCAAAGTACAAACATTTAAGTTTCTGGTCGAATCTCACTAAGGGAATATAAATTCTCGTTCTAAAAGTCGCCAGTTCTGTCCTAAACACTGGATAGAAATTACACATTCTCCCAATTATCCGAGCATCACAATTGCTTTATCAAGTTTACAGTGCAGTCCCATTCCCATTTGGTCTCCTATAGTCATTTCTTTAGCTAGACCTCCCCTGACCACACCAGAAGAACTCGCGAAATACGCAAGCATAGGGCTAGAACCTTGCATTCTGTAGTCCTTGAATAGATACGTATTCCGTTTGGCAGAATGACGAGCGGATGATACTATTGTCTTCTTCTCTGAGTAGTACAGTTTAACCATCAGAGCATGAGCAAATTGCTGAATCTCAAAGCACAAAATTCCGTTAAGGATTTATTAGGGCAACCATAACTCAGCTGATTCTGCTAGAACAACACTTGTTGGCTGTTAGCCCACTCTAGTTATTATTATATTATCTGCCATCAAGGGGGGGAGAAGCAGCTGAATTTCAGTTCTAATGACTGCCAAGAAAACATCTTTTTGGGAGGACAACATGACAATCTTGACTCTCCTTTGCTGCTTTCTCTACAACGGCTTTGTAAATCAGACATGGATATCCTATGACTAAGACGAGAGTCAGAACATATTTGCTAGGGCCAATTAAAAAATATAAAAAAAGAAGCAGAGAAGAAGAGAGGGATCTGGAGTCCCACATAGAAGTTCATATGCAACAGTTCAAGCAAAAAGCAGGGAGAGTGGTTGAAGTAGAATAGGAGCATTACCTGGAGATTAGGGATTCGAACTATCTGAAGCACAGTGAGAATCAGCGCAATACCCTGATCATCAGATGAAACAATAACTCAACAGTTGTATTTATTCATCAAGAAGCTTCAATAACTGGAAAAAATATGATTAGATTGTCCACAAACAATTCTCCCCAGGGTCTGGTCTAAGTAGGCTGTCATAAGTTTCCTTGAAAACACAAAGATCTATCCTTGTCCAAGCTAAAGTAGACTCCCCTCAGTCCTATAAAACTTACAAGGATCACTTGGCCGGTCTGCAACTTACAAGTAGACTCTCAACAGAGGCATACCAAAAGCTTCACTAATAAATAGATGAGAAATCAGTCTTACAAGGATGTCTTGTCCGATCCAAGCATAGGGTTCACGGCGGTAGACAGCCCAAAGAACAGCACTAGCTGTGCAGAAGGGAGAGAGAGCTAAGCCCAGGTATGAGACTGGTCCAAAGAAGGGCAGTTTAACAAATGATCCAGCAGCACGTTCGAACCATCTGAAACTATAGTTACCAATATGTCAGTTTCAACTCCGCAGCTGACTTACAAATACGTCCGACGTCTTCACAGAAGTTCTACGCAATACATAGAAGAACCAGATGGAAAGCAAACACACCCAAAAAAAAAAAAAATTTCCTATTTGAGCAGTATCTCTAATAAGAAGACATCGTTTCGACAGATTGGCATCAATCTTAAAGAAGATGAGATCATACCTTGATAACATTGATACCAAGCATGTTTGTAAACTCTGCATTAGGAGAATAATACAATCAGTATTCATTCTGAGAGTTAAGGAAAAACATACAGCCAACCTGAATTTTGATTTGTTCATTAGAAATATGGGATCAAACATCAAATGTTTGTTAGCTGGGAGTACAGAACAAACTTCAAATCCTTTGATCGAACTTCATTAGTTTTCAAGCTTTACAAAGTCATTGACTAGAGGTGACAATTCTAATTGACATGTTTGGCTGGCTGAATCTACATCTTTTATCATGAAAAGAAATTGTAAATGATAGAAGTCCAAATAAGAGAAGAATGCCATGTTTTGAACATATTATGTACCAAAATTAGCTAGAAAACAACATGATAAGTTGGCAATCCTAAGTAATCAGCCCGACCACACCAGCCATCAAATAAAGATGGATTTTGAGGATGTCAATGACAAAGCCATGAAAATTGTAGAATTCAGACTATGATCTTAGCTCATGATTTGAGCTTTATATCTCTGTGGATTATAGAATTTCAAAAGTGGCAAACAAGACCTAGATACTGCTTATTCAGAACGCTGCACATACTGTTGATAGTGCCATAGAGCACCAGCAGAAGTGAGGTATAGCTTCAGCAACAGATATACATTCAAGAATCAAGGATCACTTAGATGCTGGTGGCACAGGGACCATTTGCTATTTCAGGTGCATAATATGTTAGTGTGATTGCAGAGTGGTTTGGTTGCGCACAAGGCTTCAGGATCAAGGCCCACTGCAAAATAAATGAACTACCATTCCTTCCCTTCGCCTTGATCCATGAGTTTATTATAATGCACATTCTAATGAATGAGCTCCCTGCTATTACCTAAGAATCTCTAGTGTATCAAATCCATTCCATTGTCCATCAATAAAGCACCATTGCATCCAAAACCGCACACAGCGTGAAGGCCATGAAAATCAATTCTTTTGTAGGCAAAAATAATCCCTCTCCTGGGATCCGAAGTGCACAAATCAGTTTCTGAATAAAGAGTCATTCACAGTAGTTTACGAATAGAAGCTTCAGTTGAAATAGAATTAACAGCAGACCATGTCATCTTCAAGTGTTGGGTAAACCAACCTCGGAATGAGAGGGGTTCAACGAACATAAACCATAGCAGAAGGAAATGTACAGCAGCACCCAAATTGATCATCTTCACCAGCTCCTAGGCTTTGAGGATGATATCCTACTTTTCCTTGATGGTCCATTTTTCTCTAAAAAAACTATGTAACATAGCCATAATGGCTTGGAATGCGGTAAGGCTTTCAAAATTAAAAGCAAAAAGGTCAAATGACATGTTGTGTCCCCCCCCCCCAACCCTCCCACCACATTGAGATGAAGCTCCAGTCAGCCAAACCAGAGCTATTCCGCATGAAGACTTATACCAGACAAGGAAAACTTTTCATTACAGTTGTATAACTTATATGATGTTCTTACCTCCGCCCCACCAATGCAAAACAGAACCACTAGCACATCAATGAACCAGACCGACATAAGCTTGTACAGCATAACCAAGAAACACGAAGCAATCACGATAAAAAGAATCGCTGATCTTGTACTGATATCTACGAAACCCGCATAAGCAGTTTCTGCATTTACTGCAACTTCATCTGCTGCATCCTACAAAGAAAACTATTCATTAAAAAAATTTTTAAAAAAATGTTTGATTCATGACCAGCAGGATGGTCCATGCCCTTGGGGGGGATATAATCAGCCAAAGAAATGCAGGAGAAAACCTTTAATAGTTCGTCATGCTCAATAGCTGCTTCTCTTGCATTCCATGCAGACCAATAAGATGCGCATAAAATAGTTCCAACAGCCATAAGCCACAGAAAAACCTCTGCAACATCAACCGCTGGACGCCTGGGGGAGTACAGCTGCACAGAAACTGAAGAAGGGAATCCCATAATGGATAGTAATTAAGGATGAAAACCCATGCAGAAAAGATGAAAATAAATGCAGAGAGGATGAGCCCATAAACTCATAAAAGCCTGCAAAATACGTTATCTGACCCTTGGAATCGTTGTACAGCAAGCCTTCCAACATTTCACCAGCATATATTGGCAACATGACAGCAGGAATTCGGATATCTGTATCAGCATCATCCTCACACACCATTTTAAAAAGCTCTGCAAAAGGAATTCAAACAATAGTTATGTTTCAACAGGAAAACGATGCCCATCCATCCTGGTCCAACCAAAAATTTTGCAACGGTATCCCAAAGAACCTCACAGTGTAACTCCTTTCTTCCTGTGGCACAGACATAAATATGTGCATCCAATTCAATAATTAAATAGATAGTAGCCATCGTCCCTCTCCATTAATTCACAAACCCACCACAGAAAAGCTACATTCCCACAAGGGACTGTATGGATCTCCCACCACAGGAATAATATACTAAATAATTTTAACACACACATCTCTATGCTTTTTCTCCACCAAAGGATAGACAAAATAGACACCTTAGGTCCAGTAGGAGTTTACAAAAGGACAGCCACGTCCAAATAATTCCCTTGTGTGTAGGGGCGTTGATTTCAAATTGAAAGCTTCAGCATTTCACTCATCTCTAGAGAGTAACTCTGGAATATTTTGGGCCAAAACCATCTCCGTACTTCAAACTTCTATCAGGAAATTCAAATATAAGAATAGATACAAGACTCACAAAGAAACTACCATAGCACCTGCGCGCCTATGGAATGCAATAGCAACTTCTGGTACTCTACAGTGAGAGAATGTGTGTCAAGAAGGGGAAAACTAGTGAGAGCTTTACTAGGAGCATCAAACCAAATTTGGCAGCCAAGCTGGAAACATAAACTGGAAGGCATGTGAAAGTAGACCATTTAGAGGAAGTGTAATTATATAAGTCCAGGTTTTCAAGAAGAAAAATGTAATGCATGCAAATTGGCCACACTAATAACTGAATACTCACTAGGAGCAGGGGCCATCTGTGGACTCCACTTGAACTTAAGTAAGCATGTACACGAGTGAAAAGAGTAGATATCTAGAACTATGGGATCCAAAGTGATTAGATCCCAAACCACCTTAACATTGCAACACCGCATCAGGGGAAAAAATATCCTAGCAACAATGCAGATGGTAATTACCGGTACTATTGTTCACGATAAGGATGGCTGAAGCACCAGCATCTTCTGCAATGTTAGTCTTCGTGGTAAAACTGCAATTACCACGGAATACCAGAATAGCTTCACCAGCAAGCTACACATAAAAGGAAAATTAGTATTGTCAAAATGGATAAACATGTTAGCTTCCAATCAGATGACCTATTGCTTGATATCATTACACCTATTGTCCCAAATAAATGTACCCTCCTAAGTAAAGATACTTATGAGAATGCCATGAAAAATAGGGGAGCGAAAGGGGCACAGCAAATCAATAAGATCACAACTTTCGGAAGAGTAAGTGAGTAACATCATTCTATAACCATCTAGACGAGAAAAATAGTAGAAAATTCTATATCTGAAAGGATAGTGAGCAGAGTAACTGTAATAAACTAGCAGGACTAGCTGAAAAGTGAACCCAAGAACCTTGTTTTTGGGAGGACTACAACAATCTGGAGGGTCTGCAAGTGTGAGTATCGTTTGGTTGGCATGCTTCTCCTTTGACTCTAATGTAGGCCCAAACCGAGCACCAACACCGACAAACTCCATTTCCTCATATCCATCAATCCATGTTGGCACTTTTACCTGTCAAAGGAGAGGAAAAGTTACTCTGAAATATCCCCAGGTATGAGAACTAAACACAAAGCCATCTTGAACTTCATCCTAATTCCTGACAAAGAACCCATATTTGTCCAGAGATCAAAATACAAGAACTGGAAATTGGATGATACAAAATCAACAAAATTAGAGTTCCTAGCCCAAAAAGTCCCACAAACCCAGGTTATGTAAATAAACTTCACAGCACATTGAAACGACGAGTCCACTTCCAGTCCATTTCCAAGTTCAACTGATGAAAACCATTCATAAAACCATTAAAGCTCCCTAAATCTTAGATATATTACAAAAACAGAGAAATGGGGAATGTTATTGCATTTAGATGGTAATCCCACAAAAATCAAGGAAAAACCATAAAAATTGCATAGTGGACTGAATCAACAGATTTTTTTCTTTCAACTCCAATTAAGCCCCATTTCCCACTCTTAATTAGCCCCCAAGCTAAAATGCATTCCAGCACGAGTTTAACTAAGACATACGCCCGCGCGGGCATACACATGTAGAGAAATAGCAGAATAAATAATAAACAATTGCATCAAATGTGAGATTTCATGGTCACCACCATTCGATTTACAAGTTGCGAATACGACATAGCAAAGGAATCAAAATCCAAATATGAGGAATCAACCCCACACCAACTAGCCCTGATTGAACTCTAGATTGACCTAGAAGCAGCCACACAGTAATCAGAACCATAAAAACAGAAGACCAAAAAAATAATAATAAAAAAATCAACAGCCAAAATTAAAGATTACAAAAATTTTCCAACCATAACTCTCAAATTCATCCCAAAATCACTCTCATTTTCGCCCTAATTCCAAAATTCCAGATTCCAGAAAAACGAACCAAATCAAATCGAATCAAACTAACAACCAACTAGCCAACCACCATCACCACCACCACCACTACAAGAAACAGAGAAAAATAAAAAGAGACTAAAATCGAAGCAAAATCGTACCAAAACGAAATTATTGTCACATCCAGGCTTCTTAGGAGCTTTATTATCCACATGAACTATGTCACCGCCATGAACGAACCTCAAAAAGCAGAGCGCCAAACAAGAACAAATCAAAAAACCAAGAGAACCCGAAAACCTCATGAAATCCGGCTCAATCCGAACTCGCCGTCGAAATTTCTAGGGTTTCTTCAAATTTCCTCTGTATTTGGTCCAATTAAGCATCAATCAATCGAATAGCGAAAGAGAGTGAAACAGAGGAGAAGTAGAGAGAGAAAGTGAGTGAGGATGGACAAACTGTTGACACTTAGCTGGGGTGTGCAGTAACTCATGAAAAAAACGCCCCATTTTTCCTTTTCTTCTTCTTTTTTTCTCCCTCAATTTTTGAGGCTTCAATCGAGGCGCGTGGTTCTCACGGACCAATAGGAAGAGCTGTGAGCGAGCGTGAACTTCGAATTGCGTGAAATGGTGGTGACTGGTTACCGGTTGAGGAGGTGGATGAGAGAGAGGACTCCGTATTGAACCGTACAGATAAAATAAAGACGGCGGTGAGGGGAAGGGAGACCGAGTAATTATTGATTTTGGTTTTGATGGAAGAAATTAATTTCTGATGTGATTTATGATTTAAAATTATTGTGATGTGATTAATGAGGTCAAATGCTTATTGGTCAGTGGGAGTTTTTTTTTTTTTTGTAAAAAAAAAAAACGGTGTTTCAAGTGGGTGTTGGGAGACAAGACATGTTGTGGAGGTCAAGGTTAGCCATTGAGTAAAAAAAGGTCAAAATCCTTTTCTTTGAAATTTTTTTATTTATCTTTGGTAAAGTTATTGTCTATGATGAATTTAAAATACTATTTTCATCTCAAAAAGGTGTCTAATTTGATTAATTTTGGCAATT
This sequence comes from Carnegiea gigantea, assembly GCA_029747015.1. Classification (NCBI taxonomy): domain Eukaryota; kingdom Viridiplantae; phylum Streptophyta; class Magnoliopsida; order Caryophyllales; family Cactaceae; genus Carnegiea; species Carnegiea gigantea. The sequence continues at coordinate 1,922,672 of JAKOGI010000017.1, read as the reverse complement.
CTTTTTTATCAAGTTATTCTAGTTAAGAAATTACGAAAGTATATTCTAACGAAAATATTTTGAAAAACACATTCGTTAGTAAAGATTTTATATTATGAACAAATATATTTGTACAAAATTAATCGTCAAAGTTTGTTAAACTTAACATTCTTTTTGAGATAGATGGAGTAGTAAGCGTTGCATGGTAGTATTAGTATTGTAACACAAAAGTTTGGACATTTAGCTAGCACATTCTCATATTTAATCGATTCAAACAAAGATTATACTAATCAAATCATCAAATTAAAATTTTATTTATTTAATTTTTTAGATATATATATGCGTGTGTACATATACATATAAATATAATTTTTTCTCTAAATAAAGACCTAATTTTAATTTCATAGTCGAATCAAGAGACTAAAGCCAATTATATTATTATTTTCTAAATTCTTACATTTATTTTTATGATATGAGGCAATCCCAATGTGTAAAATCTCAAACATATAAGTAGCTGACAAATACGCATGGTAAGAAAACATAACTACTGAAAAATATCCAATGACTTCATCACTATTTTCCACCCAAATCACTATTTCTACTCTCTTTTCTCCCTTATCAAACACATACATGAGCAACATGACATTAATATATATAATTCATCTGATACTCTTTTTTTACAAGAGCAAAAAATAAATTCATTAAATAATAAAACATACGACATCTATAACACAAATCCGACTTAAAAATATGCAGTTCTAAGTGTCAAAATGAATTGTTTATTTCAAAAAATCTAATTTAAAAAATCCTAAATATCCGTGTTTTCAATTAAAATATTATCTACTGATCAAACATTACAAAGAAGAATTCCATAGATTTATTATACATTTATACTCTTCGTCTATATATAGACCTATAATTCATCTTATAGGGGGAGGGGACACTTCAAAATTTGTCTTGTCATAGGTTGCTTGTAATCTATCTTCTCCTACCCCCTTTGCTTCTTTTTCATTTATGTATTTATTAGAAGGGTTGTTGGGCCACCCATGACTCACCCCCTTGACAATTGACTTGCATGGTCCACAGATACTCCACTCACCATTTGCATTGTATTTGTTGAAAAAAAGTCCACCCAAGTACTATGAACCTAATTAGTTTTAATGGGAAAGTGGGGTTGTATTCTTGCAATTGAAGCCTTGTCTATCTCTCTTTCTTTGTCCATCCCCATAATTTAACAACCCATTAGCTTTTGCCCTCATTCTGGGGTTAGTGGAGCCTATCTTAATTATAAAGCCATCCTTATTAGGAGGTTTTTAATTATAATTGTAATTTCTCCTTTTCATATTACCCATATACTAATTATAACTTAACTTAATAACCTAATTTTATTTTAAGATATCTCCTAATGTAAACCATTAAAATATAATCTTCATTTAGTTAAACTTTCATGAAAATAGTCATAAATTATTGTCACTACTACTATACAAATTGAGATAGTCAATCAAACCTTCTTAAACCTCAAAGTCAGATTCATATCGCCTTTGATCACATACAGAAGTCACAAACATAAATACAAGATAGCTACAACTATAAAAATAAGGAATTAAAATTTAAAATTTTACATATCTAATTAATTTCGAGTCTTGAATCATTTTTATTGAGATAAACACTCAACACGACGCAATCAATACAATATTAGAAATTGGTATCTAATCTAGATGCTGCGTATTTTTTTAAAATTTTTTCCTTTTCTTTGGTCAGAGAATAAAATTTTACTCTCAGAAAAAGGAAGAGAAGAAAAAAAACCCCTCTCCATGAGAATAATTCATGGGAAAGGGTAAAAACTTGTACGTGGGATAAGGCCTGGAGGCACATGACGTGCTTAGTCATATAGAACAGTACTCGCACTTGCGGCAGTACTATATTAATGCGGTGGGCCTCTCAATTATTTAACATGCACGTACAGAATTTTCTTAAAAAGAAAAAGATTATTAGCACAAAAAGAAGCTTCTTCTCTCGTACGGAATCAGCGCTGACTCGATCTTTGTCTAGGGCTGTTTGATTTGTATTTATATGAATATATAAATTCTTACTGATTTGAATCTTCAGGGTCATATGTTTAAATCAAGTCCGATTGATTTATATGTGAATTATTATTAATTCAATAAGCTTTTTCTTCAATTCATTTTTACCAGTTCAAAAAAGATAATCGTATCAAAATCGAGTTATGTATTTACCAATCGATGTCTCACTTTGTTCGATATACATGATGAAATCTTCACTTAGAAATCAATTCGGAAAATTTGGCAAGAACCCACTTTATTTGTCTTGTAAAATATGGATTTATTAAGGCCTTGAAAATACCCCCCCCCCCCCCAAAAAAAAAAAGAAAAGAAAAGAAAAACACATCTATCTGATCCAAACTCAATCACAATTGGAAGTTTGGAACAAAAGTTGCAGAGGTTGACTTCAGTGATGAAACTCTACATTCTATCTAAGAGAACAAACACGTACTACCTACCTTATGTACAAGTAGAAGTTTATAAGCCAAAGCCAAGAAAAGAGAAACCATGACGCTGGTGTTTGAAAAAAAAGTAGAAGAACGGAAGATCTTCCGTCTCTTTGTGAACGTGGGGGGAGGAGGAGACCAAAGAAGAACTATACAACGCGATTATGCTGTAGCCATTCCTGAATTGCAGAGCGAAGAGCACGGTTAGGAACAAGGGTAAAATTGTCGAGCCTTGTGTTGGTCATAGGTGAAGTATCATGGCCACTGTCAAGCCAACCTCTGATAGCCTCTGCCTCATATGTGTAGCCGTCTGCAGCGATGTGTGGATCCTCCATTATTTCCTGCAAGTTTCATGGCACTGATAAGCACAAAGCCTTGGGGGGGAAAAGGGATCATAAAAAAACCAGTCTAAATAAGGAAGAGGCAGTTCTCTGGTCTGGATCTCCGATTTCATCTCATTTTGTATTGTTTGTTAGATAGGGAAAAACTAATTTTTTGAACCTCAAATCCCAAATTTATATAAATCTGGATAAATATGTGATGAGTGAAAACTTGTCTATCTGATACAGCGAAAATGCTCAGTGTGGATCTTGCCTTGGTGGAGTCTGTGAAGATCAACATTGTAGGTTGCAGGTAGTGATTCTTTTGTGTGTTTTTTTTTTTAAATTTTTTCAGAACACTTTTTTGCGTACGGAATAGAAACTTTTGCAACAAAAGACAGACGAATTAGGTGATAATAGCAAATAATATGCGATAACAACGGCATTAGAAAAGAGGGGAATACACATTAGACAATGAAATCAAGTACAGATAAACAAAACTAATAAGTACCATCCTGCTTGTTTGCGAAAAAACATCAATATCCATCATGTGTCTAGAAGCCAAAAGGATCTGCTAGTGAAATAATATCAACGTTTGCTAACAGTCTACAAGCCAAAGGGAAGGCAAAAGCCACCTACCCAACGTCTACAACCCCATTCCTAAACCTCAAAAACTCCTACTGCTAGCCATGTCCACTTGACTGTGTAATATCCTATTTAATCGTCTTATTCCAAATCTTTCTTAGTCTTCCCCCACATCAATTACATTTTGGAAGGTCAATCTTCTCACATCTCTCCACAGGGCGCATGTATACTCCTTTTGACATATCCAAATCATATAGGTCTTACTTCATCTTGTACTTTATTGGTGCTGCTCCAACCTTTTCTGTAATCATTTTAATCCTAAGCATATCCAACCTTATATGCCTACAAATTCACTGAATCACCCTCATCTTTGTAACCATCACCCCCTAAACTTGAATCTTCTAAATAAGCCAAACGTTTGATCCACATAAATTTACAATGAGGTCGGTTTGACCACCATACAATACTCTTTTCTTTTTTTTTTAAATCCTACTGGGAAGCACAACACTCTAGACACATTTCTCTATTTCTTTGGCATCTCACCCTTATATAGTGATTTGGTGGATAATGTTTGTTTGCCTTCTATGCTCTTTTCAGTCACTGAACTTAAATTCTAGGAACTCAGTCTTCAACTTGTTCAATCTAAAACCTTAGACTTAAGGGTATTCCTCTATTATTTCAACTTCTTGTTAATTCCTTCTTTAGTGTCATCAATCAGAACATATCATCAGCAAATAGTATACATGACATTCCTTATCTTCATCACTTTAGTAAGCTCATCCATAACAGCTGTACAAACAAAAGGTTTAATCTTTTATGTAACTCAATATCAATAAAAAAGCCTTTTGTATCCCCTCCAACGTCGTTACACTTGCCCTCACTCCCTCGCACATATTTTTAGTAACTTGGATATATGTAACCAGTATGTGTTTCTTCTCCTTCCAGCTTCATGACACTCCTTTAGATACTGTATTTTTTCTGTGTGTCAATACACACTGTGCATATTCCTTTTCTCTATCCTAGCAAAATTCCATATGCCTTCTCATGAAATGGATTGCTTCTCCAGATACAGTTGTTAGTTGTAGTTGTAGTAGATATTCCTAACATAAAACCAAACTAGTTCTTTGACATTGTTCTGTCCCTTTTTAACCTCCGGTCAGCCACTCTTCTGTGAAGCTTCATAGTGTGATCTATAAATATGATATTTCAAACAATCTAAAAATTTATCTAAATCTCACTTTTGGATACTTAAACAAATGAAAACAAGCCCAGAACACAACAATAAACTTTGTGCAAGGTAAGACGAGTAACATACTAACCTGAAAAATAGGGCAGATAAAGTAGAATGGTGCTTGCTCATAACCAACCCGTCGAACTGTGGACAAGCTTTGACACGAAGCCTTCATCGGATGAAGAACCCTCCACACCTCGGCTGCAAGGTCCGGTCGGTTCCTCCTGTTCATATCACAACACCTCAAAGCCATGCGAGCCAGCTGCTTAGCCTGGACAAAAGGCCAGTCCCCAGCTGATGGGTCCAACATGCTGTTCAGATCCCCATTATCCAAAGCATACTGCACTTTCTTGGCTATCCCCAGGGCAGGTTTTCCTGTCAATAAGCGCAACAATATAATCCCAAAAGAATACACATCGGACATTGTGGTGAGCTCTCCGGTCGCAACAAACTCTGGATCGAGGTATGAAAAAGTGCCCTTCGGCTGTGTGGTGAAGAGCCTCATTGTCTGCTCCGTGGATATTTCTCCATTTGAGATCAAACGGCAGATGCCAAAATCACTGAGCTTGCATACAAAGTTGACATCAAGAAGTATGTTTGAGGGGTTCAGATCACCATGTATGATGCTACTAGGTTGGCTTGAGTGAAGGAAGATGAGAGCTGAGCACAACTCGGTGGCTATTCGTATTCTTGTTTGCCAAGGTAGAGGAGGACTGTTATCCTTGCAGTTAAGTTGGTCTTCAAGGCTTCCACCGTGAAGATACTCGTAAATAAGAGTCCAAGAATCCGGGCAGGCACCAATGAGGGTCACCATATTTGGATGCCGCAGCTTGCTCAGAACCTCCACCTGAAATAGGCATAGATGAGGCTGCTTTGAGATCATTGATAAGCAGAAATGCCTTGGTAAGGCATACATGCCAGTAATTTTTAGCCCCTTCTCGCAGTGTGCACCACAGAAATCCCCCCCTCCCTCCTCAGAGTAAAGAAATCCTACCCTCAGCCATCAGACAATAGTATTGTAACTCTCCCCAGATTGACAATCATAATCAAACAAACATCTCATGCAGACCGTCACAACTTGCTTTTCAAGCTGCTGCCCCACCACCTCACTCACATTGAACAATCTGGAGTTATGGGGAACACTCAAACCGCCATGACCAGCATATTCATTTTGGAAGATCCGCATAGCATATCCTGATTCTGAAACCTAAAGTAGACCAAGTTACAGTAGCTGAGTACATGTCAATTGATGATCCTAGTAGCTGTGGTAATAACATTTTCTCTTCCTCATGTACCTTGATTCCCTAACCCAAATAAATCAAGTTAGTTATAAGTTTATAAGAAGATTGATAGGACATTCTTGTTCTTCAGATGCCCAACTTCTTCCAACTTCTAGAGACCTTAGAATAATACTAGGAATTAACTTACTTTACCAAGGTGCAAGAAGATATATCGAAGGCATCAGAACTTGGCAACCAAGTCCTACACATCATTTGTATCATTAATACCATATAGATTAATGATGTAAAATAATGTGAAAGATAGGCACCTTTGCTGAGAAAGTAGGGGACACAGTATCAGAGAAAATAAAAGTTGACGAATTTAGGGGTTATCTTTTAGTAATAAAATATCTTTTTGTTTTCTTTTCTAGCTAGGAATATCTCTCTTTGATTACGTTATCTCTCAGTTTCCTTAATGTTCGGGTCTCTTTTCTATTTAAACTCCTAGTTATGCATTAGGGAGGCAGACTTGTATGAAATTGAATTGAATTTTGAGAAATATGTGTGAGTGTTCACAAATTTGTGCGTAAGTTTCTCAGTGTAGGAATTGCTCTTAGAGCGTCCTACATCAGTAGGAGCCAAAGATTATACACAAGCAGCTATTTAGCGACAAACACTTTCATCCTCCATCTGATTCAAATAGAACCTCCTTTGTTTCATTCACACCTCTAGGTTGACACAAACTGTTCCAGTTCCATTTTACCAATCAGGTAAGTTGCAAATTACAATTACAGACAGATCAAATCCTGATCTATCTCAAAGTTCCACAGCGTATCATTGTATAGTACAAAAATCTATCATACAAGATAGCGTGCCAGACATAGACGCTAGTTTTAGTCTTTCCAGTCAGACAAAAAGCTCCAAAACAAGCACAGGAACAGCAAAACAGTCAACAGAATCTAGAATTCAATATCTTTTACATGAATCAGAATCAAAGTATAACCCAATGACACACATAATAGTATATCAATACAGACTTCAAACATAATTACCTCTTGCTGAAACTCTCGAGGACCCTGCATGCTGTCAGGATGAAGTATCTTTATTGCAACTTCAGTGTGATATAATATACCTCTGTATATGCTCCCATAGCCTCCTTCCCCAATTTTCAAGGATGGGTCAAAGTAATTGGTGGCTTTCTCAAGATCTGAGAAAGAGAATAGTGTGCATTGGTAGCTTTCTCGAGGTCTCAAATTATTTACATAGGCTTTCATAGCATTCATCCGATCTTTTGTTTCTTCCATGACTCGGTCTCGTAGTGTTGCAAATTCCTTCTCAACTGCTTCTTGCACTTCTGCTTGCGACAATACACCATAAGCTACCTCTGATACATACACCTTTGTTTTTTTTGGAGCAACGCCCTGTACATAATAATTTACCATGATATCCATCGCAAGCAGTGCTAAAAAAAAGTATTGGTATACAGTCAGCCAATGGAACAGTCTACAACAGACACCAAAGAGAAATGAACGGGACAATGACATATCAACAGTGAAGCATCATATAAACCCAGCAGCAGAAAGCGAACATGCAAGTTCCATCACCAAATTTCAAGCTACAGAAAAGAACCACACCCTAGCAACTAACAAAAACCAATCAAATATAAGCATCTCAATCCAAGCTGAGGAGAGTGGAAAGCCGGTTTCTCTTCCAAAGTTAGATACTTAAGAACAAGCTATCCTGATGGCAGGACTGGGTAGCCAACGCCAAGAAACTTGACTTCGACCACTGCATTCAACAATTCCTAAACCTGCCACTGTTTCGACATCTTTTAAAAGGATCCAAAAACTCAAGGACAATTGAATATGAACTTACATGACAATGACATTTTAAAAAAAAAAAAAACACAGCACACTCAATGACCATGAGGGAGCGGATATATAAGCGCACAAATTCAGCAACAGAAACCCAAAATCTACAAAAACTATGGGTACTTCAAACACTATGTCTACATAGCTTGAAGAGTCACTACAGACACCGCTGTCAACTGCAAACAACATTCAACCTGCTGATACCGTTCACATATGGTTAAACTTGTCAAGATTTAAAATATAAATGCCACAAGCTAATTGCAATCAAACAAACAAACTTAGTCATCAAGACAGTACTCTCAAAATAAAAGAAACAAACCCCGATAACTTGCCTTGGCATAAGTATCAAATTGCGCAGCTGAGTCGACGGACACAATCCCATGCAGATCCAACCGCACCTTGACCTTAAGCTTAATAAAATCACCTTTCACTGATGGGAAAGGGCCAATCTGTGCATAAAACGAAAACTTGCTACTCAGACAGAAGACATAGCAAGTTTGAGAGATGTAAATCCCTTTAGACTTTCAAAAACTAGAAAGCAAAACTACTACAGGCGGGATTACAGGGGCATTTTTGTAATTATATGCAATGAATTGGTGGTTTTAGTCATTTTGCAACCAGTTTGTCTTCTTTTTCATTTTATCCTTTCCTTTTTTCCCCCCTTCTTTTTAAGCTGCTTGCCTCCAGTCATCTTCATCATCTCTCTCTAAAATACTGTTTCGCCAACCCAAGACAACAAGCAAGAGGGGTTAGCAGAAGGAAGGGAAGGCACAAACCATGCACACTATCACTGAGATGAAACTGTATTGAAGAGCCAAACCGAACCGTGCCTACATTTCCAATTTAACACCTTAATTACCGAATTACACTACAAGCCTGTATCTTTATTATTTTCATTTTTAATTTCACAATATTACATTCACTCTATTTATCAATCCAAAATTTTCAACTAGTGAACAGAAAGTGCAAAACAAGGGATATTTTTCATAGAAAATCAAAGAGAAACCATGCAAACAAAGGCTTGCAATCCCAACAATTCCCATCTCACAGTGATCCATCGTAGATGCAATCTAGATGAACACTAACCACGTACGTACTGATTCTGGCTGGAGCCTGCAAAGAACTCATATCAGCATACTGCAAGTCAACGGCCAATCTGTCCATTTGACGGATGGTTACTGCCTTCAAAGAAGGTATTGGACTCCCTTTTGGAATTATTATAGTGCTCTGCTGATCCTCCTTAGCTTCAGTTTGGGCTTCACGAGCATGACCTTTCCATGACATGGAGATGGCAAATGGGAAGCTCTCAACTACCTGTAAGACAATGACACCAATGGTTCAAACAAACTTTATCAATACACCGGCCACAAAATTTACTAATGTAAAAGCAGCAGAAATTCAAGCAGAAATTACAAACAGAGACAATCAACATCCTCCACATGCACCAACCCACCTAAAGAGCAGTCAGAAATTCATTCATTGTCCTCATGCATAATTGTTCAACCGCCATTACACAGTGGTGACTGAAAGACACAGCAATTGAGCAACAGCAAACCTCAAATGAGTATCTTTTTTATTTTTGGCGAGGCATAGCTACCCTGGGCCCAGGAAGGTAAGGTCTAAGGTGTCTCATGCAAAATAGGGTACAAAAGGGAAAACTTCACAAACAATGCATTTGATTCCCAAACTCTCCCTTGGAAGGAGGTATACTCGCCCGTAGGCCAAGCGGCTTCCCTCATATCAATAACATAACATAATAGTTTTGAACCAGATATCTGACCTTACATGTAAATTACAGCATGAGTCTACCAAGTTACAGAGCACTTGAAGCAGAAGAAGCCAACACACATGGATATTACACCAACAGAAGCTTAACACCAAGAAGGCAAGAAAGCAAAGCATTCTTCCAAGGAACAAAGCATTCTTCCAAGGAACAAAAAGGGAAAAGGACTAAAAAAAGATAAAAATAAAAGCAAAACCCCCCAGTTCACTTGCCTGAAACCCCTTAACCTTTAATGCAGGGCTAAGAATTGCACACTGCAGAGCACATCCGTAGGCCACGGACTCACTAGCATTCATCGTACGTTGAGGCTTCTTCCCAAAGAATTCAGTCAAAATCTTTAAGATTGCAGGAACCCTAGAAGCTGAGCCAACCACCTCAACAGCATGGATATTTTCTACTCCCAGACCAGCTTCTGCAAGAGCCTTAACCAAAGGCTTCTTCACCCGCTCCAAAATTCGGAAGCTAATTTCCTCAAACTCTTCCCTTTTGATGAATACTGGGACATCTTGCTTATCCCTTAGACCCTGGATGTTCGATGAAGCCTCTGGATTAGCACTGAGAAGATTTTTCAATTTCTCGCAAGCAGCTCTGAGCCTGAGGCAAGCTCTTGCATTGTGGACTACATCAATCTTATACTCTTCCTTAAATTTAGCAGCAAAGTGCTGGAAAAGGACTTCATCAAAGTCACGGCCACCCAAATTCCGGTCAAATGAATGAGCCAATATTTTAAGCTTATCTTTCTTGATGCCAGCAATGGATACTTGCATGCTTGAATGCCCGATGTCTATAAATGCAACATTCACAGGGTCATTTTCAGATAAGTCTCTGTTGTGTATAGCATAGGCCATAGCAGTGGCAGTTGTTTCATGAATCAATTGCAGAGGATGTAATCCAGCAATCGTGGCCGCTTCTAGAACGGCTCTTCTCTGAAGATCAGTGAAGTAAACTGGGATTCCAATGCAGCAATCTACAACAGCAGCCTTCAAATTCTTCTCAGCTATGCCCTTCAAACTTGAAAACAGCATACCCAGCACCTGTGTTGGTGTATATGTTCTATTTTCTCGTAGATCTCTCACGTGGATCAAGGGAAACCCATCAAGCCCTACAGTAACCGTGAATGGCAGGGATTTGAGGTCTCTCTGCAGCTCAGGATCGGAAAACGGCCGACCTAGTAATCGCTTCATCTGGGAAACGGTGTTTTTAGGGTTCATTATTGCAGACGCAGCTCCAGCTGTCCCAATGAGCCGCTGCTTGTCACCGAAGCAGATGACAGCAGGAGTCTCACTCTTTGATTCATTGTTGAGAGCAACATTAATCCCCCCCTGCCTTGCCACCGCAACAACACAGCTCCCATTACCAAAATCAAATCCAACCGCACTCATCTTTTAATGACAGGTTGTTTTCTTGTCACTGCATAAAAGATTAAAAAAGGGTCCATAAAATATAATCAAACGGACTTTTTCCTAGTTTAAATTATGTTACCAATTCATCACATATTCTAATAAGAGTAACTGAAATACAGCCATGGTTAATGGTCAAATGCACAAAGTAGTATACAGAACTTTATCTTTCAAATTCATAGAATCCAATGAACTTTTGTTTGACTATGAATGATGTCATACCCTCTAAGCTATCCAGACAAATACTCTCCCAGCAGATTTCGATAGATGTGAGTATAAAATACCATAAACTGTCAAGTATAGAAAACTGGAAGTCTAAGAAGCAAAAACATATAGAGCTACCGACCAAATGCTACCTGATACATAAATGTGTGAGCCTTATTGGGGGGGGGGGGGAAGATATAAAACATATAAAGTGATCTGTGACTCTACTGCTAGGCACAGCTAACAGAAAGTCAGAAACCAGCTAATAGTCCTCCAACCAACTTGTCAGTGACCACCATATTCAAGCCTAGACAGATAAGATGTACAATTGTACATAGAAGAGCCTCCATAAAACAGGACGATGCAATACCACTCACACAGAGCGGTTCGATGTGAACAAGCTCCAATTTGGAGTTCAAGTGAAAAGATTCCAATTAATAAAATCTTCAGCACAATGAACAGAAGAAATTCAGACTATCAACATATCATGCAGAACTCGAAACCTGGTAGATCAAAATGGCATTATTCGACAAAAATTAGCCCAGCATCAGCTAGACATTGCGGATCAAAAACATACAATCAACAATAACAGAACAACTTTATCACTACATGAACATATACACACTATTAGCTCAGATAAATTTGCACATGGCCCTGAAAACAGAACAGCTAAATCACCTTGTGGAATCGAAACTCTAAATACTTTGCAACCTCGAAAAATTATAGCACTGAAACATTCGAATGCTTGAATAGTTCAGCAATTTTTGATCGAAAACAAGAAAATGAAAATTGCGAAAGAGTTCTAACCTGTAATCAGATGAAGGTCAACGGCATTACCCAGTCAGCTTCAACTTCGACGCATGAAATTGCTACTACTATTCAAGTAGAGTGTAACCCTAGAACGTTTCGTCAACGTCAACGCCATCGCCATACGACCAGTCTTCTCCATGGTCATACTTCACACTTGAAATGCCTATTCGTTGAGTCGTTACTGTATATTCAATTATTCATGCTTCTCCCCTTAGCTTGGTGAGTATTCAGGATTTTTATATTTTGGAGGAAAGGAATTTTCTTTTCTACTCTTTATTTTTTTTTTTTTTTTGGGTCCATGGGAAATAGAAATAAGGGTGCGATGGCACATGACAATTATATCGTAAAAATAAAACCTATGTGATGAATACACCTCAAATTGAAATACGTTTAAAACATATGAGAAAAGTAAAGACTTTTCTTTTTTTTTTTTTTTCCTACAGAGAAATAGGGAGCATTATATGTATATTTAATTTCATTAAACTCTTTAGTAGTGTTTCATTGAAACACAAAATATGAAAATTTCATTAATTTCTATAGAACTTATTACTAATTGTGAAACTTTCATTGATACTCATTGAGCTACTTTCGCTGATGTTAGCTGAGATGTGTTAATAATGTATCAAAAAGGTTAATTTAATTGCATCCCTTCTTCATTTTTTTGTTTTTTTTGGGGAATTTTATGAGTACTATATATATATATATATATATATATATATATATATATATATATATATATATATATAAGTGTCCACTTTACTAATTTTATGCGTATTTATAATTTTTACGTAAAATTTTTCAAAAAAAGTTTTGACTAATGATTACAATTCTGACAAAGTATATTCGAACCCCCAGCTGCACTTGATATGTTTCAGTGAATCATTTAAGATATTTGTTAGAAACCTAGATAGACTTGGCAGGGTTGAAGCAACTAATCCCTTTCAGATAGTAACCTAATCATATTTCAGAGACCATAGATATGTCACACATACACACAAAATAACTCAAAATGGCTTGCTTGTTGGGTTCAAGTATTGTCAAAATTCACACATGCAAACAATCGGAGTATAAATCAAGCTCTGCATTCTATAACTATGGGAATAAACACATACCATCAATTTTATGTACAAATAAATCGGAGTTTATAGAAGACAAAACCAATAGGAGAGGAAAACTGAGACACAGGTGTTTGAAAAAGAAGCAGAAAAATCTGAGATCTTCTTTCTTTTGTGAATGTAGGGGAAGAAGGGGAGCAGAGAAGAACTACACAACGCGGTCATCTTGTAGCCATTCCTGAATTGCAGAGCGAAGGGCACGATTAGGAACAAGGGTATGGTTTTCGAGCCTCATGTTAGTCATAGGTGAAGTATCATGGCCGCTGTCAAGCCAACCTTTGATAGCCTCTGCTTCATATGTGAAGCCATCTGCAGCTATGTGTGGATCCTGCATTATTTCCTGCAAGTTTCATAATACTAATAAGCACAAACCTTGAAAGATAAAAAAGCCGTTCTAAACGAAGAATGACCTGCTGCTTTTCTGTATGTCCCATCTCATCTTGCTTTGGTTTGTTAGATATATATGGTGAAACAATCAGTCTAACATCAATTATGACACTAACACGGTATGACAATAAAATGGCAAGTCTCCCCCTGCAAATAGGAGGGAATCTAAGGATAAAAATTCAAATAAACCAACCAAAATGAGTCAATACACCTCCAGTGTAGTTTCTATCGATGCAAATATTATCTCTAGATAAGAATAATCTCTTAAGTCTCAAATCTCAAATCTTAATAAATGTGGATAATTTTGTATGAAAAATGGTATGACAACTGTGATCTAATAGTTCGAACGAACTAGATTTTCAATAAATCTGAATTCCGGATAAATTGAACTTATGAAAACATGCATGGAATGCAATTAGGAACTTTATGCAAGGTGACGAGAACCAGAGACTAACCTGAAAAATAGGACATATAAAGTAGAATGGTGCTTGGTCATTACCAACCCGTCGAACAGTGGATAAGCTTCGACATGAAGCTTTCATTGGCTCAAGAACCCTCCCAACCTCCGATCCAAGGTCTGGGCGGTTTCTTCTATTCATATCACAACACCTCAAAGCCATCTCAGCCAACTGCTTAGCCTGGACAAAAGGCCAGTCCCCAGCCGAAGGGTCCAAAATGCTATTGAGATTACCAATATCCACAGCGTACTGCACTTCCTTGGCTAGCCCTAAGGCTGGTTTTCCAGTCAACAAGCGCAACAAAATGACCCCGAATGAATACACATCAGACTTCGCAGTGAGCTCCCCAGTTGCAAGAAACTCGGGATCCATGTATGAAAACGTGCCCTTTGGCTGTGTGATGAAGAACCTAGTGGTTTGCTCCATGGAGATTTCTCCACTTGAGATCAAACGGCAAATGCCAAAGTCGCTAAGCTTACACACAAAGTTGTCATCAAGGAGTACATTTGAGGGCTTCAGATCACCATGTATGATGCTGTTGGGTCGGTTTGAGTGGAGGAATATGAGAACTGAGCATAACTCGGTGGCTATCCGGATTCTTGTTTGCCAAGGTAGAGGAGGACTATTGTCCTTGCAGTTGAGCCGGTCTTCAAGGCTTCCACCTTGAAGATACTCATAAATGAGGGCCCAAGATTCGGGGCAGGCACCAATGAGAGTCACCAAGTTTGGATGCCGCAGTTTGCTCAAAACATCCACCTGAAAGCATGGAACAGAGACAAATTCAAGCTGAAGGTGAGCTCAATAGTCAAAACATTCTCTATGCAGAAATCAACTCATTGAGCAGGAAACTTGACAATATTTTCTGCATGCCCAGCACTATTGTGTGGTCTCTAGTTTTCATCCGTGATGCTTTGGTGGATGACTCTATCCTTGCCACCTTTCTCAGTAAGTTGAGTGAGATTTCATTTCATGACTCACTTGATGCGGTTACTTAGGATCTCAACCCTAAAGGTTTGTTCACTGTTAAATCTTATTATATAAAGCTCCTCTCTAATTCTACCTCCAATATAGAGTCTAGATTTTTGGGGCGGTTCCCTTGGAAAATCATTTGGAAGAGGTTGGCTCCCTTGAAGGTGTCAGTTTTTGTGTGGAAAGCTTCGCATGGGAGTATTTTGGCATGTGATAATTTACAAAAGAAAGGAATTATTTTGGTGAACATATGTTCTATGTGCAAAGTCGATTTGGAGTCTCCTGATCACCTACTACTACATTGTCAATTTGCAAGGGCTCTATGGGAGTTATCCTTTAGTTGCTTGGGAGTCTCCTGGGTTGTCTCGAATTCTGTGAGGAATCATCTTTTGGCTTGGGAAGGTGCTTTTGGTAAGAAAGTTAAAGAGAGAAGCGTCTTATTGATCCCACATGCGATTTTTTAGGCTATTTGGCGAGAGAGAAACAAAAGAGTCTTTGAAGGAGAGGAGACGCCCCTTCAACGAATCAAAAATATTCTTATCAAGACTCTTTTTTTCTGAGATAGTGGGAACTATTGTAACTCTTCTTTTGATGTAATTGATTTTGTAGATAGGTTCCATCTAGGGTGTACATAATCCTTTTGTAGGATGCTTGCTTGCAACCATCCCTTTGTACATTATTCAATTAAATATATTTTACTCTTTTTTCCAATCAAAAAAAAATTTTCTGCATGCCCAGTTTGGCCTCTCCTTGGGCACTTGCAAAGTTTTAATGTGTGACACCGGAAAAAAAGAAAAAAAGAAAACTTGTACTCGTATGAAATCCAGAAGGCAAAAGATCTTGGATCTCCCTAAGTTGATAATCATAATAAACAAGCATCAAGTATAAGCTTCATGCAGGATCCATGCCCCTATCCATATTGACACACAGCTAGTACTTACCCGGAACACTAAAACCCTAGGGATCCGAGCAATCTGAATGCCAACTTCTTGATCTGGAAGACTAAATTAGAGTGCATTACTCAACTAAGGAATGGACTATTTTCCAGCATCAGTGTACCACAATCCACTCAGTGGGTCAATCGCCAATCTGTGATCCTAGTAACTTTAACCATGCTGCCATTTTATGTCTCATGTAAATATACTCAATTGTACCTCAACAAATCAAATATAACTTGATAGGACACTTTTGCTCCTTGAGCACTTGAATCCTCTCAGTTTTTAGAAAACTTGTATTATCAGAATTAGGAATGTATTAAAGGAGAACAGGGCAAGCTATTGCACCAAATTGGGGACAAATGTCCCCTAAAAGCATGATACAATAGTGAACCAAACCAAAGTTTCGTCAGTGTCGCTTATAGGACATGCATGTGCGCTCATGGAAAGTGATTGGACAGACAAATATGTTCAATGATGGGAAAGTAAGCATCCTGTCTTTAAATAGAAGGGGGCCAGGAATTAAAAACCATTTTACACCAGTCTCAAGAGTTCAGGACCATGTTGGGGTGACTTCATTCAAACCTCTGAGTTGAAAGCAGGACACACATTTGCCTCAGTTTTATTTTCTAATCAGGTAAATGCAGTCAAAATGCACTAATTGTACAACTATCTTTCTGAAAATTTACAGGCAAATCAAATTGCCACTTGCTCAGGGGGTCAAGGAGTTTCCTGTCCTAGATAAGAACTTAAATCAATACCCAGGGGAATGAAAAAGTTAACAGAGTCTCAAATTCCTTATCTTTTACAAGAATAAAAATAAAAGTAACACCTAGTAATGTGTATGATGCATGAAAACAAATGCAGAGTTCAGAATAGAATTACCTCTTGTTGAAACTCTTGAGGACCTTGCATGCTGCCAGGATGAAGTATCTTTATTGCCACTTCAGTGTGACGCAGGAAGCCCTTATATATGCTCCCATAGCCTCCTTCCCCAATTTTCAAAGATGGGTCAAAGCAGTTAGTAGCTTTCTCGAGATCTGAGAAAGAGAATTGGGAGAAGAAAACAGGAATATAAGAATTTGAAGACCCCTCTCGTAACTGTTTCCTTAAGTATTCAGCTTCTTGGAGAGCTCTGTCCCTCTCTATTTGTAATGCATCACGTTCATCCCTGTACTTCTGCAACAATTCCACAGCAGACAATATTTTCTCTTCCATTTCTTTCACTGTGTCATCTAATTTCTCGATTTGACTTTCGAGCGACTTCTTCTGATCAAGTGCCTCATGGAGTTCCTGTGAAACCTTGTCCCTCAGGCTCTTTGTATTTTCAAGCTCCCGTTTTCCCTCAGCCAGCTCCTCTTCCATCTCTTTCCTTTGTCTCAATTCTTCATTATACAATCTTTCAGCCAACTTTGCCTGCCGTGTTCCCAGTCATAAGGTCCCCAACACTCATAATAAACAAAGCAGAATGCGAAGATAGGAGGGATATGTTCTAGAATCCTACCTTGCGAATAGCCTCCATAGTCTCTTTCTCTGCTTTCCGACGCCTCATTGATTCTTCAAAAGCTTCTCGCCTTGAATTTTCAGCCTCTGACATGGCTAGCTCAAGTTGATCATAAATATCATCATTCGTACTGCTTTCCTGCTGAACCAAATACCAGCCTCATTAACTTGGGACATCGTTCTGAAGTGATAAGAGATTTGCTTAATAAGCAGTGTCAGTAAACTATCATAACATTGCTACGAAGGCAGCAGATATATGTCAATCTGAACAGTTTGGCAGACAGAAAGCACCGACAAATTTCTTACCAATACACTTAGAGGTGATGAATCATGATGTCTGCTTGGGGGACGTGGCAGAGCCATCAGTTCCAGATGAGATTCCCCACCCTCTCTTGCGAATGATGAACGGGGTGAACTAAAAGCCGATAGGGTTTCAGGTGAACAAATTGATGCATGTGAATAACTGACTATCGATTGTTGGTCTAATTCATCGGAGCTTCCTTCATATCCACCAAAATAAGAGAGTCTCAATCTGGAGTTTATTTCTTGGCTTAAAGCTCCAGTGGCTGATTGATTACTCTCTGAGGCAGTTGATGGTCTCCCTTCGACATCTGGACCAGGTTGTTTGACACCTTCCCTGCACAAAGATAGAGGTAGATTAGTATTGTCTACTCCCAACATCATCAGGAGTATAAGAAGCCTCATCACTTGCGGTCAAAGCTCATAACAACAAGTTTAATAGCTTCAACTGAGACTGGATTATGCTAACCAGTTTCATGGGGGTAAAAACATCCAAAAGAACACCCTGTTCCCCAGAAAGAAGAAATATTTTCTAAGATCCTGAGTTGTTCATGAAAAACTAAACTGTTGATAGCTGCTCCTGCCAATCACTAGTCCTAGATTCACCCAGGGAAACATGTTGCAACTGCTTCTGGTGGAATGCTCTTCATATGGTACTGTCCAGCACTTTCCTGGAAAGTCTTGTCTGCCATGACATAAAAAGCACTAAAGAAAGATGCTTTTTCTGTTCTTTTGGCATAGTCTTAAAAGCACCCAAGATGATTTTATATTGCAACTTTTAGGAAAAACTGATTTCCTAGGTTGGCAACCACCACCTAGTTAATCCCATCGAGGACACGATAGAAGGTTGGTAAGAGCAAACAGCTGTATCTTTAACAAGCAGATAAGCTGCATTTTAAGAACCCCGTGGAGAAAAGTATTTCCAAGAAAGCTAGGATGTAGCATGGATAAGACGCATCAATGCCATGCGCATGTGCGAATCTACCACTACTCACATAGGAAGGACAACCATAGTAGAATGTTGGTCAAGAGAAAAGAGATTCAGGGCTGACCTTTTCCAGAGCACTGAGATTTAGCACACAAAGGGATCCTTTTCCAGAAAAGAAGAAAAGGAAAAAGATAAAAAAAGATATGGGAATCTAATTTGGTATTCTTTCAGGGTGTTCTTAATCAAAGTGGAGAAAAGTACATAAAGCAATTCCCAGATTAAAAAGATTATACTTCAACCATTTTAGAGCCAACATTTTAGATTCCCCACTGAATGCCTACATGTAAAAGCATGCAGCAGCTTATGGACCTCAAAACATAATCCCAATATCTGGAAGCATCTTCAACAAGAAATGACATTGAAATCATGTTCTTTTTAGTTTAATTTATCCAGATGGACGACTTATCCAGATTTACGATCCAAATTTCACATTTCAGATTCCCTAAATTACTAAATTGTCCAAGTATCAGACTTCAAATTTTAACTTATACAGAATCTCCATAAATTTATCCAAATTAATTGAAATTTCACATCCTGAGTATCAAGACATATTTCAGCTGTACACATAAACTTATCATCCTATGTGTCTACCCTAGAAAAATTTCAGCTTCCACCAAGGATCACGTTTACTATAGAACACTCTATAACAATCCAGCAACAGCAATATGCCACGAACTTTATCAAAAGCCACAAATACCGAACCAATAATAAGGCCGGTCAGAATATGGTTTAGATCTAAATATGACTCCAGAGTTTCAAAGATCAAATGAGGTAACCAAATTCCAAACCCTTAACATGAAAGGGCAAACAAAACATTAGCAATTGCTCCCATGAATACTGATCAGTAACATGAAACCATAGACAACAACAAGCTCAACGAGAGAGGTCCAAAATTAACTAGCAAAATTAGCCATATAGTTAATATGAGGGCAGCTAGTTTCAGTAAACAAATGAACCGAAAGGCATACCTTGTATATATTAGTCGACCCTTGCATACAAACCAGATGTGACAGAAATCAGGTGCATGTTCGCGGACATAATTGGCCTTTTTTGACTTGGGTTCTACCATTTTCCTTCAATAGCAAGACAACGAAAGACAGAGCCTTAGTGTTTAAGTCCCCTTGCATATGTTTCAACATTATATGCTGCTGTTGCTGATGCATATGGCTTGGGAAATAGTAACTTCTAAATAACATGAAATCCTAGAGCAGAAATATCAAAAGAGTAAAAAACAACGTATCGAAACCTAGAATATCTACTGTCTGCTGCTGCACCCATGACAAGTCGCCCTATTCTGTGCCAAGATACAAGTTCCACAATGCCCTCCTCTATGGAGTTTGCGTCTATATATACATTCTCAGCACGAGCCTGCAAAATTGTGACATAAATTGTCCTCAGAAAACTTGATATAATGGATACTTGATGTTAGAGAGAACAACCTCAGTTTTCGATTATATAATCAAAAAAGGAAGAAACATACCCCAACTTGAGCACAAATATGAAGGTAAGCATCGATAATTCTAAGCATTTCTAATCTTTCCTTTTCTCGGAACTCCTTGAGTTCCTTTTCTCCCACTTGGCTTGCAGGAAACTTACCACCCACTGCAATTGAACAAATGTAGAACACAAACTAAGAGGCAGAAGAAAAGAGGGTCATCACAAAATTGTGCAGCAGCCAGGAAACTCCAATCTCCCTAGCAGGCTAACACCCCCCTCCCCCCCCCCCCCCCCCCCCCCCCAAAAAAAAAAAAAAACACCACACACAGGGGGGGATGATGCAGGAAACTCAATGAAATGGGAGAAACAACAGATTTTCTCCATTCAGAATGAACATCAAATAGTAGACACATTCAATAGTACATATTACAAACATAGAAAAGCACATTGTCATTCACTCACTCAGGAAAAAAATAAATAAATAATACCTGTATTCAACAATGCAAACACTAAAAATTGACATCGAAGCCCAGACACACACACCAAAAACAAAAAAAAAAATATCGTATCAAACAAAGAATTGGAGAAATTACTTGGCATGGGAACCATCTGGGCAGCCACATGAACATAAATTATGCAGATTATCTTCCCCCTTGAGTTCTGCAAAGCCCACATGAGTGTTGGCTTGCTTTCCTTGACATCTTTCCCCACTGCCACAAATATCTTGTTATATTCTACCATCAAGTCTCTTCTGGGTTCCTCCATAGCTCCTCTACTTGGAGATGCAACAATTTCTGGGTATTTCACTCTTCCTTCCACTTCACCTGAGGATTCACCCCCAGAATCAGCCATATCAGCTACTCCCCAATTCAACCTCCCATCAGTAAAAATACCCAAAAATCTGACTGTTCCAAATTCCCCTGATTTCCCAAATTTAAAATTGAAAGCTAGAAAGGATCAATGGCGTCAGTAACAACAATACCTAACCGAAGTGGCAAACCAAAAGCACCCACCCTCCCTCCCCCCAGGTGCTCTACTGAGATTGAACTTCAACCCAGAAAACCCAGAGAAAATTAGCTTCACTGTAGAATATGGTGAAGTACAAACGTAGTTAAGCAAAGGGTAAGGGAGAATTCTTCGAAATTTCAACGGAGATTCAACTAACTTAACATAAGAAAGATGGGTTTTTGGAAAACAGGGTTTTCTTTTTTTGCAGGGAAAATGCCAGAAGCAAATGATCGAAAATTTTTTGCGGCCAAAGGGGTTGATTGTCTTCGACCCACCATCCTTTTAGCAAAGATTTGAAGGAGAAAATCTTAAAAATTATCACCATCAACTAACTTCCACGTTGAATTCAGCCAAAATTGAGGTATTAGAGCAATGACTTGATGATGATGTTGACTCTTTCATCGATGATTGATCTAGTCGTCAAGGTGGGCAAAGCAAAATTTTTTTTTTTTTCCCCTTCAATGAAGTCAATTGCGAAGGGGTGTCCATTGGCACATTCCTTTCTCTCTCCGAATGTCTCTGCCTTGCTTATGTTATGAGAAGCTTCTAAGTAAGTGGGCACCCATTCAATGGGCACTTTCGGGTTTATGATTACTGAATTATGGTCAAAATAATGTTTGTTTTCGTACTTGCTCATTGAATTATTTTTGTAAACAAATTCAAAAAAATGGATATTATGGGATGTAAATTAATCAAATTATGTATTCATATCGTCTATTTTTTTTTTTTATGGCTTTTACACATTTTTTTACACCAAACAAGAAGAAAAAAGTTTTCATAATTTTGAATCTATGAACCTAAAATATGCTACATAGAGATTTTTTCTAAATTGAAGCCTGAAAATATAGTATTTTAGAAAAATTAGTATAGTCCGTAAACTCTAAACTGTCATATAATTTACATATTTTGTATCAAAATCACATATCAATAATGGCAAGAGAATGAGTGATGCATGAAGAATCTAAAATCCTCTTAGAACTGTTTAATATTGCATTAGTAAGACTGTCGGGGACACAGAACTAGTCACCAAGTCTTTTGGCATCATAAAAAAGATTGAAACCTGCTTCTAAATCTTTTAAATATATAGTCCTAAATCTACTTGAATCAATTAATAATCAATGTTTGACTTTTTTTAATCAAACCCTAAAATACTACCAATAAATAAAACTTATTTACAATTGATATAGCTAGCCTTTAAAACTGTTATTTTTTATTATTATTTTAGATTTCAGATCATTGTTATTTTAGATTTCAAATCATGTTATGTAATTAAATATCAACTCAATCAAATTCTCAAATTGACATAGAATAGGGGTGAGACAAAATAGAACAGATAACATACATTAGTCGTATAGCAATATGTATTTTATCAACTACTTAATATTGCCACTACATACACTCTTAACAAAAGATTTGCAAACCCAATAGCTACCAACTAAAATAAGAACCATCGACTAAACCAAGAACTCAATGACGAGCAACTACATGAGGCCACAGAAGAGAGATTTGTTGAACCAACGGCCGACGCGGCCGTGGTGGGACGAACCCCGCTTGCATGGCGGCGGTCTCATTGGAGGAGCTTCTTTGGCCTCCACGTCAGCAGAAGGTTCATTGACATGGACCATGGTTAGCCGTTGGATGTTGACACGAAGATTGATCCCCAAGGAGGTTTGACCATGATGGGCACGTAAACGCTGCATGGCATGAATGCGGGTTTTTAGGGCATTGAGGACCTGGTCAACCCAGAAGGGCTTGAGCCCAATCCTTTTGAGCTCGAGGCGGGCCGAGGACCAGGTTAAGGAGTTAGGTTCGGGTTCGACGGAAAGGGTGTTGGATCTGGTTTAGCCACTCCTACGGGGAAAGAAAGTCAATGTGATCATTGTCGCAGTTGGAGTCGGAGTTGGAGAGATCAACCCAATAGACTATGTCATGGAGGATGAATTCCTCAAAGAACTCGGATTTGGATTCGGGTTGCAGGTTAGGGTTACTAGTACGGATGGGTATGCCTTGCGCTTAATTTAATGCCTATCTCGATGTATGATTTGCCCCAATGAGGAAACCGGATCATATCCGTATTCATTGTGATTAAGCCTTGATTCTTTCTCCCTTAATTCTTCAATTAAGTACAAAATTAGAGTAGATTAAAACGGAGATTACGTAGTGATTTGAAGGATGATGGGTGGAGGTGGGGGATGGGGATTTATTTTTATATATATATATATATATATATATTAGCTGCGGATAAGCTGCATGGATAGGGTAGATTTTAGGAAAGTAGTCAAATTAATTAATTAATTAATTAATCGTATTCTCGCGGCAAAATTAACCTGATTTAGGAAAGTTGTGATTACAAAAAAAAGGAAAGTAGGGAAATTGTTCGTCTTGGCGAATAATTAACCTGCTTCTTGTTTTCCTTTCTTTTTCTTTTTCTCTTTCTCAATTTTTCACGTCACTCTGTTTTTTCCCCTTCTTTACAAAATGTTTTACCCCCTTCAAAATCGTTTTTTAGAGTTTTTTTTTTTTAACGGATATATATTTAATTTTACTAAAATCAGGCATTTCTCCAACCACTTCTTCGTAATTTCAAAGCTACTAACTAGTAGTAGTTCATAGACCTATTTGTAACATCACTGATTAGATTAAGCACACTATTCAAACTTTCAAACTCGCGACAGAATTCTCAGGGCAATCAATCAGCACTTTCACAATGGCAACAAAACTAGGCATTATAATTCCAAGATGTTTCCATTTATTTCATCACATATTAACATGACAAGCATACTCAAAAAAAGCATAAACAGAATGAATTATTGTTTCTTGTAGCTCCGCAACAGATCCAAAGCAGAAATTATCTTATCTTCCAAATCCTTTTCCATAGCATCAGATTTCTGAACTCGTTTTTCAAGCAATAATTTCTGGTCCAACACAACGCGAAGTTCTTCAAGGGCCATGTCTCGTTGGCTCTTTGCAGCTTCAAGTTCCTCCCTGGCCTTAGCCAGTTCGTCTTCAATTTCTTCCCTTCTCCTCAACTCCCCAAAGTATAAACTTTCTGCGGCTTTTGCCTGAAAGATTGGTGACACTCAGTTCATAATGTTCTTGAATCTTGATAATAGACATGGCAAATATCTCAGTTACAAGTTGAGTTAGTTTTACACTTTTACATCAAGTCATAAATGTGTAAATAGAATATTCATGTAGTGGTTCAGAACATATTTGGGGTCTCCTGTCAATTTGGCAAGAATACGCAATTAGTATTGGTGAGGTTGATTATGGGAGGGTTTGGTATGGATCGTCATAGACTCATAGTTCATTTCATTCGGGCGAGAATTGGGTGTAATTAATCAGGTCAGCTTTGCCAGATACACTAGCATGTGGAAAATATTTTCCATGCAAAAAAAGAAAAGAGACAAACAGCTCCATTTTTTCAGAGATTTTACCTTGCGGGTCGCATCGATTGCTTCTTTCTCTGCATTTCTACGCTTCATAGACTCTTGAAATGCCTCTCTTTTAGCCATTTCAGCCTCTGAGATAGCTTGATCAAGTTGTTCATAGAGTACGTCATTCATTTTCCCATCCTGACGAGATAATCAATACAACATGTTCAGAAACACAACTAATTTGTCCCCACAGTACAAACCCGTATGGTGTTTACTATTTACCACTACATCTAGCGATAAAGAGTGGTGTTGCTTCCCTTCAGGCCTTGGTGGAAGTGCAAGTGACCGTGATGAGACATCTCTCTCTTCATTTTTTGAAAAACGTGCAGAAATTGAATCTGAGGCTGCTGCAGAAGGTCGTGGGAACCCAGAATATGGAGAGAGACTAAAAGTCGACGATCGATCAAAGTCATCTAAACTGCTTGCAGAGCCTGCCCTGCTGATAGGGGAAGACCATCCACTTGTAGACTGAGTCACTCTTGACTTAGCAGTTGCCGGCCCACTTTCATTGTCGTCATGTAGATGCAACTGTTTGTTGCCTTCCCTGCAAGCAGTTGTTGCTGAAGTTAGCATGAATAACGTATACATGTATTCAAGATGTTGGCTTCTTAGGTATAATTTTCCTTCAACCCTTTAAAGATGTTTTTATGGTTCCTTGTCAAGAGTCCCTACAGGCTACATTACTCAAGACCCTTCAATCCAATCTAAAGTACTTTGATTTTGAATGACTCCCTGCTATACTTTGACACGAGCACACGATAATACATGAAATCAGCAATGGCCAATGGCCTGGTTTGGATTGAGCTTGGCTTAGCTCAATTCAACCCAGGAAATTAGCTTCCCGGCTGAGCTATTCTGAGCTTGCTTGGCCGTTTAATTGGCTAGGTCAAGTCCAACCGCTGGTCAAAAACTTTCTTTTTTATTTCTTGGGTGAGGTTGGAATTGCAGTATTGGACAATAAAACAAAAGAGGAAACAAGAAAACTCATGGATTTAGACTCTCAGAGTGAACTAGTCTGAAATGGAACAATGAGCCAGGTTCATCTGGCCATCTCTACTTGAAGTCAAACTACAAGCAAGCAGAACTTCCTGATTGGAGACAACCCATTAGATCCTTTTCCTAGAATCCTGTTAATATAGCAGTGCAGTTATCATCTACAATGCTTAAGCTTAACCGATCAGTGTATTTTGAAATTATCATGATACTATCCATATTCTTGCTAGTTGTTACAGAAGTTTGCAGCAAATTGAAAACATGAAAATAAAATTAGACCTCGTATAGATCAGACGCCCTTTGCAGATGAACCAAATGTGACAGAAAGCAGGTGCATGTTCACGCACGTAGTTGGCCTTCTTGGATTTCGGTTCCAACATTTTCCTGCAATTAAGCAAAAGTAAGGATTTATCAAACAGAAGCACAGGACTTTGAGTTGGACAAAAGTAGGTACTTCATACACACCTAGAATATCTGTTGTCCGCCGCTGCTCCCATTACAAGTCTCCCAATCTTGTGCTGCGATATGAGCTCTACAATTCCATCCTCTATGATGTCCATTTCTATGTATAGTTTCTCTGCTTGAGCCTATCCTAAACAGAAAGCGAACATTAAGAAACACTTAACCAGCACACGTTGATATAACTATGATAGACTCCACAAATATCAAGTAGCATTCCAGTATTGACAATGAAACAACAATAACAATAGCCCCTACGTGGCTACGTGGATACTGCTAAAACATGATCTAAGCAAGTCTATATGTACAGGGCATAGTGTTGATAAGCAGCAAGGCAGTTAGTAAAGTAGCCATGAAAATATTTTTCATAAGGCCTTAAGAAAGTGTGGAAAAACAAATTTGAAACATGCATTAAAACTGACAGACAATGAAGAACATTACCCCTGATTTTGCGCAAATGCAGAGATATTCATCTAGCATTTTGCACATATCTTGCCTTTCCTTTTCTCGATGCAATCTTACTTCTTGTTCAGACAATGAGTTTACAGGGAACCTTGCCCCCACTGCGAACAGAAAAGGATCAGAAGCATGGCAAGAAGCTTCAGTGACAAAACAGTATCTTCCTTCAGATGTATAATTTGACCAACAAAAGCAAAGATAAGTAGACCAGCAGGCAAGAAATCAGAGGCAGGCTCACTTGAAGAAATCCCAGATATAAGACTTAACTAAAGTAGGTATCTGCGCCTCTGGTTACCAAAACAAAGATCAATACTAATGAGCCTTTCATTTTGTTGACAAACTTAAGTCGGAGCTATAAAGGACTAGCTGTCGGTAAAATGACCAACCCAGCTTTGTGGCCATTGGTAAATGGTAATGTTACTTGGATTGGGTCACAGAATGACAGATGTCCAAAATAAGTACTTGTTCAAACTTTGAACTTGCCAGATATCTGATACTATTGCATGTTTTCTATCCATCAGAGTTTTAAAGTATTCAATTGCGTTATTAAGGTGAAATGAAGAATTCAAGTAACACAGTTGGCTACAAATGTATTTGCCAACAATAATGCACACAGTGATGAGTATCAAGCCGCCAATCATTTGGACTAGCAAGCATGGAGTGTCCATTTAACCAAATCAAAATTTAGGTTTTTGTAATTTAGTTTGATCATTCAATGGAAATATGGGACTTGGTTGAAATAGGGTGAAGTGTGGAACTATGATTGCTCTAGTACAACCACACACAACATCAATAAAGGAGAAGACAATATGTAAGCAATGCAAGTCAGGAGACATCATCAGTACATATAAGGCCTTTGCTACGACGTATTTAATTCAAACCAAAGCATCAACATCCAACCCTGGACTCCAGGACACAATACACTGGTTTAGAGATGGGACATCCTAAACATATCTAACTCCTACCCTTAAATGTAAACCTGCACCCCCTCCCCTTTTCTTCCCACATCTTGACAAAATTGAGTCATACCCTATCACCCAAGTTACACAAAATTAGACCCACACTAGGGAAATTAAAGTTTTACCAAAGCTCAAATTGATCCAACCAAACCAACCCGATATTAACTTGACAAGCTTTTAGAGAACCCAATAAGCTTAGCCCAAAAGGACTCAGCCCAAACCAGAACATTTCACCAACTCGTTCTAATACAGCCCGAAATTAACCTGAACCAAAGTTGATGAGAACAAACTACAGAGCCAAGGAATGTGCCTTAAACTAATTGCAGGAGAATCAAAAGTTGGTGAGGCAAATGATGAGGTAAGGTTGAAGACTCACATATTGATATGGTTTGTGCTGGCCGATGAACATGAAGCAACCTTACTCTTTTTCCTCCTGAGTTCTGGAGAGCCCATAAAATGGTTGACTTGCAAGCTTTCAAATCTTTGCTCACTGCAACATAAAGCTTTTCATCAAGCACATCAACAACTTCTTCCCCCCTAAATGATGCCATTTTGGATGATATATCACTACTAGGCACAACAAAGCTCCTTCCCTATGATGAATTTCTCACAGCAGATTGCACAGAAATTCCAGATTCACATACGATGTGTTAATAATAAACCACAAAAATTCTCCCATGATTCAATCAAAACCAAAATGATCCTGCCCCACTAACCCAGTTGAGGACAAATGCTTGAAAATGAACCCAGAAAAACAAAACCCAACAAATCTCCAAAATGGGTATAAATTTTCACATCAAATTGGAGTCATAAACCCCTGTTTGGTGGAAATGTCAAAGTCGGTGTCAAGCGAGTACATAAACTATGATACAGTTGTTAATATGAAGGGGATGCGAGAATCATTGACTGGTCATAAAATCATTGGCCTGTTATGAATGAAAGAGACCCTTTTTCGAGCGAAACGGGTTGCTTGCTCCTGGCTGATGAAGTAAGATAATGTAAAATACTCTGACTATGCAAAGAAATAGTCACAGAAAGATTGTTTAGAGCTTTACCGAAGTACTGAAATGCAATCAAATCTTTCTGCACCGACTCCAGAGAGTCCAAATCAGGCTCTAAAAGCTGACCTTTTTACGAGAGGGTGAATGCATCAATTTGTAGCTGGCTTATGGCGGGCGCCAAAGACTATATATGCCCAATATCTTCTAAAAAAATGGGTTGTTCTTTTTGTTCTTTGATATAGAGATCCACCATCATAAATTTTCTTCTTCTATAAGACTCAAATCCGAAATATTACTTAAGGTAATCAAGGGTGAAACCACAATCTATCTTGGTTGGGGGTTATTTGATTACCTTGAATTATCTAATCTAACATATGACGTACCGAATTAGTAGGAGTAGCCTTATTTATGTGGAAATCCAAGATCGAATATTTCACATATTCTGCAATGATGGAAGCTGTATGGAATACGATCAGACTTCTTTCGGCCTAGGTTCAGGCAAGTTTGTAATACAAATGAAATGTTAGCTCAATTGGTATCAAAGCCACCTTCCCAAGTGGAAGTCATAGCCCTTGACCTGCAACTGCAAGTTTCCTTGTGCGGAGATGAGCAGGGTAGTCAATAGGTTCTTGGGTCAGATTCCTCTCTCCTCTTTGGACCTTCAAATTTTATTAGATTTTTCTGAGATTGGGACCTGATAAAGATGGCCCACATTTACCAATTCAAAAAAACAAAAAAAAAAAACTAGTTTGTGCTATTCTGCCCCCCTCCTCTAAACCATTTCCCCATTCATCGAGGTAGTTCTATCATAGGTTAGCAATGGCCTCGAGCCTAGGGCTGTTAATAATTTTTAAGGATAAATGTCATCCTTTTGAACCCCTTTATGAATACTTTCTGAATTTGACAATGATATATATTATCCATTTGAACCCTTTTAAGAATACTTTTCGAATTTTACCATTGTCATTATGTACATATTTCACTTTTGTAAGACTAAGCATTGAGTGTAAATCGTTACCCCTAGACTTGTTCTTCGTGTAAGGCCTACTTTCTTTGGCAAAGGCAATAAAATAGCCATGAAATAGATCACTTTGCAAACACATCAGAGAGTTAACCACAATTTTGTTCAAACATCGAAGGGAAAAGAACGTATATGTTTGCTTATGTTCAAGCACATTTCTCATTTCTACATCTTTGTGTTCATCGTTCAAATCAGGCTATATGTGTGCCCTATTGCTCCCCATAGTGGTGCACCAAATTGATAGTAGATGCTAGTTTCTCCCCCAGCATTTTGAGCAGGACATTGCAGTTACTAATCTGGTTTTCGAGCAACGATTTCTGTTCTGATGCGCTCCGGAGTTCTCTTAGGACATGGTCCTTCATATACTCAAGCTGTTCCTTGACCCTAGCCAACTCACCTTCAGCTTCCTTCCTCCTCCTGCATTCCTCTAAGTATATGCTTTCCGGTATGCTTCCCTGTTACATTTCTAGTCGCATTAGTCAACATGACGTGTGTGGCAATAACAATGTAAAGTTATTGTGCCAAATTATGTCATATTCTTGAGAGTACATACTTTCACTTACAGATTGTTCAAATACAGTAATGTAAGTGTTTGATTGGAGTTTTTTGGTTGGAAAATCTCCTAACGAAGAGAAAGTGCACTTGTTGACTCTAATATATGCAGACAGTCATATCAAGGACCAATTCTATCGCCTTGCATGAACAATACTTTTGTTGTGTATAAGCAATTCTACAACTGGAGGTGGGAATATATATTCTGGAGATACCTGGTTAATTGCCTCCATGAAGGCAGTGTCTTCTCGTGGATGAATAGTAGTCCCTTGGAAACTGTGGATTTTCCCAAGTTTAGCCTCCGTGTAGGATGCATCTGCTGAATCATGGTATACATTCATACTTCTTTCCTGGAACAATCCAGGGAGCTCAACATTACACTTATGCACTTAAGAATTTCTACCAAATTTGCTCATGATAATTAAAGAAACATGAGCATAAAAGAGCAAGTTAAGTGCATAC